>OZ012682.1:39572372-39927372 GCA_963942445.1 Argyra leucocephala | reverse complement strand
GAGATTAAAGACTTGGATTGTGTAACAACCGTTGAGGAAGTTCAAAAGGCTATAAATAAGGAGTTAACGGAAGTTGTCGAATGCAAAATACATTTGACAGCACCAAATGGCAGGGAACAGATAACTGCGGTTGTAGTTATGGAAGAAAGCGATGCCAAAAAATTACTGGTAACATCGAAAATAAAAATTGGATGGATCAGATGCAGAATTAGGGAGAGAACAGAAGTTAAGCGATGCTACAAATGCCTTAACTTCGGCCACTTAAGGAGGCAATGCAAATATGAAGATCGTAGAGACTGCTGCTACGGACAAAAAGGACACACGGTCAAAAACTGTAAAGAAAAGGCAAGGTGCTTTTTGTGTGCAGAAATAAAAGCAGAAAGTCTGGAGCACGTGTCAGGATCCGGTTTGTGTAGAGTGTTTCGAACTGCACTTGAGGAGAGTAAAAGGCATAAAAATAATTAAGCTCTTACAAGGTAATTTGCACAGGAGTAAAACGGCCGATGATCTACTTTTACAGCTCGTCCGAGAAAAGAATATCGATGTAGTAATTATCAGCGAGCAGTACAAAAATAAGGATTATCCGAATTGGTTCTCGGATGTCACAAGTACAGCAGCCATCTGGGTAGTAAATGAAGGGAAAATACAAATTAACAGCCATGGAGCCGGAAATGGGTTTGTATGGATCACAAACGGCAAAGAAACAATAATAAGCTGTTACCTAAGTCCAAATCAAACGGCACAGGAATACCGACAGAAAATGGAGCAATTAGAAGATAAGATAATAGAACTAGGAGGAAATGTAGTAGTCGCCGGTGACTTCAATGCTAAAGCAGTGGAGTGGGGATTGCCAGTTACAGATAACAGGGGAAGGCAAATTTTGGAAATGGTAGCAAGACAAAAATTAATTGTGTTAAACTCGGGAAATACCAGCACATTCAGGAGACCCGGGTACACCGAAACTATACCTGATATATCCCTAGCAACACAAGAACTTGCAAACAATATAGAAAACTGGATGGTTCTAGAGGATTATACTGGCAGCGATCATCAGTATATACAATTCGAAATATGCACGAGAAGGAGAGAAAGAAATCGCAACAACCAGGAAGAAGGTACATGGAACGTCAATAAGCTTGATAAAGAAAAAATGGCCGGTGTAATAAGGAGAAATCTAGAAAGAGTAATGCAAGTGCCACAGAACGAAAATGGCAGAGAACGAGCAGAAGCAGTGGTGAAAGTTACTATGGACACCATCGCAAGAGCTTGTGAAGAATCAATGCCCAAGAAGTTAGGAAAAAGAAACAGATGCCCTGTATATTGGTGGTCAGAAGAAATAGCGGAATTGAGAAGAAAATGTTTGCGTCTCCGCCGCATAGCACAGCGACAGAGAAATGGAGCAGCAGAAACAAGCAAACTAGAGGAATATAGAATAGCGAGAAAAACGCTCCGAATTATAATAAAGAAGAGTAAAATGAAAAACTGGAAAAGTTTGTGCGAAGAAATAAACAATAATCCCTGGGGACTTGGATACAAAATTGTAATGAAAAGAATCAGAGCACCAGCATCAGAAAATCAGCTAGAAGCGGACGTTATGGAAAATATTGTAAACACACTTTTTCCTACACACCCTAGAAGAAATATATTGCAGAGACACGAAGAACAAGGAGAAGCCCAAATTTTTACACAAATAGAACTAGAAGATGCAGTAAAATCTATGAAAAACAAGAAAGCCCCCGGACCTGATAGAATACCAGCAGAGGTCATCAAATTAGTAGCTTCGAATAATCCACAAATGATGCTGAATATGTATAATTGCTGCCTAAAAGAAGGAGTATTCAGCAAAAGGTGGAAAGAAGCAAGACTGATTTTAATTGACAAAGGTAAAGGAGTAAGAGGAGCAGCATCGTCATACAGGCCACTATGTATGTAAGATACGGCCGGAAAACTCTTCGAAAGGTTAATAAAAACAAGACTGCAAGCAGCAATTCATACAGCTGCTGGACTAGCGAACACACAGTTCGGGTTCAGAAAGGGAAGGTCGACCGTTGACGCTATCAAGGTGGTAACAGAAACTATGGAAGCCACACGAATGGAAACACATCACTCGAGGAAAATAGTTCTACTTCTTACCTTGGATGTCAAAAATGCCTTTAATTCGGCAAGATGGACTGACATCATAGACGCATTACAAAATAAGTTTACTATACCTACGTACCTTCTGAAAGTTCTAATAGATTACTTAAGCGAGCGAAGATTGATATACAACACGGTAGATGGAAAGAGGATAAAGGTTCTTACGGCAGGAGTAGCACAAGGATCAATACTAGGACCAGAACTATGGAATGTTCTGTACAACAGTCTATTATGTATGGAAATGCCTGAAAATATACAGCTAGTAGGTTATGCTGATGATATAGCAGCTATTATAACGGCACGGGATATAGCAGAATCACAGATTAGGCTGAATCAAGTTATGAGAAGAGTGTATAGTTGGATGAGGGAACATAGATTAGAATTAGCAACGGCAAAAACAGAAATCGTTATGTTAACTAAGAAAAGAATACTAACTATAATTCCAATGCAAGTAGGTCCAGAAACAATAATGACCAAAGAATCAGCAAATTACTTAGGAGTTACTATTGATACAAGGCTAACATTTTGGCAACAAATCCAAAAAGTAGCAGATAAAGCAGCAGAAGCTACAATCAAGCTAAGCAAACTTTTGGCAAACATTGGAGGACCCAAACCAGAAAAAAGACGAATCATTATGAAAACCGCAGAATCAATCCTTCTATACGGAGCTGAAATCTGGGCACATGCGATGGACAAGAGGTATTGTAAAAAACGCATAGCAGCGGTGCAACGAAGAGGGGCTCTCCGAGTCGCGTGCTCCTATCGAACAGTTTCGCATTCGGCGGTCATGGTAATCCCGGGCGTGATTCCGATTGATTTGCTAGCGCAAGAACGAAGAAATATATATATAAGGGATCAAGCAACGAGCCGAGATGTCATTGTAGCAGAGGAAAGAAGGTACACGATGACAAGATGGCAAGAACACTGGAGTAATGATCAGCACGGGCGATGGACGGCTAGATTAATCCCACAAGTAGAAGTCTGGTTTAACCGACACCATGGAGAAGTAAATTTTTACATCACTCAGTTCCTATCAGGCCACGGATATTTTCGATCCTACCTCTACAAGATGGGCAAAGTAAACAATCCAGGATGCAGTCACTGCAGCGCAACACATGACACAGCGCATCACACTTTTTTCGAATGTGATTTAGCAGAAACAGAAAGAGAATCTTTAATAGTAGCAGTAGGAGAATTAACATCAGAAAATATAATTTCTGTAATGCTTGAAAACCAAGAAAAATGGAATGCAATAGCCAAATACATAGAATTAATACTACGCAGGAAGAAAGAGCTCAGATATTTAGAGGACCTAGAAGAAGAATCATAAAAGAAAATTAAAAAAAAAGGAACAAGCACGGGCCAACTTGAAGTAATGCGAAAGCGGTTCCGGGTTGGTCTCACCGTGGGAAAAGGAGGTGGTGTATTTGGTGAGTAGACCGAACAAGATCATGGGAGTCTCACATACCCTTGAAGTGCGGACCCTTCAAGATACCTATAAAAGGTTTTCACCACCGACCTACGAAAAAAAAAAAAAAAAAAAAAAAAAATTATTATTATTATTCTTATTATTATTATTATTATTATTATTATTATTATTATTATTATTATTATTATTATTATTATTATTATTATTATTATTATTATTATTATTATTATTATTATTATTATTATTATTATTATTATTATTATTATTATTATTATTATTATTATTATTATTATTATTATTATTATTATTATTATTATTATTATTATTATTATTATTATTATTATTATTATTATTATTATTATTATTATTATTATTATTATTATTATTATTATTATTATTATTATTATTATTATTATTATTATTATTATTATTATTATTATTATTATTATTATTATTATTATTATTATTATTATTATTATTATTATTATTATTATTATTATTATTATTATTATTATTATTATTATTATTATTATTATTATTATTATTATTATTCCCCCACATGGTAGTGACCTTGACGTGGTGTGGGGGCCTATGTTGCAGTGATTCATCAGGCTGTGCTGGAGGGAGTATGTTCTCCTGGTAGGGTCACCCAATTCAGATTGGCTGATGATGAGCAGCTTACAAACTACTACCGACCCCCTAATCCAGTGGTGTCATGCGACCCGTGCCCAGTGGACTAGTTGGAAGCAAGGGGGTAAAACACTTAGCTACCGATAACGGAGCCTCCCTGATACCAGGTCACCTCAGGGAGTATTATTGACCTTACCACAGTAACGGGCCTCTGCTGTGGTGGACCTTACATTGCCGCGATACTCGTGGGAACAAAATGGAGATAAATAAAAACAAAAACATGAAGAAAGTAGTAGATAGAAGAGTGGAAGAAAGAGCAGGGATGGGCATGACCCCATTCATGAGGAGCGGGAAGACGCCTAGATCTCCCCCGGCACCCCTGGGGTTGCACGGTCCTGAACAGGCACAGGAGAAACTAGGTACACCGGCGAATACAGAGGAGATCCAAACCACCGATCTCATGCTGGAAACGCCAATGAGCAGCTTGCATAAACAAGTGGAGGAAAAAGCATGCAGCCACAAAAAAGACCCTGAAAGAGAGGAAGAAACACAGCTCCTACTGATTCAGGAGCTTACAAAAACGATGATGGCGGCAGTTTCAAAACAAAAGAACGTTAGCATGGAGGTTAAGAACGGACTGCTAAAGCTCCAGGAGGCGGTAGAAGTGATATTTCACTGCAAGAGTGAAAAGAGTAAAAAGCTCACCCTTGAAGCTAGAAATCAGGCCCAAAGCCCCAGACAAGTACCGCCAACGGACAAGAAGAGAGGAAGGGAGATAGAGGGGTCTCCTATCAGCTGTACAGAAACCCCACCACCCAGAAAAAGGAAAAATGTTGAAAACCGAGGCGAAGGCGAATGGATAGTCGTCCAAAACAACAAAAATAAAACCTTTAACCGACCGCCAGGTGAAGCAGATACTTCTAGACAGCGACGCTTCCCTAGGGAAAAAGGGGCAACGAACAGCCAAATTGCTGGGAAAAAAGAAAACGGCGAAGGAAAGAGAAGGAGAAGGAGAAGAAGTAGGAGTAGGCAGTTTAAAAGGCCGCGACCAGAGGCCATTATAATTAAGCCCGCCGAAGGCAAAACATATGCTGAGATTCTGAGGGAAATACGGGAGCGAGTAAACCCAGACGCTTCCAAAGCCGACATAAAGGGAATCCGGAAGACACAAAACGGAGCGGTTCTGCTGGAATTAAACAATAAGGCAGAAGGAAAGGAGGAAATCAAGGAGGAACTCCGAAAGAGTCTAGGGAAAATGGCAGACGTTAAAGACCTAACGGCCAAAACAACATTGGAGATACGGGACTTGGATAGTCTCACTACAAGCGAAGAGGTGCAAGCAGCACTTAATAGAGACTTGGGAAAGGAGGTCCAATGTAGGTTCAGCCTAACTAAACCGAACAAGAGAGAGCAAATGCTGGCCTTTATAGAAATGGAGGAAAAAGACGCCAGGGAACTCCTGAAGACAGCAAAGATAAGAATAGTGCTAATCAGATGTAGAATACGGGAAAGAACACCAGTAGTGCGCTGTTATAGGTGCATGAACTTTGGACACTTCAGAAGAGACTGCAAAGAGCCTAACCGAGAGGATACGTGCTATAAATGTGGACAGAAAGGTCACAAGATTAAAAGCTGCACGCAAGCTGCGAAATGCATCCTGTGTACGGAAATTAAGGCAAAGGCAACGAGCCATGTGTCAGGTACGAAAGACTGCAGTGCATTTCGGAGAGCTCTTGAGGAAGTCAGGAAAAATAGAAAAAATAGAAGATGATAAAAGTTCTTCAAGGAAATATGCATAGAAGTCGAGTAGCAGATGATCTCTTAACACAGATCACGCTTGAAAAAGAAATTGATGTTCTAATAATCAGCGAGCAGTACGTCCACCGGAGCAGAAACAACTGGTTCTCAGATGTCACCGACACGGCGGCAATCTGGATCCCAAACCCTGGAAAAATACACGCATTGGAACATGGAGCCGGAAATGGCTTCGTTTGGGTTAAGAGTAGCCAGTTCACCATCATAAGCTGCTATTTAACACCAAACCAAACGGCGCAGGAATACCAGGAGATGATCGAGAATCTAGAGGACGCAGTATCGGAACAAGAAGGGCAGAAAATTATTGGTGGCGATTTTAATGCAAAAGCAGTGGAGTGGGGAATGCCCACCACGAACAGCAGAGGATCGCAGATTTTAGACATGGCAGCCAGACAAGGGCTGATAATCATAAACTCCGGAAGCACAACAACGTTTCGGCGACCAGGGTACGCAGAAACAATACCGGACATCTCCCTGGCTACACAGAATATAGCGGGATTTATTACTGATTGGGTAGTTATGGAGGACTACACAGGGAGCGATCATCAGTACATTACGTTCAATATAAATATTAGAGAAGAAATGATATCCGAGAGCACAACGGAAAGTTCTAGATATAACGTGAATAAACTCGATACTAGAAGATTGAGTGAATCACTTAGATATAGCCTAGGTGACACAATGCAGGCAGGTGTAGAGCTAGAAGGTAGGATAAAAGCTGAGGCAGTGGTAGAGCAGACAATGAGTGCACTCATACTAGCCTGCGAGGAGTCAATGCCGCGAAAGAGGAAATTTACAAAAAGAAAACCGGTATACTGGTGGAATGAAGAAATAGCGGAGCTACGAAGAAGGTGTCAGCATCTTCGAAGAATTGCACAGCGATCACGGAACAGAGCGGATGCAACGGAAAAAATGGCAGCATATAAAATAAGCCGCAAAACACTCAGGAAAACCATAAAATTGAGCAAAAAGGTTGAATGGAAAAAGCTTTGCGAAGATGTAAACAGTGACCCTTGGGGGCTAGGATACAAGATAGTCATGAAGAAGTTGAAAATAGCTACAGCAACAAATTCAATCGAAGAGAGCTCGATGGAAAATATAGTAGATATTTTATTCCCAGCGCACCCGATAAGAAACTGGAGTGATGTGATGGTTTCACCAGAGGAAGTACCAGCTTTCACGCAGGAGGAACTTGTGGAAGCAACAAAAACTATGAAGAATAAGAAAGCTCCAGGCCCTGATGGGATTCCAGCGGAAGTCATCAAAGCCGTGGTGGAAACTTGCCCGCAAATGATGCTGAATATGTACAACACATGTCTAAAAGAAGGCGTTTTCAGCAAAAGATGGAAGGTAGCTCGACTTGTCTTAATCGACAAAGGGAAAGGCGGCAGAGTCTCACCGTCCTCGTTCAGACCACTGTGTATGCTGGACACGGCTGGAAAGCTCCTCGAAAGGCTATTGAAACCCAGAATAGAAGAGGCGATACGAACGACCGGTGGTCTGTCAGATATGCAATTCGGATTCAGACAAGGAAGATCAACAATAGATGCAATACGAGTTGTAATGGAAAAGGTAGAAGCGGCGGAAGCAAGGAACCATTTCTCAAGAAGAATAGTTGTCTTTGTTACCTTGGACGTGAAAAACGCCTTCAACTCGGCAAGATGGGAAGACATGATCGATGCCCTGGAAAAAAATTTCAGCATTCCAGCATATCTGCTCAGGATGGTAAAAGACTACCTGAGAGAACGCAGCCTTCAGTATGAAACCAAGATCGGCAGTGTAATCAAAAGCGTAACATCCGGCGCAGCACAAGGATCGATCCTAGGACCGGACCTGTGGAATATATTATACAATAGCTTGCTGGAGGCAGAAATGCCAGATGATATAACTCTAGTAGGCTTTGCAGACGACCTAGGTGCAATAATATCAGCTCGGACCATGGAAGATGCGCAAATCAGGTTGAATCAAGTCATGAGAAGAGTGAGTAGCTGGATGAACAGACACGGCTTAGAGCTTGCGGAAGCAAAAACCGAAATTGTCCTACTCACAAAAAAGAGGATGAGAACCATTGTGCCAATGGAAGTGGGGCCTGTGGTCATTCAAACTAAGGAAGCTTCGAGGTATCTTGGTGTCATGTTGGATACCAAACTAAATTTTTGGAGGCATATCAAAAAAGCTACAGACAAGGCGGCCGTGATAACCAAGAATTTGAGCAGATTAATGGCGAACATCGGTGGACCTTCACCGTGCAAAAGGAGGCTGTTAATGTCCACGACACATTCAGTGCTCCTGTACGGTGCGGAGATTTGGGCAGATGCTCTAAATAGAGAGTATTGCCGGAAGCCCATGGAAGCGGTACAACGAAGAGGGGCTCTGCGGGTAGCGTGCTCCTACCGGACGGTCTCATACCCAGCTGTAAATGTTATTGCAGGCGTGATACCGATAACATTGTTAGCCCGAGAGAGGAAACAGATATATAATAGGGCTGCGGGAAGAGACAGAAAAGAAGTGTCAGGAGACGCGAGGAGACAAAGCCTAGAAAAATGGCAAGAACAATGGAATGGGGAACACAGAGGACGCTGGACCGCAAGATTGATACCACAACTAGCGGTTTGGGTTAACCGGAGGCACGGCGAAGTGAACTTCTATACCACGCAAATGCTCTCGGGATACTTTCGAGCTTATTTATTCAGAATGAATAAAGTAAACAGTCCGCGATGTCGCCACTGCGACACAGCGGAAGATACGGTCGAGCATACTTTTTTCGAGTGCGACTTCGCAGCGGAGGAAAGAAGCGTTCTAACTCGAATCGTAGGGGATGTTACGCCGGATAATATAACCACCATAATGATAGACACGGAAGAAAATTGGAACGCCGTGTCAGTCTACGTCGAGGCGGTATTACGAAAGAAGAAGAGACTGGGCTACTTAGAAGACTCGGAATAGATCTTCTAAGTTAGGAAATAGACCCCAGTGTAGTCTGGTTTCTGCTTTTGAGTCTGGCGTGGTCTGCTTGGCACCAATGGCATACAGGCTTACTGGTGCCGCAGTTTTGTTTGTGTTAAATTAACAACATATTTAACTCTGCGACACTAGTTACTGCTGATGCTGTCGGCGTGTGGTAGATCTCGGTAGACTTATGAGCGAAATTAGATAAAACGTGTCGCTGTTTTGTTATGTAGCACAGTAGTACTGTTTTTTGTTATTTTTGTTACATATGGAAGTAGATAGTAACTCGCCAAATAGTTGGGCCTACGCAAAACGACTTTGGGAGCCAAGTAGCTATTTGTAGAATAGATGTAGAACAGAAATAACCTAGTCCAGCATCTTGAGGCAGCTTGACATGCTGGAAGCTGCTTCAAGACAGCACTTCTAGGAACTATGTAGCTCTGTATAGAATAGTTTTTAGTTTTCTAGTTATTTGTAGAATAGATGTAAACAGAAAGAACCTAGTCCAGCGTTTTGAGGCAGCTTGACATGTTGGAAGCTACTTCAAGACAGCACCTCTAGGGATTATATAGCTCTGTTTAGAATAGTTTTGTTTTGTAAATGGGAAATAAAAAGAAAAGGCTTAGAAAATTAATATTGTCTTAGTAATAATATTAGAAGAGGGACAGTAGATTTTATTTTTCTGTCTGCCGCTGTCGATAGATATATGCAGAGAAGAGCGAACGGGATAATTCACACGGAAACACCGAAGTCAGCACTTTTTCGCCAGTTTGAAGAAATGCTAACGCGGTTCCAAACTGGGATATACATCGTGGGTCAAGGGAACAGATGGTGGGGGTTTTTAGCCGGTCGGTTGGTTCCTTTTTTGCAGTGCGTCTTAGTGTAATGCAAAAAGAAACCGACCAACCCGGCACTCGGTAGTCTGTTAAGCAGATTTTCCCCGCGACACCATCTATAACCGTAAAAAAGCAAAAAAAAAAAAAAAAAAAAATTATTATTATTATTATTATTATTATTATTATTATTATTATTATTATTATTATTATTATTATTATTATTATTATTATTATTATTATTATTATTATTATTATTATTATTATTATTATTATTATTATTATTATTATTATTATTATTATTATTATTATTATTATTATTATTATTATTATTATTATTATTATTATTATTATTATTATTATTATTATTATTATTATTATTATTATTATTATTATTATTATTATTATTATTATTATTATTATTATTATTATTATTATTATTATTATTATTATTATTATTATTATTATTATTATTATTATTATTATTATTATTATTATTATTATTATTATTATTATTATTATTATTATTATTATTATTATTATTATTATTATTATTATTATTATTATTATTATTATTATTATTATTATTATTATTATTATTATTATTATTATTATTATTATTATTATTATTATTATTATTATTATTATTATTATTATTATTATTATTATTATTATTATTATTATTATTATTATTATTATTATTATTATTATTATTATTATTATTATTATTATTATTATTATTATTATTATTATTATTATTATTATTATTATTATTATTATTATTATTATTATTATTATTATTATTATTATTATTATTATTATTATTATTATTATTATTATTATTATTATTATTATTATTATTATTATTATTATTATTATTATTATTATTATTATTATTATTATTATTATTATTATTATTATTATTATTATTATTATTATTATTATTATTATTATTATTATTATTATTATTATTATTATTATTATTATTATTATTATTATTATTATTATTATTATTATTATTATTATTATTATTATTATTATTATTATTATTATTATTATTATTATTATTATTATTATTATTATTATTATTATTATTATTATTATTATTATTATTATTATTATTATTATTATTATTATTATTATTATTATTATTCCTCTGCACGATTGCCTACCTCGTCGCGGTGCAGAGGCCGAGTATGGGCAAAGAGTCTTGGGACCCTGTTCAAAGATGAGACCTGAAACCGGGCCGGATTAAGGTGTCATACGTACCGTGCCGATAATCAGCTAGGCTGGGGGCCCTGTATAAAAACTAGCCCAGTCGCAAACGGTGTCCTCAGATATCTGGCAGCCTCTGAGTGTAAAAGCCTTACCCCCGTATGGGAGCTCTGCGGGGGCGGACCGATTTTCTCGCCTTACTCGTGGGAACAAAATATGAATGAAAGAAAAAAAAACCATACTGAGACGATGAAGAAGATGGAGAAGGATGAAGGTACTTCAAGAAGGGGATTTGAGGAGAGCCCATCAAATAGTCCTTTTAGACGGTGCCCGGTATTACTGCGTACACCTCCAACTGCAGCTCGCTCAAATTCCTCACCACCGGCGGTGGTAAGGGAAAATGAGCAAGAAGGCAGCATGGAGGCTAATGTCGGAGAAATATTCCAGAAGACTGATGGTGTTCTGGCCAAAATGAGAGCTGCAACTCTCAGGCAAACGAACGTCAGCTCGGAAATAAAAGATGGCATGGCGGTGCTCCAGGATGCCCTGGACACGTTAAAAAGCTTGTGGAGCCGGAAAACATGCACAAAAAGAATGGACAGCGGAACTCAAACGGAGATCCCAAGAAAAATGAGAGACTGTGCTGTCCAGACAGGCGAAAAGAGGGCATTTGATACCACGAAAGCCCAAAAAACGATGACTGTGATGCTGCCAGAAATAGTCACAAGTGGAATGCTGAAAAGAGGAGCTACTAGCCCGGCGGAAAAAGCGGCCATATCTAAAAAGAAGAAAGAGAAGGAAATGACTCCTCCACTTTCCGCCAACGTACAGCAGTGGACAGAAGTAAAGAGGAAAAAGAGGAGGGCCAGGCGAAGAACAAAAAATCTTACAGCCGAAGAGCCTAAGACAAAAGTACCTGAAGCTTCCCAAGATAAAGTAGCGGTAAATGCCAAAAAATTAAGAACCAAAGGACGTCGGCCCGCCGTTACCATCAAGCCAGCGGAGGGTAAATCATATGCGGATGTCCTAAGAAGCATCAAGGCGAAAGTTAAACCGGAGGAAACAGGTGCGGAAATAAAGGCAATCCGGCAAACACGGGATGGCAAGGTTCTTCTTGAAATCACCGGCCAGAAAAGCTTGGGAAGTTTCACAAAGGCCCTAGAAGATGCAGTGGGCACTCTAGGTAGCGTGAAGAGCATCGTACAGATGAGGTCCGTAGCAGTGAACGATTTGGACTGCCTTACTGAGCGGACTGAAGTGGAGCAGGCACTGAGGAGGGATCTCGGAGATGTCGCAGTAATGAGGGTTGGTCTTACAGCGCCAAATTCGAGGTCACAACTGACAGCCATCGTTGAACTTCCTCAGCAAGCTGCCGAAAAGCTGCTGAAGCAGGGAAGGCTCAAAGTAGGATGGGTTTCTTGCAGGGTTACGTCACGGACCGATGTCAAACGCTGCTACAGGTGTCTAAATTACGGTCACGTGGCTGGTTCTTGCAGGGGACCTGACCGAAGCAAAGCCTGCTACCGCTGCGGAAAGGAGGGTCATGTTGCTAAGGCCTGTAAAGAAAAGGCACACTGCATACTCTGTGCCGAAGCGGGTGTGCAACAGGAAAGTCTAGGCCACACTCTAGGCACAGGGTTATGCAAGGTGTTCAGAGACGCTCTGAGAAAGGCCAAAGAGACTGGAAAATGATCAGCGTCCTCCAGGCAAACTTAAATCGTAGCCGAGTGGCAGATGACCTCCTGCATCAGCTTGCTCGGGAGAAGAGTTCCGACATACTGCTCATTAGTGAGCAGTATATGGACAGAACCACTTCTTGGTTCTCGGACGAGCTTGGTACGGCGGCCATTTGGATACCTGATGCAGCGAAAATCCCGGTACGAGAGCATGGGCGCGGGCGTGGGTTCGTCTGGGTTAAATACGCGGATATCACATTTATAAGCGTCTATCTGACACCCAACGAAGTCATAGCGGATTTCCGAGCGAAATTGGCGAACCTTGAGGATACGGTTTTGAACACGACGGGTCGCGTAGTGATTGGTGGCGATTTCAACGCTAAGGCAACCGAGTGGGGAATGCCCTACCCTGACTCAAGGGGAAGCGAGGTGTTAGGGTTGGCATCCAGAACCGGTTTACTTGTGCTGAATGTCGGCTCGACATCTACTTTTCGTCGACCGGGGTATTCAGAAACCATTCCCGACGTATCCTTTGCCTGTGAGCGCTTGGCCGCTTTGGTCGAAGGCTGGCATGTGATCGAGGACTACACGGGCAGTGACCATCAGTACATTGTATTCGTGGTCCGTGAGAGGCGGCAACTCCAAAGAACAATAAATAGCAGACCACAGCGCTGGAACATGGGGAGAATTGACGAAGCGGTATTTGCAGCGATCATCCGGGGAGGTGTCCAAATGCAGGTCGAGGGGCAGCCTGCAACCCCTCACCAGGCAGGGCCGTTGGTGGATGCCACTCTACGTCAAATCACCCTAGCCTGCGACCGCTCAATGCCTCGGAGGCGAATTCCTCATGGAAAACAGCCAATGTACTGGTGGACAGCCGAGATAGCTGACCTCCGGAGAGATTGTCTCCGACTGCGGAGAAAGGCTCAGAGAGCTAGAACGGAGGAGGAGGTTAGGATCAGGTCCTCGGACCACAAGGAGAAAAAGCGCCAGTTGCGACGTGCAATCAATCACAGCAAGGCGAGATGCTGGGAAGCACTGAGAGAGGATATAAACTCAGATCCATGGGGCTTAGGTTACAAAATTGTAACCCAGAAAATTGGGGCACTGAAAACCCCTCCGCCCATGGACATGCGGACCACAACGCGCCTAGTTAAAGCCCTCTTTCCAGTGCATCTCCAGCGAGCTGCTAGAGTATACAACCGGGATGGCGCTTCCCCGTTTACAATGGAGGAGCTGGAAGTGGCCATCCAATCTCTCAAGGTCAAGAAGGCCCCAGGTCCAGACGGTATCCAAGGAGAGATATTAAAGCTGGTTTTTCGGTATAATCCGAATATTCTGTTGAGTATGTACAATGCCTGTCTCTCAGCGGGAATTTTCCCCAAGAAGTGTTGGAAGACAGCTAGGCTGGTACTAATCAGCAAGGAGAAAGGAGACCCGGAGCTGCCTTCCTCATACCGTCCGCTCTGCATGCTGGACACTGCGGGAAAGGTTCTTGAGAAGTTACTCAAGCCAAGGCTGTTGTCTGCCATCGAGGCAGCTGGAGGTTTGTCTCCGCGTCAGTACGGTTTCAGGGCTGGTCGTTCCACAGCAGATGCCATTGTGGAAGTCACATCTGCGATGAGCAGGGCCGAGGACCACAACCATTTCTCACGTCGTATAGTCCTCCTTGTGACTTTAGACGTGAAAAATGCGTTTAATTCGGCCAGATGGAGCGACATGCTCCAAGCTCTAGAGCAGGAATTTCGTGTTCCGGAATATCTGCTAGGAATGATCAGCGACTACCTTGACGACCGTACAGTACTCTTCGATACGACTGAAGGACAAGGGAGTATCACTGTCTCTGGAGGTGCAGCACAAGGTTCAATCCTCGGTCCCGACCTTTGGAATGCCGCATACGACAGTCTGTTGCGATTAAACATGCCGGATGAGTCAATGCTGGTCGGATATGCGGACGACGTTGCCGTGCTGATAGCAGCGCGAAACGTGGAGCTCGCCCAATTGAAGCTCAATCAGACCATGCGGTCCATCCTTTCTTGGATGGACAGCCGCGGACTGTCGTTGGCATTGAGCAAGACGGAGGTCGTAGTGCTGACAAAAAGGAGGATGAACCTTGAGCTCCAGATGCGCATCGGCGAAGAAGAGGTGCAGACAAGACGGGCGGTAAAATATCTCGGCATCATGATTGACAGCAGGCTAAATTACTTTGAGCAGATCAAGAAGACTGCTGACAGGGCCGCAAATGGTGTCATGGCGCTGGCTCGATTGATGGCCAACATAGGTGGACCAAGATCGAGTCGGAGGCGGCTACTGATGTCCGCGGTCCAATCAGTCTTGCTGTATGGTGCCGAGATATGGGGTCATGCTATCGCAAAGGAGTGCTATCGGATAAGGCTGGGTCGGGTCCAAAGGCTGGCGGCGTTGCGAGTGGCGTCTGCTTACAGAACTGTCTCGGAGCCAGCTGTCCTGGTTATCGCTGGCGTCATTCCAATTGCCCTACTCGCAAGGGAGCGTCAGGCGATATACCGGAGAAAGGCCGAAGGAAATATAGAGTCAGTGCAGAAGGAAGAGCGGAATCGCACGCTTCGACAATGGCAGGAGAACTGGGAACTGGAGGAACGAGGGATATGGACGAGGCGGCTCATCGGGGAGGTTACCCCATGGGTAGAAAGACGACATGGAGAGGTAGATTACTACTTCACTCAGCTGCTGAGTGGACATGGATACTTTCGGGCCTATCTGCACAAGATGGGGAAGGCACGTTCAGCGGAGTGCATATATTGCCACATGCACGATGATGCTGAGCACACTTTTTTCATCTGTGAAAGGTGGGCTCGAGAGCGTGTGCAGCTAAGGGAAGTTGTACCGCGGTTCTCTCCGGACACAGTGGTGGGCCACATTTTACAGGGTAGGGGAGCGTGGGACAGTTTGTCACTCTTTGCGCAGAAAATACTGCGGAAAAAGAAGGTGGACCTAGACACCACAGAGGTCCAACCTACAGACTTTGGCTAGGCAGCAGCCTTCAAGGCGATGGCATTGGACCTAGCCCGAAGTAATGTGACAAACGGTTCCAGGCTAGTGTCCGTGGAGAGCGGGAGGTTTTTTAGTCGGTATGCCCAATATGGGAGACTCCGACATTTGTTGGACGCACGTGCGCCCTTCATCCATAAAGGATTTTCCCTTCTAAAAAAAAAAAAAAAAAAAAAAAAAAAAATTATTATTATTATTATTATTATTATTATTATTATTATTATTATTATTATTATTATTATTATTATTATTATTATTATTATTATTATTATTATTATTATTATTATTATTATTATTATTATTATTATTATTATTATTATTATTATTATTATTATTATTATTATTATTATTATTATTATTATTATTATTATTATTATTATTATTATTATTATTATTATTATTATTATTATTATTATTATTATTATTATTATTATTATTATTATTATTATTATTATTATTATTATTATTATTATTATTATTATTATTATTATTATTATTATTATTATTATTATTATTATTATTATTATTATTATTATTATTATTATTATTATTATTATTATTATTATTATTATTATTATTATTATTATTATTATTATTATTATTATTATTATTATTATTATTATTATTATTATTATTATTATTATTATTATTATTATTATTATTATTATTATTATTATTATTATTATTATTATTATTATTATTATTATTATTATTATTATTATTATTATTATTATTATTATTATTATTATTATTATTATTATTATTATTATTATTATTATTATTATTATTATTATTATTATTATTATTATTATTATTATTATTATTATTATTATTATTATTATTATTATTATTATTATTATTATTATTATTATTATTATTATTATTATTATTATTATTATTATTATTATTATTATTATTATTATTATTATTATTATTATTATTATTATTATTATTATTATTATTATTATTATTATTATTATTATTATTATTATTATTATTATTATTATTATTATTATTATTATTATTATTATTATTATTATTATTATTATTATTATTATTATTATTATTATTATTATTATTATTATTATTATTATTATTATTATTATTATTATTATTATTATTATTATTATTATTATTATTATTATTATTATTATTATTATTATTATTATTATTATTATTATTATTATTATTATTATTATTATTATTATTATTATTATTATTATTATTATTATTATTATTATTATTATTATTATTATTATTATTATTATTATTATTATTATTATTATTATTATTATTATTATTATTATTATTATTATTATTATTATTATTATTATTATTATTATTATTATTATTATTATTATTATTATTATTATTATTATTATTATTATTATTATTATTATTATTATTATTATTATTATTATTATTATTATTATTATTATTATTATTATTATTATTATTATTATTATTATTATTATTATTATTATTATTATTATTATTATTATTATTATTATTATTATTATTATTATTATTATTATTATTATTATTATTATTATTATTATTATTATTATTATTATTATTATTATTATTATTATTATTATTATTATTATTATTATTATTATTATTATTATTATTATTATTATTATTATTATTATTATTATTATTATTATTATTATTATTATTATTATTATTATTATTATTATTATTATTATTATTATTATTATTATTATTATTATTATTATTATTATTATTATTATTATTATTATTATTATTATTATTATTATTATTATTATTATTATTATTATTATTATTATTATTATTATTATTATTATTATTATTATTATTATTATTATTATTATTATTATTATTATTATTATTATTATTATTATTATTATTATTATTATTATTATTATTATTATTATTATTATTATTATTATTATTATTATTATTATTATTATTATTATTATTATTATTATTATTATTATTATTATTATTATTATTATTATTATTATTATTATTATTATTATTATTATTATTATTATTATTATTATTATTATTATTATTATTATTATTATTATTATTATTATTATTATTATTATTATTATTATTATTATTATTATTATTATTATTATTATTATTATTATTATTATTATTATTATTATTATTATTATTATTATTATTATTATTATTATTATTATTATTATTATTATTATTATTATTATTATTATTATTATTATTATTATTATTATTATTATTATTATTATTATTATTATTATTATTATTATTATTATTATTATTATTATTATTATTATTATTATTATTATTATTATTATTATTATTATTATTATTATTATTATTATTATTATTATTATTATTATTATTATTATTATTATTATTATTATTATTATTATTATTATTATTATTATTATTATTATTATTATTATTATTATTATTATTATTATTATTATTATTATTATTATTATTATTATTATTATTATTATTATTATTATTATTATTATTATTATTATTATTATTATTATTATTATTATTATTATTATTATTATTATTATTATTATTATTATTATTATTATTATTATTATTATTATTATTATTATTATTATTATTATTATTATTATTATTATTATTATTCCCCCACATGGTAGTGACCTTGACGTGGTGTGGGGGCCTAGGTTGCAGTGATTCATCAGGCTGTGCTGGCGGGAGTATGTTCTCCTGGTAGGGTCACCCAATCCAGATTGGCTGATGATGAGCAGCTTACAAACTACTACCGACCCTCTAATCCAGTGGTGTCATGCGACCCGTGCCCAGTGGACTAGTTGGTAGCAAGGGGGTAAAACACTTAGCTACCGATAACGGAGCCTCCCTGATACCAGGTCACCTCAGGGAGTATTATTGACCTTACCACAGTAACGGGCCTCTGCTGTGGCGGACCTTACATTGCCGCGATACTCGTGGGAACAAAATGGAGATAAACAAAAACAAAAACATTAAGAAAGTAGTAGATAGAAGAGTTGAAGAAAGAACAGAGATGGGCATGGCCCCATTCATGAGGAGTGGGAAGACGCCTAGATCTCCCCCGGCATCCCTGGGGTTGCACGGTCCTGTACAGGCACAGGAGAAACTAGGAACACCGGTGAATACAGAGGAGATCCAAACCACCGATCTCATGCTGGAAACGCCAATGAGCAACTTGCATAAACAAGTAGAGGAAAAAGCAAGCAGCCACAAAAAAGGCCCTGAAAGAGAGGAAGAAACACAGCTCCTACTGATTCAGGAGCTTACAAAAACGATGATGGCGGCAGTCGCAAAACAAAAAAACGTTAGCATGGAGGTTAAGAACGGACTGCTAAAGCTCCAAGAGGCGGTAGAAGTGATAATTCACTGCAAGAGTGAAAAGAATAAAAAGCTCACCCTTGAAGCTAGAAAGCAGGCCCAAAGCCCCAGACAAATACCGCTAACTGACAAGAAGAGAGGAAGGGAGCTAGAGGGGTCTCCTATTAGCTGTACAGAAACCCCACCACCCAGAAAAAGGAAAACTGTTGAAAACCGAGGCGAAGGCGAATGGATAGTCGTCCAAAACAACAAAAATAAAGCCTTTAACCGACCGCCAGGTGAAGGAGATACTTCTAGACAGCGACGCCTCCCAAGGGAAAAAGGGGCAACGGACAGCCAAAGTTCTGGGAAAAAAGAAAACGGCGAAGGAAAGAGAAGGAGAAGGAGAAGAAGAAGGAGTAGGCAGTTTAAAAGGCCGCGACCAGAGGCCATTATAATTAAGCCCGCCGAAGGCAAAACATATGCTGAGATTCTGAGGGAAATACGGGAGCGAGTAAACCCAGACGTCTCCAAAGCCGACATAAAGGGAATCCGGAAGACACAAAACGGAGCGGTTCTGCTGGAATTAAACAATAAGGCAGAAGGAAAGGAGGAAATCAAGGAGGAACTCCGAAAGAGTTTGGGGAAAATGGCAGACGTTAAAGAACTAACGGCCAAAACAACATTGGAGATACGGAACTTGGATAGTCTCACTACAAGCGAAGAGGTGCAAGCAGCACTTAATAGAGACTTGGGAAAGGAAGTCCAATGTAGTTTCAGCCTAACTAAACCGAACAAGAGAGAGCAAATGCTGGCCATTATAGAAATGGAGGGAAAAGACGCCAGGGAACTCCTGAAGACAGCCAAGATCAGAATAGGGCTAATCAGATGTAGAATACGGGAAAGAACACCAGTAGTGCGCTGTTATAGGTGCATGAACTTTGGACACTTCAGAAGAGACTGCAAAGCGCCTAACCGAGAGGATACGTGCTATAAATGTGGACAGAAAGGTCACAAGATTAAAAGCTGCACGCAAGCTGCGAAATGCATCCTGTGTACGGAAATTAAGGCAAAGGCAACGAGCCATGTCTCAGGTACGAAAGACTGCAGTGCATTTCGGAAAGCTCTTGCGGAAGTTAGAAAAAATAGAAAAAATAGAAGATGATAAAAGTCCTTCAAGGAAATATGCATAGAAGTCGAGTAGCAGATGATCTCTTAACACAGATCACGCTTGAAAAAGAAATTGATGCTCTAATAATCAGCGAGCAGTACGTCCACCGGAGTAGAAACAACTGGTTCTCAGATGTCACCGACACGGCGGCAATCTGGATCCCAAACCCTGGGAAAATACACGCATTGGAACATGGGGCCGGAAATGGCTTCGTCTGGGTTAAGAGTAGCCAGTTCACCATCATAAGCTGCTACTTAACACCAAACCAAACGGCTCAGGAATATCAGGAGATGATCGAGAATCTAGAGGACGCAGTATCGGAACAAGAGGGGCAGAAAATTATTGGTGGCGATTTTAATGCAAAAGCAGTGGAATGGGGAATGCCCACAACGAACAGCAGAGGATCGCAGATTTTAGACATGGCAGCCAGACAAGGGCTGATAATCATAAACTCCGGAAGCACAACAACGTTTCGGCGACCAGGGTACGCAGAAACAATACCGGACATCTCCTTGGCTACACAGAATATAGCGGGATTTATTACTGATTGGGTAGTTATGGAGGACTACACAGGGAGCGATCATCAGTACATTACATTCAATATAAATATTAAAGAAGAATTGATATCCGAGAGCACAACGGAAAGTTCTAGATATAACGTGAATAAACTCGATACTAGAAGATTGAGTGAATCACTTAGATATAGCCTAGGTGACACAATGCAGGCAGGTGTAGGGCTAGAAGGTAGGATAAAAGCTGAGGCAGTGGTAGAGCAGACAATGAGTGCACTCATACTAGCCTGCGAGGAATCAATGCCACGAAAGAGGAAATTTACAAAAAGAAAACCGGTATACTGGTGGAATGAAGAAATAGCGGAGCTACGAAGAAGGTGTCAGCATCTTCGAAGAATTGCACAGCGATCACGGAACAGAGCGGATGCAACGGAAAAAATGGCAGCATATAAAATAAGCCGTAAAGCACTCAGGACAACCATAAAATTGAGCAAAAAGGTTGAATGGAAAAAGCTTTGCGAAGATGTAAACAGTGACCCATGGGGGCTTGGATACAAGATAGTCATGAAGAAGTTGAAAATAGCTACAGCAACAAATTCAATCGAAGAGAGCTCGATGGAAAATATAGTAGATATTTTATTCCCAGCGCACCCGATAAGGAACTGGAGTGATGTGATGGTTTCACCAGAGGAAGTACCACCTTTCATGCAGGAAGAACTTGTGGAAGCAACAAAAGCTATGAAGAATAAGAAAGCTCCAGGCCCTGACGGGATTCCAACGGAAGTCATTAAAGCCGTGGTGGAAACTTGCCCGCAAATGATGCTGAATATGTACAACACATGTCTAAAAGAAGGCGTTTTCAGCAAAAGATGGAAGGTAGCTCGACTTGTCTTAATCGACAAAGGGAAAGCCCGCAGAGTCTCACCGTCCTCGTTCAGACCACTGTGTATGCTGGACACGGCTGGAAAGTTCCTCGAAAGGCTATTGAAACCCAGAATAGAAGAGGCGATACGAACGACCGGAGGTCTGTCAGATATGCAATTCGGATTCAGACAAGGAAGATCAACAATAGATGCAATACGAATAGTAATGGAAAAGGTAGAAGCGGCGGAAGCAAGGAACCATTTCTCAAGAAGAATAGTTGTCTTTGTTACCTTGGACGTGAAAAACGCCTTCAACTGGGCAAGATGGGAAGACATGATTGATGCCCTGGAAAAAAAGTTCAGCATTCCAGCATATCTGCTCAGGATGGTAAAAGACTACCTGAGAGAACGCAGCCTTCAGTATGAAACCAAGATCGGCAGTATAACCAAAAGCGTAACATCCCGCGCAGCACAAGGATCGATCCTAGGACCGGACCTGTGGAATATATTATATAATAGCTTGCTGGAGGCAGAAATGCCAGATGATATAACTCTAGTAGGCTTTGCAGACGACCTAGGTGCAATAATATCAGCTCGGACCATGGAAGATGCGCAAATCAGGTTGAATCAAGTCATGAGAAGAGTGAGTAGCTGGATGAACAGACACGGCTTAGAGCTTGCGGAAGCAAAAACCGAAATTGTGCTACTCACAAAAAAGAGGATGAGAACCATTGTGCCAATGGAAGTGGGGCCTGTGGTTATTCAAACTAAGGAAGCTTCCAGGTATCTTGGTGCCATGTTGGATACCAAACTAAATTTTTGGAGGCATATCAAAAAAGCAACAGACAAGGCGGCCGTGATAACGAAGAATTTGAGCAGATTAATGGCGAACATCGGTGGACCTTCACCGTGCAAAAGGAGGCTGTTAATGTCCACGACACATTCAGTGCTCCTGTACGGTGCGGAGATTTGGGCAGATGCCCTAAATAGAGAGTATTGCCGGAAGCCCATGGAAGCGGTACAACGAAGAGGGGCTCTGCGGGTAGCGTGCTCCTACCGGACGGTCTCATACCCAGCGGTAAATGTTATTGCAGGCGTGATACCGATAACATTGTTAGCCCGAGAGAGGAAGCAGATATATAATAGGGCTGCGGGAAGAGACAGAAAAGAAGTGTCAGGAGACGCGAGGAGACAAAGCCTGGAAAAATGGCAAGAACAATGGAATGGGGAACACAGAGGGCGCTGGACCGCAAGATTGATACCACAACTAGCGGTTTGGGTTAACCGGAGGCACGGCGAAGTGAACTTCTATACCACGCAAATGCTCTCGGGGCACGGATACTTTCGAGGTTATTTATTCAGAGTGAATAAAGTAAACAGTCCGCGATGTCGCCACTGCGACACAGCGGAAGATACGGTCGAGCACACTTTTTTCGAGTGCGACGTCGCAGCGGAGGAAAGAAGCGCTCTAACTCGAATGGTAGGGGATGTTACGCCGGATAATATAACCACCATAATGATAGACACGGAAGAAAATTGGAACGCGGTGTCAGTCTACGTCGAGACGGTATTACGAAAGAAGAACAGACTGGGGTACTTAGAAGATTCGGAATAGACCTCAGTGTAGTCGGGTTTCTGCTTTTGAGTCTGGCGTGGTCTGCGTGGGGCCGGTGGCATACAGGCTTACTGGTGCCGCAGTTCTGTTTTTGTTAAATTAACAACAAATTTAACTCGGCGACACTAGTTACTAAATATGGAAGTAGATTTAACTAAGTAGATTTTAATAAGTCGCCAAATAGTCGGGCCTACGCAAAACGATTTTGGGAGTCAAGTAGCTATTTGTAGAATAGATGTAGAACAGAAATAACCTAGTCCAGCATCTTGAGGCAGCTTGACATGTTGGAAGCTACTTCAAGACAGCACCTCTAGGGATTATGTAGCTCTGTATAGAATAGTTTTTAGTTTTCTAGTTATTTGTAGAATAGATGTAAACAGAAATAACCTAGTCCAGCGTCTTGAGGCAGCTTGACATGTTGGAAGCTACTTCAAGACAGCACCTCTAGGGATTGTATAGCTCTGTTTAGAATAGTTTTTGTTTGTAAATGGGAAATAACCTAGCTATAATAGAAAAGGATTAGAAAATTAATATTGTTTTTAGTAATAATATTAGAAAAAGTACAGAAGAATTTATTTTTCAGTCTGCCGCTGTCGATAGACATATGCAGAGAAGAGCGAACGGGATAATTCACACGGAAACACCGAAGCCAGCACTTTTTCGTCAGTTTGAAGAAATGCTAACGCGGTTCCAAACTGGGATAAACATCGTGGGTCAAGGGAACAGATGGTGGGGGTTTTTAGCCGGTCGGTTGGTTCCTTTTTTGCAGTGCGTCTTAGTGTAATGCAAAAAGAAACCGACCAACCCGGCACTCGGTAGTCTGTTAAGCAGATTTTCCCCGCGACACCATCTATAACCGTAAAAAAGCAAAAAAAAAAAAAAAAAAATTATTATTATTATTATTATTATTATTATTATTATTATTATTATTATTATTATTATTATTATTATTATTATTATTATTATTATTATTATTATTATTATTATTATTATTATTATTATTATTATTATTATTATTATTATTATTATTATTATTATTATTATTATTATTATTATTATTATTATTATTATTATTATTATTATTATTATTATTATTATTATTATTATTATTATTATTATTATTATTATTATTATTATTATTATTATTATTATTATTATTATTATTATTATTATTATTATTATTATTATTATTATTATTATTATTATTATTATTATTATTATTATTATTATTATTATTATTATTATTATTATTATTATTATTATTATTATTATTATTATTATTATTATTATTATTATTATTATTATTATTATTATTATTATTATTATTATTATTATTATTATTATTATTATTATTATTATTATTATTATTATTATTATTATTATTATTATTATTATTATTATTATTATTATTATTATTATTATTATTATTATTATTATTATTATTATTATTATTATTATTATTATTATTATTATTATTATTATTATTATTATTATTATTATTATTATTATTATTATTATTATTATTATTATTATTATTATTATTATTATTATTATTATTATTATTATTATTATTATTATTATTATTATTATTATTATTATTATTATTATTATTATTATTATTATTATTATTATTATTATTATTATTATTATTATTATTATTATTATTATTATTATTATTATTATTATTATTATTATTATTATTATTATTATTATTATTATTATTATTATTATTATTATTATTATTATTATTATTATTATTATTATTATTATTATTATTATTATTATTATTATTATTATTATTATTATTATTATTATTATTATTATTATTATTATTATTATTATTATTATTATTATTATTATTATTATTATTATTATTATTATTATTATTATTATTATTATTATTATTATTATTATTATTATTATTATTATTATTATTATTATTATTATTATTATTATTATTATTATTATTATTATTATTATTATTATTATTATTATTATTATTATTATTATTATTATTATTATTATTATTATTATTATTATTATTATTATTATTATTATTATTATTATTATTATTATTATTATTATTATTATTATTATTATTATTATTATTATTATTATTATTATTATTATTATTATTATTATTATTATTATTATTATTATTATTATTATTATTATTATTATTATTATTATTATTATTATTATTATTATTATTATTATTATTATTATTATTATTATTATTATTATTATTATTATTATTATTATTATTATTATTATTATTATTATTATTATTATTATTATTATTATTATTATTATTATTATTATTATTATTATTATTATTATTATTATTATTATTATTATTATTATTATTATTATTATTATTATTATTATTATTATTATTATTATTATTATTATTATTATTATTATTATTATTATTATTATTATTATTATTATTATTATTATTATTATTATTATTATTATTATTATTATTATTATTATTATTATTATTATTATTATTATTATTATTATTATTATTATTATTATTATTATTATTATTATTATTATTATTATTATTATTATTATTATTATTATTATTATTATTATTATTATTATTATTATTATTATTATTATTATTATTATTATTATTATTATTATTATTATTATTATTATTATTATTATTATTATTATTATTATTATTATTATTATTATTATTATTATTATTATTATTATTATTATTATTATTATTATTATTATTATTATTATTATTATTATTATTATTATTATTATTATTATTATTATTATTATTATTATTATTATTATTATTATTATTATTATTATTATTATTATTATTATTATTATTATTATTATTATTATTATTATTATTATTATTATTATTATTATTATTATTATTATTATTATTATTATTATTATTATTATTATTATTATTATTATTATTATTATTATTATTATTATTATTATTATTATTATTATTATTATTATTATTATTATTATTATTATTATTATTATTATTATTATTATTATTATTATTATTATTATTATTATTATTATTATTATTATTATTATTATTATTATTATTATTATTATTATTATTATTATTATTATTATTATTATTATTCCTCTGCACGATTGCCTACCTCGTCGCGGTGCAGAGGCCGAGTATGGGCAAAGAGTCTTGGGACCCTGTTCAAAGATGAGACCTGAAACCAAATGGCAATCAACAGGGCCGGATTAAGGTGTCATACGTACCGTGCCGATAATCAGCTAGGCTGGGGGCCCTGTATAAAAACTAGCCCAGTCGCAAACGGTGTCCTCAGATATCTGGCAGTCTCTGAGTGTAAAAGCCTTACCCCCGTATGGGAGCTCTGCGGGGGCGGACCGATTTTCTCGCCTTACTCGTGGGAACAAAATATGAATGAAAGAAAAAAAAACCATACTGAGACGATGAAGAAGATGGAGAAGGATGAAGGTACTTCAAGAAGGGGATTTGAGGAGAGCCCATCAAATAGTCCTTTTAGACGGTGCCCGGTATTACTGCGTACACCTCCAACTGCAACTCGCTCAAATTCCTCACCACCGGCGGTGGTAAGGGAAAATGAGCACGAAGGCAGCATGGAGGCTAATGTCGGAGAAATATTCCAGAAGACTGATGGTGTTCTGGCCAAAATGAGAGCTGCAACTCTCAGGCAAACGAACGTCAGCTCGGAAATAAAAGATGGCATGGCGGTGCTCCAGGATGCCCTGGACACGTTAAAAAGCTTGTGGAGCCGGAAAACATGCACACAAAGAATGGACAGCGGAACTCAAACGGAGATCCCAAGAAAAATGAGAGACTGTGCTGTCCAGACTGGCGAAAAGAGGGCATTTGATACCACGAAAGCCCAAAAAACGATGACTGTGATGCTGCCAGAAATAGTCACAAGTGGAATGCTGAAAAGAGGAGCTACTAGCCCGGCGGAAAAAGCGGCCATACCTAAAAAGAAGAAAGAGAAGGAAATGACTCCTCCACTTTCCGCCAACGTACAGCAGTGGACAGAAGTAAAGAGGAAAAAGAGGAGGGCCAGGCGAAGAACAAAAAATCTTACAGCCGAAGCTTAGGCTCTACAAAAGTACCTGAAGCTTCCCAAGATAAAGTAGCGGTAAATGCCAAAAAATTAAGAACCAAAGGACGTCGGCCCGCCGTTACCATCAAGCCAGCGGAGGGTAAATCATATGCGGATGTCCTAAGAAGCATCAAGGCGAAAGTTAAACCGGAGGAAACAGGTGCGGAAATAAAGGCAATCCGGCAAACACGGGATGGCAAGGTTCTTCTTGAAATCACCGGCCAGAAAAGCTTGGGAAGTTTCACAAAGGCCCTAGAAGATGCAGTGGGCACTCTAGGTAGCGTGAAGAGCATCGTACAGATGAGGTCCGTAGCAGTGAACGATTTGGACTGCCTTACTGAGCGGACTGAAGTGGAGCAGGCACTGAGGAGGGATCTCGGAGATGTCGCAGTAATGAGGGTTGGTCTTACAGCGCCAAATTCGAGGTCACAACTGACAGCCATCGTTGAACTTCCTGAGCAAGCTGCCGAAAAGCTGCTGAAGCAGGGAAGGCTCAAAGTAGGATGGGTTTCTTGCAGGGTTACGTCACGGACCGATGTCAAACGCTGCTACAGGTGTCTAAATTACGGTCACGTGGCTGGTTCTTGCAGGGGACCTGACCGAAGCAAAGCCTGCTACCGCTGCGGAAAGGAGGGTCATGTTGCTAAGGCCTGTAAAGAAAAGGCACACTGCATACTCTGTGCCGAAGCGGGTGTGCAACAGGAAAGTCTAGGCCACACTCTAGGCACAGGGTTATGCAAGGTGTTCAGAGACGCTCTGAGAAAGGCCAAAGAGACTGGAAAATGATCAGCGTCCTCCAGGCAAACTTAAATCGTAGCCGAGTGGCAGATGACCTCCTGCATCAGCTTGCTCGGGAGAAGAGTTCCGACATACTGCTCATTAGTGAGCAGTATATGGACAGAACCACTTCTTGGTTCTCGGACGAGCTTGGTACGGCGGCCATTTGGATACCTGATGCAGCGAAAATCCCGGTACGAGAGCATGGGCGCGGGCGTGGGTTCGTCTGGGTTAAATACGCGGATATCACATTTATAAGCGTCTATCTGACACCCAACGAAGTCATAGCGGATTTCCGAGCGAAATTAGTGAACCTTGAGGATACGGTTTTGAACACGACGGGTCGCGTAGTGATTGGTGGCGATTTCAACGCTAAGGCAACCGAGTGGGGAATGCCCTACCCTGACTCAAGGGGAAGCGAGGTGTTAGGGTTGGCATCCAGAACCGGTTTACTTGTGCTGAATGTCGGCTCGACATCTACTTTTCGTCGACCGGGGTATTCAGAAACCATTCCCGACGTATCCTTTGCCTGTGAGCGCTTGGCCGCTTTGGTCGAAGGCTGGCATGTGATCGAGGACTACACGGGCAGTGACCATCAGTACATTGTATTCGTGGTCCGTGAGAGGCGGCAACTCCAAAGAACAATAAATAGCAGACCACAGCGCTGGAACATGGGGAGAATTGACGAAGCGGTATTTGCAGCGATCATCCGGGGAGGTGTCCAAATGCAGGTCGAGGGGCAGCCTGCAACCCCTCACCAGGCAGGGCCGTTGGTGGATGCCACTCTACGTCAAATCACCCTAGCCTGCGACCGCTCAATGCCTCGGAGGCGAATTCCTCATGGAAAACAGCCAATGTACTGGTGGACAGCCGAGATAGCTGACCTCCGGAGAGATTGTCTCCGACTGCGGAGAAAGGCTCAGAGAGCTAGAACGGAGGAGGAGGTTAGGATCAGGTCCTCGGACCACAAGGAGAAAAAGCGCCAGTTGCGACGTGCAATCAATCACAGCAAGGCGAGATGCTGGGAAGCACTGAGAGAGGATATAAACTCAGATCCATGGGGCTTAGGTTACAAAATTGTAACCCAGAAAATTAGGGCACTGAAAACCCCTCCGCCCATGGACATGCGGACCACAACGCGCCTAGTTAAAGCCCTCTTTCCAGTGCATCTCCAGCGAGCTGCTAGAGTATACAACCGGGATGGCGCTTCCCCGTTTACAATGGAGGAGCTGGAAGTGGCCATCCAATCTCTCAAGGTCAAGAAGGCCCCAGGTCCAGACGGTATCCAAGGAGAGATATTAAAGCTGGTTTTTCGGTATAATCCGAATATTCTGTTGAGTATGTACAATGCCTGTCTCTCAGCGGGAATTTTCCCCAAGTGTTGGAAGACAGCTAGGCTGGTACTAATCAGCAAGGAGAAAGGAGACCCGGAGCTGCCTTCCTCATACCGTCCGCTCTGCATGCTGGACACTGCGGGAAAGGTTCTTGAGAAGTTACTCAAGCCAAGGCTGTTGTCTGCCATCGAGGCAGCTGGAGGTTTGTCTCCGCGTCAGTACGGTTTCAGGGCTGGTCGTTCCACAGCAGATGCCATTGTGGAAGTCACATCTGCGATGAGCAGGGCCGAGGACCACAACCATTTCTCACGTCGTATAGTCCTCCTTGTGACTTTAGACGTGAAAAATGCGTTTAATTCGGCCAGATGGAGCGACATGCTCCAAGCTCTAGAGCAGGAATTTCGTGTTCCGGAATATCTGCTAGGAATGATCAGCGACTACCTTGACGACCGTACAGTACTCTTCGATACGACTGAAGGACAAGGGAGTATCACTGTCTCTGGAGGTGCAGCACAAGGTTCAATCCTCGGTCCCGACCTTTGGAATGCCGCATACGACAGTCTGTTGCGATTAAACATGCCGGATGAGTCAATGCTGGTCGGATATGCGGACGACGTTGCCGTGCTGATAGCAGCGCGAAACGTGGAGCTCGCCCAATTGAAGCTCAATCAGACCATGCGGTCCATCCTTTCTTGGATGGACAGCCGCGGACTGTCGTTGGCATTGAGCAAGACGGAGGTCGTAGTGCTGACAAAAAGGAGGATGAACCTTGAGCTCCAGATGCGCATCGGCGAAGAAGAGGTGCAGACAAGACGGGCGGTAAAATATCTCGGCATCATGATTGACAGCAGGCTAAATTACTTTGAGCAGATCAAGAAGACTGCTGACAGGGCCGCAAATGGTGTCATGGCGCTGGCTCGATTGATGGCCAACATAGGTGGACCAAGATCGAGTCGGAGGCGGCTACTGATGTCCGCGGTCCAATCAGTCTTGCTGTATGGTGCCGAGATATGGGGTCATGCTATCGCAAAGGAGTGCTATCGGATAAGGCTGGGTCGGGTCCAAAGGCTGGCGGCGTTGCGAGTGGCATCTGCTTACAGAACTGTCTCGGAGCCAGCTGTCCTGGTTATCGCTGGCGTCATTCCAATTGCCCTACTCGCAAGGGAGCGTCAGGCGATATACCGGAGAAAGGCCGAAGGAAATATAGAGTCAGTGCAGAAGGAAGAGCGGAATCGCACGCTTCGGCAATGGCAGGAGAACTGGGAACTGGAGGAACGAGGGATATGGACGAGGCGGCTCATCGGGGAGGTTACCCCATGGGTAGAAAGACGACATGGAGAGGTAGATTACTACTTCACTCAGCTGCTGAGTGGACATGGATACTTTCGGGCCTATCTGCACAAGATGGGGAAGGCACGTTCAGCGGAGTGCATATATTGCCACATGCACGATGATGCTGAGCACACTTTTTTCATCTGTGAAAGGTGGGCTCGAGAGCGTGTGCAGCTAAGGGAAGTTGTACCGCGGTTCTCTCCGGACACAGTGGTGGGCCACATTTTACAGGGTAGGGGAGCGTGGGACAGTTTGTCACTCTTTGCGCAGAAAATACTGCGGAATAAGAAGGTGGACCTAGACACCACAGAGGTCCAACCTACAGACTTTGGCTAGGCAGCAGCCTTCAAGGCGATGGCATTGGACCTAGCCCGAAGTAATGTGACAAACGGTTCCAGGCTAGTGTCCGTTAAGAGCGGGAGGTTTTTTAGTCGGTATGCCCAATATGGGAGACTCCGACATTTGTTGGACGCACGTGCGCCCTTCATCCATAAAGGATTTTCCCTTCTAAAAAAAAAAAAAAAAAAAAAAAATTATTATTATTATTATTATTATTATTATTATTATTATTATTATTATTATTATTATTATTATTATTATTATTATTATTATTATTATTATTATTATTATTATTATTATTATTATTATTATTATTATTATTATTATTATTATTATTATTATTATTATTATTATTATTATTATTATTATTATTATTATTATTATTATTATTATTATTATTATTATTATTATTATTATTATTATTATTATTATTATTATTATTATTATTATTATTATTATTATTATTATTATTATTATTATTATTATTATTATTATTATTATTATTATTATTATTATTATTATTATTATTATTATTATTATTATTATTATTATTATTATTATTATTATTATTATTATTATTATTATTATTATTATTATTATTATTATTATTATTATTATTATTATTATTATTATTATTATTATTATTATTATTATTATTATTATTATTATTATTATTATTATTATTATTATTATTATTATTATTATTATTATTATTATTATTATTATTATTATTATTATTATTATTATTATTATTATTATTATTATTATTATTATTATTATTATTATTATTATTATTATTATTATTATTATTATTATTATTATTATTATTATTATTATTATTATTATTATTATTATTATTATTATTATTATTATTATTATTATTATTATTATTATTATTATTATTATTATTATTATTATTATTATTATTATTATTATTATTATTATTATTATTATTATTATTATTATTATTATTATTATTATTATTATTATTATTATTATTATTATTATTATTATTATTATTATTATTATTATTATTATTATTATTATTATTATTATTATTATTATTATTATTATTATTATTATTATTATTATTATTATTATTATTATTATTATTATTATTATTATTATTATTATTATTATTATTATTATTATTATTATTATTATTATTATTATTATTATTATTATTATTATTATTATTATTATTATTATTATTATTATTATTATTATTATTATTATTATTATTATTATTATTATTATTATTATTATTATTATTATTATTATTATTATTATTATTATTATTATTATTATTATTATTATTATTATTATTATTATTATTATTATTATTATTATTATTATTATTATTATTATTATTATTATTATTATTATTATTATTATTATTATTATTATTATTATTATTATTATTATTATTATTATTATTATTATTATTATTATTATTATTATTATTATTATTATTATTATTATTATTATTATTATTATTATTATTATTATTATTATTATTATTATTATTATTATTATTATTATTATTATTATTATTATTATTATTATTATTATTATTATTATTATTATTATTATTATTATTATTATTATTATTATTATTATTATTATTATTATTATTATTATTATTATTATTATTATTATTATTATTATTATTATTATTATTATTATTATTATTATTATTATTATTATTATTATTATTATTATTATTATTATTATTATTATTATTATTATTATTATTATTATTATTATTATTATTATTATTATTATTATTATTATTATTATTATTATTATTATTATTATTATTATTATTATTATTATTATTATTATTATTATTATTATTATTATTATTATTATTATTATTATTATTATTATTATTATTATTATTATTATTATTATTATTATTATTATTATTATTATTATTATTATTATTATTATTATTATTATTATTATTATTATTATTATTATTATTATTATTATTATTATTATTATTATTATTATTATTATTATTATTATTATTATTATTATTATTATTATTATTATTATTATTATTATTATTATTATTATTATTATTATTATTATTATTATTATTATTATTATTATTATTATTATTATTATTATTATTATTATTATTATTATTATTATTATTATTATTATTATTATTATTATTATTATTATTATTATTATTATTATTATTATTATTATTATTATTATTATTATTATTATTATTATTATTATTATTATTATTATTATTATTATTATTATTATTATTATTATTATTATTATTATTATTATTATTATTATTATTATTATTATTATTATTATTATTATTATTATTATTATTATTATTATTATTATTATTATTATTATTATTATTATTATTATTATTATTATTATTATTATTATTATTATTATTATTATTATTATTATTATTATTATTATTATTATTATTATTATTATTATTATTATTATTATTATTATTATTATTATTATTATTATTATTATTATTATTATTATTATTATTATTATTATTATTATTATTATTATTATTATTATTATTATTATTATTATTATTATTATTATTATTATTATTATTATTATTATTATTATTATTATTATTATTATTATTATTATTATTATTATTATTATTATTATTATTATTATTATTATTATTATTATTATTATTATTATTATTATTATTATTATTATTATTATTATTATTATTATTATTATTATTATTATTATTATTATTATTATTATTATTATTATTATTATTATTATTATTATTATTATTATTATTATTATTATTATTATTATTATTATTATTATTATTATTATTATTATTATTATTATTATTATTATTATTATTATTATTATTATTATTATTATTATTATTATTATTATTATTATTATTATTATTATTATTATTATTATTATTATTATTATTATTATTATTATTATTATTATTATTATTATTATTATTATTATTATTATTATTATTATTATTATTATTATTATTATTATTATTATTATTATTATTATTATTATTATTATTATTATTATTATTATTATTATTATTATTATTATTATTATTATTATTATTATTATTATTATTATTATTATTATTATTATTATTATTATTATTATTATTATTATTATTATTATTATTATTATTATTATTATTATTATTATTATTATTATTATTATTATTATTATTATTATTATTATTATTATTATTATTATTATTATTATTATTATTATTATTATTATTATTATTATTATTATTATTATTATTATTATTATTATTATTATTATTATTATTATTATTATTATTATTATTATTATTATTATTATTATTATTATTATTATTATTATTATTATTATTATTATTATTATTATTATTATTATTATTATTATTATTATTATTATTATTATTATTATTATTATTATTATTATTATTATTATTATTATTATTATTATTATTATTATTATTATTATTATTATAATTATTATTACTCGAGGAAAATAGTTCTACTTGTTACCATGGATGTCAAAAATGCCTTTAATTCGGCAAGATGGACTGACATCATAGACGCATTACAAAATAAGTTTACTATACCTACGTACCTTCTGAAAGTTCTAATAGATTACTTAAGCGAGCGAAGATTGATATACAACACGGTAGATGGAAAGAGGATAAAGGATCTTACGGCAGGAGTAGCACAAGGATCAATACTAGGACCAGAACTATGGAATGTTCTGTACAACAGTCTATTATGTATGGAAATGCCTGAAAATATACAGCTAGTAGGTTATGCTGATGATATAGCAGCTATTATAACAGCACGGGATATAGCAGAATTACAGATTAGGCTGAATCAAGTTATGAGAAGAGTGTATAGTTGGATGAGGGAACATAGATTAGAATTAGCAACGGCAAAAACAGAAATCGTTATGTTAACTAAGAAAAGAATACCAACTATAATTCCAATGCAAGTAGGTCCAGAAACAATAATGACCAAAGAATCAGCAAATTACTTAGGAGTTACTATTGATACAAGGCTAACATTTTGGCAACAAATCCAAAAAGTAGCAGATAAAGCAGCAGAAGCTACAATCAAGCTAAGCAAACTTATGGCAAACATTGGAGGACCCAAACCAGAAAAAAGACGAATCATTATGAAAACCGCAGAATCAATCCTTCTATACGGAGCTGAAATCTGGGCACATGCGATGGACAAGAGGTATTGTAAAAAACGCATAGCAGCGGTGCAACGAAGAGGGGCTCTCCGAGTCGCGTGCTCCTATCGAACAGTTTCACATTCGGCGGTCATGGTAATCGCGGGCGTGATTCCGATTGATTTGCTAGCGCAAGAACGAAGAAATATATATATAAGGGATCAAGCAACGAGCCGAGATGTCATTGTAGCAGAGGAAAGAAGGTACACGATGACAAGATGGCAAGAACACTGGAGTAATGATCAGCACGGGCGATGGACGGCTAGATTAATCCCACAAGTAGAAGTCTGGTTTAACCGACACCATGGAGAAGTAAATTTTTACATCACTCAGTTCCTATCAGGCCACGGATATTTTCGATCCTACCTCTACAAGATGGGCAAAGTAAACAATCCAGGATGCAGTCACTGCAGCGCAACACATGACACAGCGCATCACACTTTTTTCGAATGTGATTTAGCAGAAACAGAAAGAGAATCTTTAATAGTAGCAGTAGGAGAATTAACATCAGAAAATATAATTTCTGTAATGCTTGAAAACCAAGAAAAATGGAATGCAATAGCTAAATACATAGAATTAATACTACGCAGGAAGAAAGAGCTCAGATATTTAGAGGACCTAGAAGAAGAATCATAAAAGAAAATTAAAAAAAAGGAACAAGCACGGCCCAACTTGAAGTAATGCGAAAGCGGTTCCGGGTTGGTTTCACCGTGGGAAAAGGAGGTGGTGTATTTGGTGAGTAGATCATGGGAGTCTCACATACCCTTGAAGTGCGGACCCTTCAAGATACCTATGATACCTATAAAAGGTTTTCACCACCGACCTACGAAAAAAAAAAAAAATTATTATTATTATTATTATTATTATTATTATTATTATTATTATTATTATTATTATTATTATTATTATTATTATTATTATTATTATTATTATTATTATTATTATTATTATTATTATTATTATTATTATTATTATTATTATTATTATTATTATTATTATTATTATTATTATTATTATTATTATTATTATTATTATTATTATTATTATTATTATTATTATTATTATTATTATTATTATTATTATTATTATTATTATTATTATTATTATTATTATTATTATTATTATTATTATTATTATTATTATTATTATTATTATTATTATTATTATTATTATTATTATTATTATTATTATTATTATTATTATTATTATTATTATTATTATTATTATTATTATTATTATTATTATTATTATTATTATTATTATTATTATTATTATTATTATTATTATTATTATTATTATTATTATTATTATTATTATTATTATTATTATTATTATTATTATTATTATTATTATTATTATTATTATTATTATTATTATTATTATTATTATTATTATTATTATTATTATTATTATTATTATTATTATTATTATTATTATTATTATTATTATTATTATTATTGTTATTATTATTATTATTATTATTATTATTATTATTATTATTATTATTATTATTATTATTATTATTATTATTATTATTATTAGTATTATTAAAAAATCCTTTCGACCCGGCTGGTACAATCATTAAAAGTTTAACCATTCCTAAAACTGAGAAATTACGTATAAATTGGTAATTTCCTATATCAAATCGTTTTTAAAGTATTTTTTTATAATTCTTGAAAAGACAATATGTTCATTTCGGTGTATTTTTGTCAACAAGGTACCGGTATTTTTTAGGGAGAATCAATTACATTTTTATTTTATTTATAAATATTCTTTATTTTTACGTTACGGATCAATAGACAATATATAACAGGTCTGTCACTATCAGAGTTTCTGTTTGTGATATTATTTCATAGTTTCCTTTCATTTTTCAGTTTAACCTTTACAGTTATTTAATTCATATCAATAATTAATAGTTATTATGACATTGAGTTATTGCCTTTTTTATTATAATATGATTTTAATCTAAGATAAGATGGCTATACTTATAACATTTTATTCTTAACTTTTTCTTGCGTTTAATTTTGCCAAGAAGTTTCCATTTAATCTTAAATGACTTGAGTCTTTCATTTCTTCTTTTTCGTCTAACAACATAACTGCATAGATTTATATGGGTTTTTAATATGCATATGTCGAGTGTCAAAGTATATGTCGAATATCGACCTATAATGACATAGTGTAGCATAAAAACACATGCTACCCTTCGTGTTTTACCAGGGAAACGCTATATTACCCTCACATACAGATTTAATAAACCATTTTTTTTTATATAAATTTTATTTTTCCCCACTATTTTTACATTCTTACACTAGTCTAGCCTACAAAAATTTACAAAAACAGCTATTTATTTCTAATTTTATTAATATCCAACAATTTTTTCGTTTTATGTTAATTTTACGCACAGTTTATGGAATTTTTTATACTATTTACAAACTTTATAAAGCTTTTTGGCTTCGAATTATATCATTGGAAAAGTAGGGAGTAAACACAAATAATTATTTATTAAAAACATAGCCTAACTGAATCTATCTTAGTATAACTAAAACTGTTTAACCTAATTAAAAAAAAATTAATTTATTATTTTCAACCACCAATAGTTTGCTTTAATTAATTTCAAACTTTAAATTTTCTCCGTTAATATTGCGCCGTCTATTATAATATGGTATAATAGAGGGACATGATTACGGTTTTGAATATAACCGTTTTAAACTCTTTGTGGTAGAATATATGCGATATTAAACCATTTTCCGGAGTGTTTTGTGCTTTATCATAATGTCTTCGAATTAATTTTATAATAAAATTATCGATTCTAATTAAGTTTGCTACAAGTATTTATTAGAGTAGTAATGCTTGTATTCGGAATTGGGCTTTCTATAATATTAGTACAAACTCTTATATTCTCTTTAATAACTCTTTAATAACTCTTTATTAAACTTTCTTTTTCGGAGAGTTTTCATTAATATCGCACTGATCTCGTCTCGAGTAATATTAAACATTTTTTTTTACTTTGCCTTTGATATAATCTACTGAACTATCGGCAGAATAGAATATAATGTCATCGGCAAAGTCTAATGCATAATTATTTCATCTAACCCGGTCAGGTGAGGACAATAATTCTGATAAATATATTGAAAGCAGTATTGCTGCAATAACAGTATCTTGTAACAGTTTTATTATTATTATTATTATTGTTATTATTATTATCGATCGTGAAATTTTTTTTTATGATTGATTAAAGCTTATATATTGGGCCATCTAACCATACCGTGTTAAAAGCTTTTTCCATTTAATAAGCCATTAATTCTACTTCTTTGATGCCACGATGAACAAGTGATCTTTTTGTTGTTGTTGATTATTTTTGTGGATCAATCTCAATTCAATAGGAGCCACCCTGTATTATAGAGAATATCTACTAGATCATCAATCTTTTGCTTCCATATTATTTTATAACAAAAATAGTTTTTATAAAACAAAAAGAAAAACGGAATTTTTTTTTAAATGCAATCATCATTCACGCAAATACCACAAGTACCACATATATTTTTTTCTTTTCTTTTTCTAATCACTTGTTTATTTATTTTTTAATCTAGAAATAAACAAAAGGTGTATTATTTGTACATATTTGTATATGCACTTCTCCTATATGGATTGATATTGTGTCAATATTAATGTGGAAAAAAACAAAACCAATGAATAGGTTTTAAAAAAAATATCTACTATTTCGTTGTAATATTTTCTATAATCTATATTCAGAATTACAAATTTTAGATGTTAACATCTCTTTAATTTTATAGAAATATCAAAATTAAATTGAATTAACCTGTAGCTATTTTTTTTCATAAACAGCAATGCGTTAGGATGTAACCTTTAGTACCTACAATTAGGAAATATTATTCCTTTTCTTATTTTCCGTCTATGTGGACGTTTTTCTTTTTTTAAATTTAAAAATTAAAATTAAAAATTAGACATGTTTCGACAACGTTGAAGTTCTCATCTTCAATAAACAGTGGATGAATGAAGAAAGATTTTAAGAAGTGATAAATGCCTTCTTGTGGCATATTAAGTGACGGTATTTATGGGCGCTGCGAAATGACTTCAGAATTTTTTTTTTCCGTATTCTAGACTATTCGCAATTTTTTTCTTAAAATTCAAATTCGAGATTTTTAGATTAGATTATTAGATTAGATTTATTAATTTATTTAGTTTTATATATGTAAATATATAAACTATTACAGTACTAATAACAATATTTTTTATATTAATTTTAATTTAATAAATAAGATATTTTTATACTTTTAATAAGTTTTTTTTATACATTTCAATATTAGTTTCTATTTCCGGAAGTAAATTATTAAATAGCTTTCAACCCTTCATACATTCAATTTTTTTGAGCCATATCCGTTCTAAAAAACTGTAATCAAAAGTTGGAGATATTTCTTAAACTATAATGTTGAACATCACCTACATATGTTAGTTTTTCTGATAAATAGGCATCATATGAATGAAGAAAACAAAACAATAAAAAGCTTACAGAAGAAAAAACAAGCTAACAACGCCAAAATATGCAAAGCTGACAAAGGCAATACAGTGGTAATCATAAACAATAGTGACTGCCACGCAAAAACAATAGAATTTTTTAACAACAATAACATAATTAAACTGAACAGTGATCCCACCATCAATTACACAAAAGCAATATATAGCGCAATAAATGAATGTAGCACACTTATCGACAAAAACACAATAAATTTTTCAAGCCAAGGCCCCTGAGTTCACCGGCTTACCAAAAATACATAAAGAAAACATGGCTATCAGACCAGTCATTAATTACACAACGACACCAAGTTATAAAATTTCAAAATATCTGGAAAGAACCATAAAACATAACATAAATATAGAAAGTAGAAAATAGCCGCAGCATAAAAAATTCATACGAATTCACTCACTAAATAAATAACATTGAAATAATACCTAATTACAAACTAGCTTCTTTTGATGTGACTAACATGAACACAAATATACCAATGGATGAAACAGTAAAAATAACCGTCCATTTATTAAAAGACAGTGAGAAACTCCACCGATCAATGACATTAAATTTAGATTTAAGCTTTTCCAGGAGGGATATGTCCCCTATATCACAGCAAATGGGCTTATTGTGATAACCCGTGTTTGTTAGTTATTGTAACTAGTATTTGAGTAATTAAGAATACCTGATTTTGTGATAACACTCAGAATGTTCTTCAATGGTATGCTGGGTAGCTCCCATTGTTCGGGGACCGCTGTTTCCAAGTGGCGAAGTGTGCTGCAAATGAGCCCTCCGCATTCACAGAGCACATGTTGAATAGATTATTCATCTATTTTGCATATTCTGCACAGGTTGTTGTCTATTAGACCCATTTTAAAAAGGTGTCTCTTTATTTGGCAGTGGACTGTTCTTATTCCTGTCAAAATACGTACCTGATTCCTATTGAGGCCAAGATGAGTTTTGGTTTTCTTGAGCGAGCGTTTAGGCATGAGCATTTTTGCTTGACGATTTCCAGGAACTTTGGCCCAAAACTCCTCAGCTTTTTGCGCTACCCAGGCTGTTAATTACATTTTCGCTGTGCTCAAGGGAATGCCACAGAACGGACTTGGCCCGATGGAGGGTGTATCCTTGCTAGATTATCTGGAGCTTCGTTTCCTGCTATGCCAGAATGTCCTGGTTTTAAGTATTTCTACACAATCCCATATTAACTTTGATGTGATGGTATATGAATTAATATCTAGTATGGCTGGTTTGCTGACCAAGAGAATGTAGATTTTAGGTTTTTTGTAATTTGTTTTTAAATTATCTCGCATACAGATCAATCAGGATCAATGACATAGAAAAACTACCATTGGAAATTCCAATCCCGAAACTATTTCACATACAACAATTAATTATATGCGCAAACAAATGAGTTAGCAATGCGTTCACCATTGTTGGGGTTATTAGCTGACATTTACTTAAACCACTTCGAAAACAATTATATATTTAATAAAACAAAAATCAGATCATGTTGTATTGTAGTTATAAAAAAAAAAAATTATTTTTTTTTAAAGCCAAGCCCTCGCTACTCATTCATTGGAATCCTGTTTTTGTCGAATTATTTTCATGTATTAAGTATATAATTTTAATTTTGAAATAAATTTTTAGTTATTAAATACCTAAAAAATTAACAGTTCCTTGGGCTTTTGTGTCACTGGGATTTTTCTTTTTGAGATTTCGTAATTTGGAATTTGTTTTGGGAATTTTGATTTATTTGGGATTTAGGTGGATTCCCGTTAAAAACTGGTAAATTCAAATAACAATAAAATAGTAAGAGCTACCCAATTTGAATAATATAGAAATATACAAGAAAAAAGAATTCCTTTGGGATATACCGGGTGTTCCAGAGCATGCGTATCAGCTTTTTAAGAGGGAAAGGAGCCGTTATTTTAAAATTTAGAAAAAAGTTTGTTAACTAAATCGAGGGTGCTCTATCGATTGGTGGTATTTTCAACTTTCGGAAGAACGAAAAACGCAAATCGGTTTTTTAAGATCAAAAATCGGCGAAATCGGCCAAAATCGAGATTTTCAAATGGGAAGGGGTACGTTTTGGTTTTTTTTTTAAACAATTCAAAACTTACCTAAAACTATTCGTTTTCTTATTAATTTTATTTTTAAATAAAATTTATAACTTATTAACTTTAGTTACTCTAGTTATTTAACCTACAGAATTTCGTACTTCTTTAGTATTTTCATATTTACATTATTTTTTTTGGAAAATTTCAAAAAAAATTTTTACTTATTGAAAGTTTGTGATATATATTAAAATAATTTAATTTTTTAATAATTTACATACTTCATAACAAATTAATTACACATAATAATAATAAGAAGAAAAAAAATGAAAAAACATTGAATTTTGTTTAAAGTGTATTTAAAATAACACTAAAAACAAAATTCAATTAATAATAAAATTTAAAATATAGATGAAAAACAAAATTAAAATAACAAACAAAATATAATTTATACTAGAAGAAACCCCCGGGTACATACCCGGCCGCCGAGCAAAAGAAAGGAATTTTTCTGTGAAACGGCACAATAAAATGATTTTTAATACAGTTATACATTTGACACGTTGAAAGTATCTGACAACAATATATAGAATAGTAATATTAATGCGAACCACAAAAAAATAAAAAATGTTCAAAATTTTAAGTTAGTATTAATTTTAGAATAAAATATCAAAACTACCAGATAGAATTAAACCTTTTTGCAAGATTTAATTTGTTGTTATTAATTTTTTATTTCTCGAGGGAAGGTGAAAGCCTCGAAAAATACTAAGCAGACCGCGCATGTAGGTACTTAGCTATGTGGAACACTAACCCACTAAAACCACCGAAACCCTTTACCATAATTGATATTATTAACCGATTTATTGATTCACGCGTTAATTGGGAAAACGTGTGTCGGAATGTTATTACAAAATAGTTTCCGATAATTTTATTAAATCATTAATCATACCTATGCGTTAGTATCGTTTCCCAATTATTATGAGTGAATTTTAAAATTCATCATATAGGAAATGAAGTATTCTAGACCTGGTATGCAACAATGTCATATTGTCAACCTCCTGATATGCAAAATTGTCAGTTACAGCGTCGTTGTCAGTAGCTTCCCCCTGTCTTGGTCCTGCTAGAATTTTAATTTTTAGAGCAGTGGATTGTGTAGAGCTGACCATGGGTGAAGGTAGGTTGAGGGAGAAAAATTCCGACCCTTTGAAATGTTTGACCTTGTGATTTATTGATTGATATTGCATATGCAAGACTTACTGGAAATTGATTCTTATAAAATAATTTTCATTCTATATCTGATATTTTTTTTTTTATTTTATAAATAAAAGAGTTTTTATAAAGATAAGAGTTTTATAAAGATTAACTTAAAACTTTGAGCATTTTTTATTTTTTTGTGCTTTGGTATTAATATTATTATTCTATACATTGTTTTCAGATAATTTAAACATGTCAAATAAACATGACTTGACAAAGATTCGGAATAAAACAGATCAATTTAGAACTATTTCAAGCAATCTACTCAAACGATCAGGGCACTTTTGGGCAAAAAAGTTAAATTAACGGAAACTACTGAACACAACAAATTTTCTTACTCTAGGTCGTTCTAGATCGTTCTTCAAAAGTTAATTGAATAAACATAACATTTTACTGAAATATTAACAATTTAGCGAATGAATATATTTTATTTTTTTATTGAGGTACTTTAAATTTTAGTTTGATATTTGCCGACGGATGGATTTTTATGTAGATTTTAATAAATATTATATTTTTGTTCTTTCATTCCTTCCATTTTCGAAGTACTTCAAATTAGTTCGAAATAATTTTAAAATGAAAAAGGTATATAACTAATGATTAATATATATATACCTCAGATTTGCTATACTGTTTAATAGAAAATCAGCTTCATTATGAATTGTATCCATCATTTCAATTTATCCTTGGTAGGTAAATACTTTATTTGATTTTTGTATTGATTTTACTTAGAAAACAACAGTATACGTAAATAATAATTTATTTAAAAAAAAAATGTTTGTAGGTATGTTAAAATGTCTTACATGGGGTGAAATTTTAAATTGAAATATCTAATTAAAAATTAGAAAAATTTAAAAAAATATATAATTTTGCTTAGTCTCCTTTTAAATATCTATCATTTTAAAAAATAATAATGAACATCAGTTGTTAGCTGGTTCAGATTTGAATCGTACTTTTTCAATCTATAAATTAAACATACTTAAATTATGTATTTTCAAATGACTATGACCAATGACATTAAAGAAATTATCAAACGTATGACTATTCATATTCACATAGAACTATCTGGAACAGGTTACTGAATAAACCTAATATTTTACTATTTTTCTTATATGAACTTTAAATTTTAGTTTGATTATTGGCCGTCAAATGGCTTTATGTAGATTTTAATAAATAAATAACTTTGCTCCTAGTTTTTTTTTTAAATAAATTGTCAGTTTTATCATAAAGTTATAAAAATATATATTTACAATATATGTATGTAAGATATTTTACAACTTTTTCAAAACTTTGAAAAAAATAAAAATTTTAGTCATAAATTAAGACATGTTTCGTTTTTATTAAAAGTAAATATTATAAACTCTGTACAAAATCAGACAATAAAATTTTAACATAGGTTCGATATACATAACATTTCACAAATATACTAATAAGACTTGCTAACCAAAATACAGTACAAATTATATTATTTTTATTGTATCTACATTTTAGCTGTTTGAGTATACATATATAGGTAGGATAAATGCCAATTGCATATGCAAACATCTACATGAAACATCATAGTGTCAAAATTGTCAACTGTGGATACATTCCATGTATGGATAAGTAATAAGTATAGATAATTTGTATGCTTAGATTTATACTAAACTAAACGCTTTCGTATTTTGCTGAAATAATTAAGAGTAATAATTGTAAATTAGTTTTTTTTTTATTAAAAAAATAATGTTATATATAATGTAATATATTAAAAATTATTATTATAACACATAATATTAAAAAAAAAAATTTGAATTAATAGAGAATCGAACTCACAAAAATTTGGGATATTAAAACTTATATTAATAACCCTACTAATTAATTTTTTTTCCTACTAAAAGTGCAAAAAAACCAAAAATAAAAAGAATTTGACTCAAAAGAGAAAAGACAAAAAAAATTGATTGAATGAAAAAAAAAACGAAGCACAAAAAAAACCACGAAAGTGTGCCTTCAAAATCGTGCTCTTGTGTATTATAATATAGATTTAACACAACTTCTGTTTGTCTACGTATTTTTATTTACATTTATAATTTAACAATAGTAAAAATCACTTAAGTTAGCTAAATGCTATAATGGGTAACTTAAGCAAATTATAAAACTTTAGCTGGTTTTTCGTTTAGTTTTGAAATTAGCTTAAGCCAACTTAAGTTCAATATGGTTGGGCTTTTACATATGCACTGCTGTTGTTTTCATATTATATATTATTATTCTAAGAATGAATGTGTGATGTGATGATAGATTCACTTTCGCATTTTCATAAATATGAATGTGTAAAATGAATGATTTTGTTTGTAAATTGGCTGAAATTGAAAATATGGACTTAGAAAAGCCTCAAAGGAGAAAGACTAGTTAATTTTGCATTTCTCCTAATTAATTATGTATGCATATAGATTTTTTCTTTCGTTTTTGTGCCCAACCAAAATTTTGCACTACAATTCGCTACTGATCATGTTATGAATTTAGTTCACAAGATAGTTTGGAAATCTATTTTCAATCAATAACAGGTGGCATTATTTGTTTAAGTAAAGTAAAATATATTTATTATTTATATTTATTATTTTCTTTTATTTTTAAATTTATATTTTTCATTTTATTAAATAATATTTTTTAAGATTTACTTTAATAAATAATATGACATGCTCATCAAATGTTGCAGATTGTCTAATATCAACATTTTGCCGAGCAAAAAAAAAATTTCATATACATATGGGGTATATACACATACCGGGTATATAAATTAGGAGCAATAATTTTGAAGTTTAATATCTGACGGTCAAAACAAGAACCTCAAGTTTTTCAGCATACTAACGGTGTAGTACAAAGCTAAATTTTTACTAACATTTTTCTACAGCAAGAAATTAGTTGCTTTAGAGATAAAAAATAACTCTTGGATCACTAACAATAATTAAATTTATTCTGTCAGAAAATATCTCAAATTATTATTTACTTTTAATCAATTTAATCCATCAACCATCAATCCGTCAACCATCTGGGTTTTGTCGGGTCCAAGACTTTTTTTAAGTTTAAATTAAATTGAATTTTTTTTGCAGTTAAATTTTTTATTTATTCCATTTAATTTTATTTTACTTACAAGCTGGAGTGGATGTTTGAAAACAAAAAAAATGTTTGGATCCGGCTCCACTATCAATGCATTGGGTTCATTATAATTTAATGTAATTATAATATTTTAGATTCAATGTAATTATAATTCCGACCTATGTTCCACGGATGGAATTACAGGACAATGACAATGTATTAATCCATATTTTTTTGTATACGTAGATAAGTATATTGGAAGAGTAGGTTGGTAGGTAGAAGTGGCCATTCCAGCTACTTCTGGAAAACCAATTAGCACTTAATTGTGCCTTTTTGATACCACGACTCGAGTGACCTATTTCGTGTTGACGGTTGTTATAGGTGGTCGTTCTCTTGTCTTCACTCTCCCCAGGGACTCAGTACTAGAGTCACCTTGTGAGATTAAGAAGGTTGATCAGATCTCCTATTTTGCTTTCCGCGATAAAACCTATATTGCTGGGAGGCTGACTCTAGCTAATGCTGGGCAGACGCAAAGGAAGTGTTGAAGAGTTTCTGCCTCATTCTCATCCTTGCAACTGCGACAGTGGGGATTGAAAGGAATAGCTAGCTTGGCAGCGTGGCTTCCTATTGGCCAATGACCCGTACTGATGGCTACTACTCTTGTTATATCAGTACAGGACCTGGTTAAGAGTTGTATGGTTTTATTAATATTATACGCCGGCCATGTTTTTCTCGAGGTCGCACAGGTATTTAGTTATGCCACCTTTCATTCGCTCTGGCCCGAAAGTATGAATGGATACGCTCTTTGACGACTCTCGTTGGACAGTGAGAATCTTCCTCAAGGGGCCTGTTGAGATTGGAACCATGTTTTGCCAGTTCTTCGGCTCTCTCATTTCCATCTATGTTACTTTGAACAGGAACCCATAGTAGAGAGATCGAGAACCGGTTATCTAAGTTTCCAATTTCGTTTCGGCATTGTTTCACCAGCTTAGAACAGATAGTGTCCACCACCAAAGCTTTGATAGCGGCTTGACTATCCGTGAAAATTGTGACTTTTGTTTTGGTCGTATTAATGTGATTAAGGGTTTTAACCGCTTCCCTAATTGCAAGCAGCTCTGCTTGAAAGACACTAGCGTATTTAGGGAGACCCTAAGATTTTGATGTTTCTAGATCTTCTGAGAAAATTCCTGCACCTACTCCGCAGTTCATTTTCGACCCATCAGTGAAAATTCCTACATCATTTTCCTTTTACTTTAAACCACACTTCCAATCCGCCCTGGCAGGAAAACCTACTTTAGGCTTTTTGTTGAAGTTCAGTTTAGGGGTGATATAATCGGTTGTGCTTGGCAGCAGTTCATTTAGAAACTGACCTTTTTATTTTTGGTTCATTTAATAACTGACGATATTATCGTGGCCATATGGTCTGGAAGCCAGAAGCCAGTTTCTCGTAGCCTGACTGCACTGCAGAATGCAACGTATTTTATGTACAAATCGGAAGGAAGGAGATTTAGGATCACATTTAGAGCGTCAGTAGGACACGAGCGCACCTGTGATTCCAATTCCCGCTGCTCTTTATATTCTCCCAAGTTTGGTAATATTGTATGTCCTATTTACCGCTGGCCAGTAGGCTAACGATCCATGTGTAAGAATACGACGTACCACAGTTGTGTACATCCATAGTAACATCTTCGGTTTGAGCCCCACCTCTTACCAAAGGGTTTACTGCATGTGTAGAGAGCTATACTCGCCTTCTTGATTCTATTTGTTATGTTTAGTTTCCAGCTGAGCTTAGTATCAAGTGTGATTCCTAAGTATTTGGCACTACTGGTGAGTGTGAGTGTTTGACCGTTCACATTCGGGAGATTAAAGGTTGGTATCTTAGTTTTTGTGGTAAAGAGCATTATCTCCGTTTTGGCAGAATTAACACTTAGACCACAGCTTGTAGCCCATGTACTAATCCTACCAAGAGAACGTTCCATGATTTCACTGATCACGGAGAGATACTGCATACGCAACCACTTTGACCCCGTCTCTTTCAAGGTTTAGTAATATTTTATCTATGACTAATAACCAGATTAACGGAGAGATGGCACCTCCCTGGGGTGTTCCTCTATTTACAGTTTTGGTTAAACTTGATTGTCCCATATTTGCTTGGATGATTCTCGATTCAAGCATGGATACAATCCACTGACTAAGACATGTTTCCACACCTAAGTCGATCATAGAATTTTTAATGGTTTCAGTTCGAACATTATTGAAAGCTCCTTCAATATCTATGAACGTGGCTAAAGTATATTGTTTGTAGTGAATGATTTTTTCTATCGTACGCACTACCTCGTGAAGAGCCTTATCGATTGATTTTCTTTTGAGGTAGTCATGCTGAGATTTGGATAGGCGCGTCTTGTCTATTTTCGATCTAATGTGGTAACTCAAAATGCATTCGAGGGTCTTAAGTACAAAGGACGATAGACTGATCGATCTATAGTCCTTGGCAAATATGTGACCTCTCTTGCCAGCCTTGGGAATAAATACTACACGAACATGTCTCCATGTTTCGGGTACATGAATACGTGCAATACAATTTTTGAAGATTGTCACAAACCATAAAGCTACTTTGTCTTGCAACTTTTAGAGCATAATGGGCAGTATGCCGTCAAGGCCAGGTGACTTATACGGAGAGAAGCTATTTTTGGCGCATTTAGTTTTGTCCTCCGTGATAATGAATTCATTAAAGGATGTGGAACCCAGAGTATTAGAAATTGCAGATTCGCTAAATTGGTTTCCGCATCCTGGAAAGTGTGTGTTTAATAAGAGCTCCAGGGATTCTTCGCTAGACTCCGTCCAAGTACCATCCATTCTTTTAATATAAGAGGAATTGGAATGGACCTTGGATAGTATCCTTCCTAGTCTTGCAGAGTACCTGGTACTTTCAATTGATTGACAGTAATCCACCCAATATAGCGTCTTCGCTTTTCTAATGGATTTTTTATAGAGTTTTAGGTAGTCTTTGTATGGCTGCCAGAATTTGTATTTGTCAGATTACTCTAGTCATTTTCCTAAGATTAGACAAGGAGGAATGTTTTCTTTCTGTATCTGATTGGACGCGATACTTTCACAGCAACATTCATTGCTTTCTGGAAAGTTTTAACCTTATGACCTATTTCTAAGGTTGACTGTACTTCCAAGTCAGGTATTTGGCGTAGTTTTGATTGGAATACTTGAAGAAATTTATCCCAGTCAATTGGATTCCAGGTTTATATTATAAGTAATACATCTATAATCAGAAAAAGAGTTCAGATCGGATACCAACCAGTAATCTATCCTGAGGGTGTTATTGTTTGTTACCAAGGTAATGTCGAGAACTTCTTCCCATCCGTTAAAGCTTTCCGAGCTTGGAAAAATAAATGTTGGTTTGGCATATATGCCGATGACATAAAAACCGATTTTCTATTTGCAAGCTCCAACTTACCTACTTGTCAAATCGGAGGAGCTGAGGCCAGAACAGATAAAAACATATATGTTTTTCTTAATTAGAATACATGATCTTGGTTTACCACTGTCTTTTTTATAGAAGAGATTATATTGGCTATCGTTTAGACCTAGCATGGGCGAGTCCTTAGTCCAAGGTTCTTGAATCAAGCTGATGTCAATATCTTCCTCACGGACGAAAATCATCAAAGCACCTAGAGTGCCTCAAGTTAATTTACCTTTAACATCAACTTGAATTTGTGCCATTTCTTCTGTGTCTTTGCTTGTTGTTGCTGGATCGTTCGGTGAGGCATCTTCCTTGGTATCATCTTTTTCATCGAAAACCATATCGTCTGTACGGTTATCTTGGAAAATTTTTACCTTCGCATGCCTCATACCAAACCAAACTTTACAGTCTGCCTTTTCTAGTGCCTCAATGCTTTCTTCATCGATGGACACTAGACAGGTCATACTGCTTTTAGCCGGTTAATTTTTATGACTGACCAGTTACCATCGGTATCTGAGGGTTTTGAAGTTTTAGGCATTGGAGAAGCTCTCTTCTGCCTATATTCATTGTGGGTAACCATATGCGAGCCCTTGGTCCTGTAGGAATTTCCTTGGCATTGATTATCTTGAGCTTCAAGCCGTCAGAAGCATTGTTGATCTTAGCAATGCATTCGCCAAGAAAATCCCTGGAGTACTGATTCTCATATTTGATCATCCTACATTCCCTCAGTACTTCAGCTGAGTCGAAATTTTGAGCCTGTTGTCCGCTATTTTTTATAACATGGCGCAAAACCATCCCGGACAACTTTGTCTCGATGGCTGGCCAGATCGCCGCCACCTACTTGCCACTGTTGGTGATTTCGTCAACTAGTGCCATCTGCAGATCCTCCTTGGCAACCTTACTAAACGCCCTTTGTGGTTGGTCTGTTGTTAAGATGTGGGGTGAGTTCCAGAAGCCACCTTGCTTCTTTTCGGAGCTTGTACGTTCGTTTCGTGAGCTCTGTTACGTTTTCGCATTCCTTCTCCCCTACATTAATTAAGGTCTTTTGGCAGTTATTGTAATCTTCAATGACTGTCTGGTATCGAATTTTGTCCGATCGGTCACGTTCGGTAGAAGTATCGGCTACCTCAATTTGGCAATCTTGCCTAAAATGAAATTAGCCTTGTTGTACCTCTCTTTTCAAATAACGTTTTCCGATTTCCTTTTTCGTTTGGGTTTCCGGTCACTGTGGCTGGCGACCAGAGTTTGCTTTTCGTTATCGGTTGTTTGAGGAAGAACAGATGTACTATGGCTGGTACTCGCTGCTCTTCCTGAAGATGGCTGCGAAAGAACAGGTATACTATGGCTGGTACTTGCTGCCTTTTCTAAAGATGGTTGCGTGAGAACAGGTGTACTAAGACTGGTCTTAAGACTATCTGAAGTTCCCACAATAGTCTCCTGACTGGAGAGAAGTAGCTCATCCTCTGACAAGGACAAGCTTCCTAATTCTAAGTTAGTTTTTTCATTTAAATTCATAATTTTATCTCACGAGTTGCGGAGGAAGGAAAAGTCACCCGTGGTAGAGATCCGAAATACCACGGGAAGGCTAGCCTGAAACTGGAGGCCGCCAGGTATCCAGAGTTCGCATACTAGAGGTTAGTTAACCCACTAACCATTCATACTTTGGAGCATGCTGTTCCACCGTGTAATTTGGGGATTTTTTTTCAAGATTTACTTCTTTAGCGCCGTACTTTAACCTAGAAGAATCTAGTTACCAGTGACCACCGCGGGGAGGTAGTACGTACACAGGCGAAACCACATTGGAAAACCACTGAATGACAACCAAGTGATTACTTCTACTTCACCTATTGCTTAAAACATGACCAGCACAACAAATGAAGTATCCGTACTGTGAACCACAGTCGCCCGATCACCATTGGAAAAGTGAAGTCTACAAAGTCTTAAAAATTTTTTCTTGCTACTTTACCCGATCTCACATATAATTATTAATGCCACTATAATTGTGTCGATAAAAACCAAACAGAGTGAAAGCCCTAATAAAATAGAAGTTTCGGCTTCCAATTCGTTAGTTCAACAGACATAGTGAAGCTATAGCAACACCACTACTACTATAATAATTTACTAACCATTAATCGATCTTACGTATATTGATTATAACGAAAAAAGGTGAAAGGGCTGCAAAGCTTTAGTGGGTTTAATTCCCACGCTCTCAAGAGATACGTGTATTGCTGGAACTGTACTTTTGGGTTTTTTGTGCTTCTATAAACAGCCAAACGTTAGAGTTTAACCCTTAGTACTTACCTACCGCTTGATTGAGGTAGGACAGCATAGGTAGAAAGAAGAAAGGGGGATCTTGCTGTTAGTGTTTTGTTATAAACAGCCAAGCGTGGGGATGTAGTCTTAGACTGAATGTTTAATTACCTGATTTAACTAAATAATATTTAATTTGAAAAATGTTTTAGGCTGCGATTTAGTTTTTGATAGCAACTATCTCTTAGGAAGCATTTTTTAGTCTAAATGGTGTGTTTCTAAAACTGAGCCATATTGAATTATTTATAATTATTCATCATAATTTTTTTTTTGTAGAAACAGCCAAGCGTTAGAATGTAATATTTAGTACTTGCGGTTCGCTTGCTTAGGATATGATAGAATAGCAAGGAAATTATTGAAAGAATTAACAGAAATTTACAGAATGACGCTATTGATGCTTTTCTTGAATTTCTGTAACTTAAACACTATGTGTTGTTTGAATGTGAAAACAGACACCAAAAAGGATATGATTCCACATTCGTGAAGTTCGAACTTTGAGCGAATTTCTGGAAAACTATTTAATGCCATTTTGTAGCTGCTCTTGTTTATATCGCCAAACGAGAATTGTTAAAGAGGAGGAAGTAGTTTTTTTTAATTTCTAATGAGCATGTACATACACCCACGAAGTATCTGTAAAACAGAGAGAGCGCTCCTACTATACGACGATGTTCAAGGTGTAGTATTTTTATTCGTTATTCGTTATTCAATTTGAAAAAAGCTTTTGATACAGTTAACCATAATTTGCTTCTAACAAAATTATCTTTTTTAGGCTTTAGATTTGGTTCGCTGAAGTTAGTGAAAAGCTATTCTATATATAAGAATAGAAATTGCCATTAATAGGTAAATTTACCTATTCGCAGACGACTGCAGCTTGTTCTACTCTGGAAATAATTTAGAAGCTATTAAATCTCATGTAGAGCATGATACGATCATAATAACGGAGTATTTCAGATTAAACAAAATCGTTATATCTAATCATCCATTTTGGACAGCCTCAAAGAAATATAGGTTGTATAGAAATTAAAATTGGCAATGTAGTTTTGAAAGAAGTTGATGAAATTAAATTTCTTGGAGTCATATTTGACAAATATTTAAGTTGGCCGCCACATATTGATATGTTAGATAGAAAGCTCAATACTTTTAATGGTATTTTATTTAAATATAAATCCAAAATTCCTAATAGTATTAAGCTAAAAATGTATCATGCATATATAAGTTCTATTCTTTCATATGGCACAGTAATCTGGGCGTCCAATAATAGAATTTCTCAAATCCAAATTTCACAAAATAAAATTTTGAAAAATATTCTAAATTTAACTTTACGCTATAATACTCATCGTTTATATTTAAACTTAAAAATAATGGAATTTTTCAATATCAACAAATTTTGGAGATATATAAAATACTTAATAATATCGGGCACTACAACATAAATTCCAAGAGTTAATAATGTGCTAGCATCTCAGAGAATTTCAGTGTCAGGATCTAGGTAATACAATCGGTTACCTAGTAATATTAAAAATATAGCATCATTACTTTACATGAAAAACATCAAATCTGATATGAAAGTTGTGTATGAAAAAGTTGTAGGGGATGATGTAGTGCATCAACACAATAAAAGACAAAAAAAAAATTAGCGAATTTTTTCGAGATAATCAACGTTTTTTACAAAATTTTCAGTTTTTAAAAGCAAAATTTTAAGTTTATGCAGTTATTATTCAAAAACGGTAAGACTGATATTCATTCAACATATATTGTTAATTAGGTGTATTAATTCTAAAAAAAACTAGAAGAAGATGTTGCTCTAGTTTCAATTTCTTCTGAGCTGTAGTTGATATTCTTTAGACATAACTTTTCTAATCCGATTTTCTTTAACCCTCTGTAGCCCAGGTAAATTTAAAGATAGACCCCTCTTCTTGAACAATTGTTTTCCTAAAATACTTCAAGGAATCACCCCTTAAAAACTTTTTGCTCTAAACCGGACCACCCTGTATATTATACAATGTTTTTAGCCCCTGTCTGATAAACTTACAACTACCTTAACAAATTACAGCTGATATTATATGACTTAGATACTATCGATTATACACACTACATAAAACTTGTAAGGCCTTATAGGCCCTTAACATTATATTATTTTAGATTAGTAAATAGTATTGCCAAATGTGACAACTTCACAAGGGAAGTTAAGGACGAAGTTATAATTGAGTCTTTACGCGATGCGATGTCTTATCTCTTATTTTTTAAATAAAGACAAAATTTCTCTTTAACCATCGCTTAATACGAATACAAAGTTGAGTTAGTATCTTTGAGTAACAATCTCACAGTCTATCTTACTGCAATGTCATATAATACTTTAGGCTAGTTTTCGAAGAATCTTAACTTTTCATCAAAACACAACAAAATAAAAGAAAACTTCAAACATTCTGTTTAGAGGAGATTAAATAAAAGGAATTATTAAATTTGTTTTGTGAATGAAAGTTTATTGTGTAAAGAAATGGAAATGAAATCAAAAAACAAAAATGTTTTAATTAAATTTTTTATGATTGCTTTCTTATTGCTTAACTTTACTAACAGTTAAGTTAAGTTACAATTTACCATGATTGATTTGTTTTGTATATATATATATATATATATATATATATATATATATATATATATATATACGCAATTTTCATATAAACAAATTGTATGATATTCAGGTAGTAGAATCTGGGCACCAGATGATTGCTTTTATTTATTTGAATTTTTTTTCAACTTTGCTTTCTTTTATTCGAATTTCAATTTATTATTTATTTCCTGTTCACTTAATTGAATTCAAATTGTGTGAACACATAATTGTAATTTCTCAATCATAAGAAAAAAAAAATAAAATAAAATATTAAAAAACAAAAAAATCAAAAAAAATCTAAATAGTCTAAAGAAAAAAATGTTTGAGATAAAAGAAAAAAACAAAAAAAACCTTTGAAAAATAGTTAATTAAGTTTTAAGCAAATTAAATTCAATTACGAAAACAATCAATTTTCAAATAAAATTTGGTAAACGTGACAATTCTAACTTAATTTAACTTAATTACAATTCATAAAATATAAATAGAAAAATTAGTCTTAAAAGAATTGAAAATGAAATGTGCCAAAATCCAGAGTACATAATTAATATCGAAATTATTAAAGGTAAAACAAACAATAAGAAGGTTGCGAAGAAATCGTGGCATTTAGTAAAAGGAGACATAGAATTTAGTTATTTTCTGGGCGCTACAGATGTTGAACAACCTTGGGTTTGGCGCAATATTATCCGCAATATTGACCTTGGCTACACGAGCAGTTTCTCTTCAGTTGAAGAGAATGAACGCCCCAATGAATTACAAACAACATAGTTTGACTTTTTCTTCATATCTGCGACGAAGAATTTTTCTTTCAAAAATACCTGTAGAGCATGGTAATTTGTTATTGGTAGTGTGCACGTTTCAGAACCATATCGTATTTATTTTAAATAAGTTCATCTTATTTATCTACTAACATAATGTATCTGATTTAGTTTATTTAATCTATCAATCTATCTTATCCAGGTAAGTTTATTTTATTTATCTATCTATTAACATAATGTATCTGGTTTAATTTATTTTATTTATCTATAACATATCTCTCTCGCTTATCTATCTACTGACAGGATGTATCTTGTTAATTTTGTCTATATATCTACATTTTCTACATAAATTTATCTTGTCTATCTACTAACAGAATGTATATCGTTTAATTTATTTTATCTATCTATCTATCTAACTTATCTATTTACTAGCAGAATGTATCTGTCTTAGCTTATTTTAATAACATTTTTCTAATTAACGGTGGTGGTGTTATACTAACCCTATTGTATGATCTCAGTAATAGTAGATTCTCATTATTTGTGAAACAGTATATAAGTGTAAGTTTTCATGTCAGTAACACAATTGGATTTTGAAATATTCCTGAGAGGTTATATACAATTCAGTATGGCTACCCAAACCTGTCATTTGATAGCTTTATAAACTACGCTGGAATAACTGAGCACAATTTCAGAAATCCATTTTTATATTTTTCAAACAAAATTATTTTTTTTTTTTGCGTTTGGTTTTAATATTCAGAAACAAAGTCCACGAAACTACCAAATAAAATGGAACAATAACCAGAAATCTAAACAAGAAAAAAAATAACCCAATAGATGCTGGTGAGTTAGTATAAAAGGGAAAGGTTTTTATGTTGTTTTATGTTCAATAGTAAAATTAGAAAAATAAAAAAAAATTAAATTTTTAATTTTTATTATTGCTCTGTGAAATTAAATTGTAATAAAAAAATAGATTTTATTTCGAAAGTGTAAATCATAAGCAACACTAAAAAAAAAAAAAAATAAACAATAGAAAACTTTCACTCTATTGAAGTTTTGCCATTAAAACTAATAAACTGTATAAAAAAACAAAAAAAACATTTCTGTTTTAATCCGTTCCTCACAAGGTACATATATTGCTTATCTTCATTAATTTTCACCTTTTCCATAATAACATACAAAAACAAAAAATATTCGTCTCTGTTGTTTTATTGGTTTTTTTTGTTTTTTGTTTTTTTCGTTTTGTACACATCCAAACGTCTAGATAATAATGTTTAGACACATGTACAATTTTTTGTTGTTGTACATCAAATACAGATTGAATTTGAAAATTTCAATGATTCAATTGAATAATCGTTGAATTTCTATTTGAAAAAGTTGGGTTGTCGTCGAAGAATCGCATAATTTCCATAATTTTAATATTCAACAAATGGATGATAATTATTATATTTCGTGATGATGATGATAATTTTAGTTATACCATATTAGTTTATGTACTATTTAAATCTTATATTATTCATAGTTTTTATTTACTAGAAATAAGAAATAAAATATATAAAACGACTAATGGGGGTGCCATGACAACACAAAGTTATAATACCTCTTTATTGTAACAATCTCCTGACTTAAGTACAAAACTATAATAAAAATAAATTTGAGAAAGCTTGTGCTATGAAGAAATTTTATTTGATTAACAAATTTTTTGAACTTATAGTTTTTATATTTACACTAGCATAGTTCGATGATGTCTGGTTCTAACACAAAATGTATAAGATCTACTTTAATAAAGTTTTATTTATCAACCGAATTTAACAACAGAGTCACCAGAAATTGTTCGACAATTGAACACAAAATATACAAAATCTACTTGAATAAAGTTTTTGAGCCGAATTTAAAAAACAGTCAGCCGACGTTGTTCGGGTTCAACAAAAAATGTACAAAATTTACTTGAGCACAGTTTTATTTATAAAACGAATCTAAAAACACAATCATCCGACTTTGCCCGGATCTAGCATAAAATGTATTAAATCTACTTTAAGTTTTATTTGTGAACCAAATTTAAAAAACAATCACCCGAAATTGTCCGGGTCCAACACAGAATGTATAAAATCTACTTTAATAATGTTTTATTTATTAATCGAATTTAAAAACACAATCACCGACATTGTTCGAGTGCAATACAAAATGTATAAAATCTACTTGAAAAAAGTTTTAGTTATGAACCGAATTCAAAAAACAGTTCGACGAGGTTTTTTTGGTTCAACTAAAAATGTATAAAATTTACTTGAGCAAAGTTTTATTTATCAACCGAATTTAAATCAACCGAATAAAGTTTTGTTTATTAATCGAATTTAAAACACAATAGTTCGTGTCCAACACCAAATGTATAAAATCTACTTTAATAAAATTTTATTCATGAACCGAATTTAAAAAACAGTCAGCCGACGTTGTTCGGTTTCATCAAAAAATGTATAAAATGTACTTGAATAAAGTTTTCATTATAAACCGAATTTAAAAACACAATCAGCCGACTTTGTCCGGATCCATCACAAAATGTATAAAATCTAATTTAATAAAGTTTTATTTATGAACCAAAGTCACCCGAAATTGTCCGGGTCCAACACAAAATATATCAAATCTACTTTAATAATGTTTTATTTGTTAATCGAATTTAAAAACACAATTCCCCGACATGGTTCGAGTCCAACTCAAAATGTATAAAATCTACTTTAATAAAATTTTATTTATCAACCGAATTTAAATCAAACGAATAAAAGTTTATTTATTAATCGAATTAAAAAAAACACAATCATTCGACATTGTTCGGGTTGAACACAAAATGTATAAAGTCTACTTTAATAATATTTTATTTATCAAACGAATTTAAGTCACCCGACGATGTTCGATTGCAGTGAAAACTCTTCCGAGTCAGTCAGACAAAATTTCGAACAACGTACCTACGTAATTACAAATTTTTCCGCGGTTTTTTCAGGCGGGTGCTAAGGGTTAAGTTGTATAAGACCTATGTGAACCTACGGTTATACATAACTTTTTTATAGCACAAGATTTCAGTCATTTCAGGCCACTTGGGAGCCCATAGTCATATCTTATTCATTATATAACCTACACCACATGACTTCATGTCATGACATTTGTCGAATTTTAGTTAGGTTAGATCTTCCATATCGCGGATCAAATTTAGGGTCATCATTGTTCTTCAATTTTTTAAAATAAATTTCAATGATAATTGAATATCGTATAGTGCATCTCTGCAAATGCTCCATTACGTATTTATAACCAGGTTGTTGTAGATTAATTTAAGATGTGATTTGCTGTATCAACATGGAATCATTCAAAATTAGCAATAGCTTAAGATCAATTTAAATATGAAGGGCACGCTTTGACATTATATAATTATAAATTTATAAAACCGGACAACTACGGCTATTGTAACTCAATTTTACAGATATAATAAAGAAAAAAAAACACAAAAACAAATAGTCAATAAATTAGTCCTGAATCTTCTTAAATGTAAATGCATTATTGTTAACTGTAACAAATTTTAATTACGATTATTTTCCTCCTCTTGTTTAATCATTAATCAAATATTTTCAGGCAGCAATTAGATCAATAGCAACCGTATATACAAAGACTATGATGAGGTGCCATATTCCGTTCAAAAAGATGGTAGATCTCTTCAAAGATATAATAGATCTCAAAATGAATTTGCTAATTATTGAATCAGATCCTACCAGAAAAGAATAACCAGTGTGCATCTCTAGCTACCTATCATCAACTGCTTTACAAAACAACAATCACATCACATCGCAAATGGTTTGGTATGATTTACATCTTCGTTCATCCGCTTGGACAGCTAGAGCGGATGAACGAAAATGTTCCAGTCAAGAGAATCTTCGAATTCAGACTCGAAGGTACAAGACATCTCCAATTACTATAAAAGGCCATACACGGTCCCATACCCTACTATATAATTAACAATATTAGATATTAGGAGACTACAGTGGCTCGAATACCTAGAGCAAACAAACGGAAATATTTCAGCCAATATAAAACAATTTCATATCTTCAACTGGATAGAAGCCGCCGTGACCGACAAAAATTAAGGACATTGATGAGTCAGGCCCTGTTTACCACCTTAGCAAGGCATTAGAATAATCGTAGTGGTTATCACATGATACTGTTTTATATACAAACATGCCAGAATAGTTTTGTCCAACTTAAATGGCTCCTACATAACTTGCAAAGATGAAGAAAAGGACAAAGCAAAGCTACATCTTCTTTGTACGTGTCCTGCATTAATTAGACAATCATCTCATCTAGGATATCAAGTCTTTGCCTACTTTTAACACCCCATGGATTATCTTGCAGGTACAAAGCTTAAGTTTCTCTAACACTTTGTAAAAAGTTGAAAGTGGTTTTGAGAAATTCAAGATTATGTGATATAACAATGAACCTCCTTAGTCTAAGTATATATATCTCTCTGTATCACAAATTTGTTTGTAATTTTATCTGTAATTATAATTTGTATTTTAAATGTCATGTAAATAACAAAAATATTAGAAAATGAATTTTACCTTGATTATTTAAAACAAAAAAATTAGAAAATATTTTCATTTTTTTTAACTTGAAATCGAAACTTTATTTGTACATAATATGAATGTATGTACATAAATATTTCAAATATGTCTAATAAAATTTAAATAGAGGTTGGATCAAAGAAGCCAAATTAATTTAAATAAATGAAAAAAAAACAAACCTTATTTTTTAAATCTCTATTTTCCAAGTTCAATCAACCAAACAATAATAAAAATTTTCTCGCATTCTCTAATCAATGAAAATTAATATAACAGAAAAAGAAAAACAAACAAAAGCAAAATTGAAAAAAGCCGGAAATTTAAGAAATGTAAAGGTAAATAACATACCAATCATAATTCTTATACTAAAGATATCGGAACACTAGCACTAAAATACAAAAACAAAAACTCAAATTAATCTCAAAAATACCATTATAGGTATATACAATTTATACAACCTACCCACCCATCATAGGATATTTGTATATTTATACTTATACCTTCCAGAATCATCTTCCTACCCCAAGTCGTTGAAAGTATAATTAACAATTATGTTGAGAACAAGGGTGGATTATCTGACAGAAAATATGGTTTTAAACAGCACCGGTTAACCGGTGACATGATGACGTACCTCTACGAAAAGCTCAATATCAGTTTGCACGATTTCGAAAATTTTTATTCAATATATTTTGCAACAAATTTAGTATTTGCAATAGACCCAGTTAGATATAGTTTATTAGTTACAACTACCGCAGGAGTACTATATACTATAATACTTTCAGCTATTTATTCTATTTCAATTTTTTTATATTAAGATTTCTTTAACATTATTTATTCATTAAAAAATCTAAAGATGGCACTTGGTGAAACATAATTTTTTTGTTTTTAAAACAAAATCATATTTATCATGAATCCTGCTTATTTATAGCAGGATATAACTTAAGGCATTTATAAATGATCATTTTAGATTTTAACACCGTTATAGGACTAAAAGAAAGTAGATATTTGGGTTATCAGAAAATTTTAATTTTAAAAATTTATTATTATAACAAAAAAAATTACATTTTTGCCTTGATGATTTTTCTTTTAAACACAAAAAAAAATTATCTCAGTATTTTTTGTATGTAATTTTATGAAAAATACAAAACATAAATTCGATAAATACTCATGATTCACTGTAGTGTGCAATAAGATACAGACAGTATTTTTTGTACCTTAGGTGCAATTATGTAACTACAAAATTTCTTAGAGTGTTATAGGACAAGTGTTCGAACAAAATAGATTTAGAACATCATTGAAACAAGCAAGGGTGTATTAGTGAACAGTAAATATCTGCATTATAACTGTTCCAAAAATATTATTAGAAGCAAGTTTTACAGTATATGCCGATCATTGCAAAAGCTCATTCTAAAAGAAAATTCAAAAGTTTCTCAGCTTCATTGGGCCCAGCAACATTCGAAATGAACTACAGTGCAACAGTGTTTTCTGACTAGTCCAAATTCAAGCTTTATGTCCGAGATGAGAGGCTACTGATGCGTATCAAATGCAAAAACCACCTTTACTAATGTTTGCATTCAAGAACTAACAAACAAGTCTAAAAATCTAATAGCAGGACTTTCAGGCTGCTGCAGCAGGAGTATATTAAATAAGGTGGCATTTATTAACTAAAGATGTAAGAGATGTTTACATAAATATAATATACAAATTAATCTCTGTTGATGTCATTTAAGTCAATATTTTTTTAAACAAGAACAACATGAATTCATCCTATATATGAACTTTCAATCAACTTTCCGTTCTCTCAGGATGTCAACTACCGTTCTTAGATTTACTGTTAACAAAAACAGGAACGGTCCTAGAACTAGAGATTTACAAGAAGCCTACGGATACTGACAGGGTCATACCGAATACCTCCAACCACTCCTATCAACATAATATGGCATCTTTCAACTACATAATCCATCGAATGTTAACACTTCCCATCTCTTAAAACGGTTTAGTAAAAAAGACTAAACACGTATTTTAAATTACAAGAATAAACGGATATTCAGAAAAAACCATCACAGACTTACTCAGTAAACGGAAAACCCTTACTAACAGAATTCCCTCACTAGTCTACTGACTGATCAGCAACCCAAAAGAAGAGTAACATTAGATTTTAGCAAGATTTCTGTCTCACTCATAGCGAAATTAAAAAAAAACACGGATGAGATATCGTATAGCAACAGAACCAACCAACTCAAGTCTATTCTAGGTTCAACTAAAGTCCCAATCGAACAAATGGAAAAATCAGGTAAATATAAGATCACTTGCAGTCATTGCAACAAAGTTTATATTGCGCAAACTAGGAGTAACAGGCAAGCACGACTCAATGGCCACCTGAAATAAGCAAAACTAGCTAAGAAGAAGAATTCGACAGAATTCAGATCCAAAGTAGCAGAACACATCATCGAAGAGAATCACAGTATTTCGAAAGAAGACATAGTAATGGTAAATTACATTAGAGATTCTAGGAAACTAGATTCAGTTGAAAGCATCGAAATCTACAAAACTATAAATGATTCACGACTAAATAAAGATCCCGGCAACGGATATTCTTCTTTATTTAAATATTTAGTTAAATATAATATAACACATAACACCACCCCTAACCTGTCACTCTAACGTCAGAAATATCATTTCAAATACCAACAATGTAATAAGTAATAATATTATTACTCAACCCTTTACCTGTGCTATTTGATTGGATAATAAACAACCATCCAGCTGTGAAAAACGTAAAATTTCTACCTGTGCAAAAAAGAATAAATAAAACGATTTTAGATTTCTTCCTCAGTGGAGTACAAAACACTGAGTCTGCAAGTAGTAGACGAAATACGCGTATCTATATGATAAGCATATCAGTAAAATTAAAAGGAAAATATTCGTCTATTTTCGACAATTATACAAAAATTTTACTTTAACGCTGTAAAACAAGTTTTTATAAAGCTCAACTAAAAAACTTCTACAACTAAAAAACTTCTGAAGCATCAACTAAAAAACTTCTATTTAATTCATTAGCATTATTCCCATTTCATTCCGATTTTTTAGTTAATTAAAAATTATAGATGGGTTATCCCAGAAAGCGGCAAATAGTAAATTATTATTAGATTAAATATTCTTAGTGTACTAATATTTATTCTATATACCTAGTATATACATTCTTTCGTAAAGAAAATCAGTCTTTCATTTTGTCTATCTAATTTTAACTGTCCCTAAATTTAACAACATGTGGTGCAACCCCAAAAAAAAAAACATACCAAACTTACAACAACAACAACAAAAAGGAAGCAATTTAGTAAAGATAATTTTTAGGAAACATATCTGGTAACAATGTATTTGATTAAAAAACGACATGTAATGATTTTTTTTATTTTGGTATTTTTTGTTTGGTGTTTTGGTTCATTTTCTAATCGGAAAAATTTGAAAAGAAAAACTGCTATGCTTACTGTGTGTGTGTGTGTAAGAAACTAAAATTATGATGATTATAAAAACAAAAAATCCTATTAAAATACCAAAACAAAAACCTGTGATAAAAAAAATGCTAACCAGTTATTTTTTCATTTTGTTCGTCGCCTATAAAACTATTTAAAATGTTTTTTTTACAGTAACACACAAAAATACAAATTATTAACCCTTCTATTTATCTTCGTATTATTTGATGACCCAAAATATTTAGTTTAAAGCTAAAAAAAAAAATTATTAGAACAAAAAAGGAATAGGTAGGCCCCGGAAAACATGACGCAGATAAGAAAATAGAAAATAACAACAGAACAAAGTCAGATGGCACGGCTTTGTGCAAGCCGTATGCTCCAAAAGTGAAGCAGAAAACAAAATTCAATAAAACTCGATCATTTTATGATCCGAAAATAACATGTGTATATATTTTTTCATGGAAATAGAAGTATGTTGCAAACGTGTATATTTCGCAAACGTCTATAAGTAATTCCTTCATATAAACATAAAAATCTGTTAAGATATACCGCTAGCAATTGGTACATGGTATGAAAACATCATCCAACATAATTTAATTAAAATAGTAATTAGAACATTATATATATATAATACATTATATTTATATAATACATATGTATAAATATATATGTACCTACATCAATGCAATATATCCCTACATTATATCATTAGACAATAACCAACCGAATCAATCGCCAGGAAGAAAATCTTTTCAACTTATTTTTGTTTTTTGAAATTAAAATTCGATTCCACTCTTAAATCAGGATTAATCAATCAGGAGCAATCTTTAAAATAGAAAAATGCAGCTTAAAACATATATATATGTATATATATTTGCATATATATGATGGCAGTAGTAGCAGTAGTACGATTGGAGCTTGGTTATAAAATATGTAAAACAAAAAAAATAAGCATATAGATTAGATCAAATTTGATAAAATTGCTCGAAATATTGAAGATAATTTAGTATAAGCTTGCAGTACCGTACTTAATTAAGCAGGAAAAGGTGATTCTACCTCAGTTACTGTTACCTCATAGTCTTAACATTACTTCATTGCAAACGGTGTTCCGTGAACAATGACGACAACTGTTTAGCATAACTCTGAAAAATATCCTAAGTATAGTCATGCAAGATCAGGAATCCTTTAGATGTTAAGTGTACAATTTCATTAATGTAAGCGATAACAATAAGCCAATTTGCGACTGCGGTGATAGTGATGGGAATAAACCTTTTCCCGTTACATCCATATCTAATCTAACTTATTGCAGCTATATATATGAATATTTAAATATTAAAACTGATATTAAAACTATATACAAACTGTATACATATATTATTTTTATCCTTTAAATTCCAATTTACGGAGTACAAGGCATCGGCATTACAACTACCTATTCCCGGCGTAACATACACCGGTTCAGCATTAAAAAAATATTTCTTCCACTTTACTTAAATTTTTAACTCAAAGTTTTCTATTTCCCTAAAACAATTAATTTTCTTTAGCATATATCGTCCGATTTAAAATAACATAGGGTATTTATTGTTCTTTTGCACACAATGAATGTCCTTGAAATGTTCTATATAATATCTTACTTCTGTTGTTTTCCCCAAAAGTTTTGGTCTTTTAGCAAAGCTAGTGAATTTTTAGTGGTGACAAAACACGATTTATCAACATGATAACAACAAGAATATTTTTTTCTGCTTGTCAGGATTTTGCTTTAGAAAATAAATTTTCATTTGAACTTAAAAATGTGCTAGCATTAGTCAATTAGAAACATTTCGAGGTGACTCAAATTCAAAGACACAAACCATGGAAACTTAAAAAGTACTTAATTTTTAAAATACTTCTAATTTAAAAAAGCTTCATATTTTATTGATTTTAAGATGTTTTGCTATATTTACAATACCAATTGTCGCATATGTCGATTATGGTCGTTTACATGTAAGTTCAATATACAAAATATGACATATATCACAACATTGGTATAGTTCTACGTCATTATAGTTATCACAATAGTATCAAATCAAATTCTATATGTCACTAGATTTGACATGTTGAAATGTATTATACAATTGCAGAACAACAATATAAAACTTAGATTTTAACAGAATAAGATCAGCAGGATCTATACATCACTGAATTTGAGATTCTGAACTGCAGAAATAGCAGATAAAAAAATAAATGAAAAAAATTTTACTTTTAAAAACATTATTTTTTTTTTGTTTTGTTTTGGTCGTTATTTTTATTTTACTTAGTATCGACTACTCAAATGATTGCATACTTCTTATAATGTACATTTTACACTACGAAGCCACAAAAAAACAAAATACAAAACAAAATATTTAAATCAAGAGAAAACAAGATTAGTAGTACACGTTTACTGAGTACTTAGAAACATATATGTAATCATATATATATACATATCTATATACGATATAGGTATATAATAATAAAATCATATAAGGAACTTGTTTAAAAAATTTGGGACATTTTTGTTTTGTAAACTTATTTACACAAGAAAAAAAAAACAAATTTATTTTTAATACATATAAATATTTTTTTTTGTAATGCCTAAAGCAAATAAATTTCTATTTTTTATGCAGTCTGTTCTTATTTTTTTAAATTAGAGGTGAAAAATTATTTATAAGAAGTGTTGTATTAGTAGAAAAAAAAATTTGTATATACAAGGTGGTCCGGTTTAGAGCAAAAAGTTTTTAAGGGATGATTATTTGGAGTATTTTTAAAAAAAAATTGTTCTAGAAGAGGGGTCTATCTTTAAATTTACCTGGGCTACAGAGGGTTAAAGAACTAGATCGGATCGGATTAGAAAAATTATTCTAAAGAATATCGACTACACCTCAGAATAAATTGAAACTAGACCAACATCTTCATGATATCTTTTTTTTAGAATTAATACACCTAATTAACGGTATATTTTGAATGAGTATCAGACTTACCGTTTTTGAATAATACCTGCATAAACTTAAAATTTTGCTTTTAAAAACTGAAAATTTTGTAAAAAACGTTGATTATCTCGATCTTTTTTTTTTATTGTGTTGATGCGCTACATCATCCCCTACAACTTTTTCATACACAACTTCCATATCAGAGTTGCCGTTTTTCAGGTAAAGTCATATTAAATATTTGGGTAACCCATGTTTTAGTAAGAAAAATAATAACTGAGAGTTGAATATTGTAACAATTTTATTTTTTTAGTCAAAATGAGTTAAAATTATTGAATGATTAGTTAGGGTTAATGAAATTTTATATGACTTTACATGAAAAACAGCAAGTTATTATTCAAAAACGGTAAGACTGATACTCATTCAACATATACCGTTAATTAGGTGTATTAACTCTAAAAAAAAGCTATGAAAAAAATGTTGCTCTAGTTTCAATTTCTTCTGAGCTGTAGTGTATATTCTTTAGACATAACTTTTCTAATCCGATTTTTTTTAACCCTCTGTAGCCCAGGTAAATTTAAAGACAGACCCCTCTTCTAGAACAATTTTTTTCCTAAAATACTCCAAGGAATCACCCCTTAAAAACTTTTTGCTCTAAACCGGACCTACCTGTATACGTATATATCTATGATTTATCTGGATGTTTTATCTTTAATTTAATATTTAACAAAAAAAAAAACAAATTCCAAAGTTTCGCTTTTTTGACGACTAACAAATGATCATGGTGATAGTAATGATGATGATGCATATATGATGGTAAAATAGGGATCTCTTATGATGACCGTCAAAGAAATACCTGAAATATGAATTTATATGTACCTATATAGATTGATCACTTTAAAATTGAATATTATTACATATTTGATAATTTTTATATATATGCATATATATATAGTTAAGTTCATCGGGCGAGAAATGAAAGCCGGAATTTTGTTTTGATTTTAAAATTGTTATTTTAATTATAATTATATTATTATTGATTTTGTTTATTTAAAATCTTATTTTATAATTACCACTTTCACAATATTTTAGTTACATCGATCACTTTTATTATTTTATTAAAGGTGAGTATAACACCTTGTACAAATACGTTGTGTGATGTTCAACGGTTAAATTGCAAGAGAGAGAGAAGTTCTTCTAGAACCGTTTAAATAATGGTACTTCCCAATCAATGGTGGAAACAAGCCACCGAATATGGTTACCGGATGTAGTACTACGTGGATTGATTAAGTTCCACGTAGTACCACATGCGCCACACGTGGACTGTTCCTACCATTGACTGTTTGTACCATCTATTATTTCAAGTAGGCAATTCATGGGTATTGCATGCATGCGTGAACTTGATAATATATATATATATACACACATGTGTATACATATATGATTTATTTGTATGTTTTATCTTTAATATTTAACAAAATAAAAAAAAATAAAGTAAAAAAGAAACAAAAAAAAATCCAATTTAATGGCCATAATACCTGACTATATTCGAATTTAGCAAGAAGAAAATAAATAATAATGGGATAAAGTACACATCGTTTTCTACGCTTTGAAATATACAGACCATAGCCATAATAGTAAACATTTAATTTATTTTTTCTTTTTGTTTTCGAATCACTTTTGCTGTATTATATCTTTAGGCTAGTAGGTGTTATGCAGTTATAATAGTCTAGTGATGTATTTCCTGTTTTGATACTGGTAAAATTTGTCAAAATGGTTATGGTTTTGTTATTCACATATACAGTTATAAATATATTAGTTCAGTATGTCAAATCCAGTGATATAAGTCCTATTATCATACTATAAAAGTTCATGGAATTGTCACTACTTTTTGTTGTAAAGTTATATTACAGTTCAATATAACAAATCTATTGATATATACTCATATTTGCACACGTATCAATGATAAATCTTAAGGAGTGGCTACTCCGCGCGAGGCTTGTAATTGAAAATTTTCTTAAGTGTTTATTTGTCTACTAGTTGATGGATCTACATCCATGCGTTCGTGTCTTCTATTACTATACTTACTCTGTTTTGAGTAATTTTGAGACCGATCTTTATTATATTGGTGTTGAGAACGATAAGAATTTTGATTTGTTTGATTGTAGCGTGTTTGGTTTTGGGGCTTATAGTTGTTATAATTTTTTCCCTTGATTTTATTATAAAAGTTTGAGTTAAGATTTTTTTGGTATTGTGGAGTGTTAGTATGAAAGTTTGAATTGTTGTCAATTTTATTACCATAACTAGATTTATTGTTATACTTATTGCTAAATTCATTATATTTATAACTTGTTTTATTTAAATAATTTCCCTCACTTAAGATGTTAAAAGCATCTTCTAAATTTTTTGGATTCCTACATTGTAAAACTGTATACATAGGTTCTTCTACTCTAGTTTTAAAAATATTTAGAGCTTACCTATTGTTACTATTTATTATTCTACTTAATTCTATATTACATTTTTCTTCATATTGAAGTTTTTGATTTAGTCTACTTAAAATACTCCTAATATTATTATAAAATTGAATTACGGTACCTTTAAATTGAATAATTCTTAGTTCATCACAAATTTGTTCACTGCCTTTTTTTTCACTAAAGTTGTTTTTCAGGGTGGTCTTGATTTGATCCCATGTTGATAAGTTGTTGTAAATGCTTATTACGTTTTTCGCTTCTCCTTTTATTTTGCTCTTCATTGCGGCAAAAAAAAATTGTTGAGCGTTGATGTCATACGTTAATGTATACGAGATAATGCGATCCACTGCTTCAATGAAAGTTGACAGGTCGTCCTGGCTGCCATGGAATTCTTGCATTCGATCAATATACTGCAGCGGATCGATGTTGTACTTCTGTAATGCCGATGGTTGATCCCCTGCTGGAGTGTTAACATTTGCTTCTTTTGACATTTTATGGTTTTACTTTTTTTTTTATTGGTTTTAATTTTTCGTTAATTGTTATATATTTTTTTTATATTGGAATTTAATTCAGTAATTTTCCAAAATTTTATTAAATTATATTGTAATGTTATTATTATTATAATTAAACACAACCGTCTTCTTTTCTTACTTAACTTAGAATGCCTTTATTATATATTTTTTTATAAATTTATTAAAAACTTATTACTAATCATTTTATAATACAAAAAAATATACTTTATTAAATACTAACAAACTTAAATCTAAAACATTAAATTCTCACGGTTTTTTTGAAAGGTAAACGATCTATATTAAATTATGGAATAAAATTGCTTATGCAGCTATTACCTAGAATTTGATATTATGTTGGGTATTAATGCATAGCAGTATTTTTTATTAAGTTATTAATGTATAAAAAAATTAGAGAGTTTAATTACGAAATTAGGAATTTAAGAAATATGAAAAAGTAACAAATAAAATAATGTTTTAGGAATTTATTCAAAGTATGTATCAGAAATTGATTAACTTACAATTTCTGATACTTTATACCTTTATATTAAACCTCCTTTCCAACAAGAGGAAATTTTATTTTAAAGAAAAATAATTTTTATTTGAAAGAAAATTTTTGATCGTACCCCTATACATAGTTAAAATGAGCCTTTAAGTTTTTGACAAAACTGTTTTTTTTTTTCGAAGATGTGGCCATATCTTCTTATAACATTAACAATATTCGAAATAAAGATAATTATTACTATTGTTAATTCTAATTAATGAGTTTTATTTTATTCTAGGTTTTTAAACATAATACAATTGTGTTAATAATACAAGCTATTTGAGAATATAATTTCTTACATAATAATAAAACTATTATCTTAAAGTCTTCAATCTAATATTTATTTTATATAATATAATAATTAATCTTATCTTGTTTAGCTTTGAAAAAGAATGAAAATTACAATTAAATTGTTAATGTAATATTATAAAAAAAATATTTTTGTTTATAAAATATAATGAATTTTAATTAGTAAATTTAATTTATAAATTTGACAATTCTGTTTTTATGTACAGTATCTTCATTACTTGTATCTATATTTTTAATTTTTATATTTGAACCTTCGACTTTTGTTATAATAAATGGTCCAATGTATAATGGATCTAATTTATGTCCATTTTCTTTTCTTAACAGAATCTTATCATTTATTTTGAAATTACTAACGTTTATATTTTTGTCATAAATTTTTTTATTATATAATTTTGAATTTTCTAATAATTGTTTTGCATGCTTATTCATAATTTGCAATTTGTATTTTAGTTCTTTACTATAATTATCAAAGTTATAAACTGGATCAACTTTATTACTTAACATAAATTCAGGACTTACTGGTGATTTACCAAATACTAGTTCAAATGGATTATATTTCTCTTGAAAACTGGTATTAGGTGTAGTATTGTGACAATATGTAAAATAAGGTAAATAATTATCCCAGTTATCTTTATTATCATTAATATAGGAACGTAAGTATTCGTTAAGGACTCTATGGTTTCTTTCAATTGTTCCTAAAGTTTCATGGTGGTAAGCTGTAGAGCACTTATGTTCGATATTCAGCAAAGAAAAAATTTCATTCATAATTTGATTTTTATATTCAGTACCTCTGTCCGTTAATATGCTTTTCATAGGACCGAACAGTAAAATGCAGCTTTCAACAATTGCTTTTGCAACGGTTTTAGCTTCTTTGTTAGGGATAGGTGATGTGATTAAGAACTTTGTTAAATCACAAATTATTGTAACTGCATATTGGTTATCATTTTCAGTTTTTGGAAAAGGTCCAATTGTATCAATCACAACTATATCAAAGGGTTTTTGTGGTGTGTTTGTTATTTGTAGAGGTTCTTTATACTTTACTTTACTATTGTTGACTTGACACTTTCTACATTTTTTTACAAATTTGGCTATGTCCTTAGACATACCTTTCCAATAGTAATATGATCTTACTTTTGCATATAATCGTTTTTGACCTACATGTCCACCGAATGTTGGATTATTGTGATACCTTTCTAGTATATCGTTTATTTCTTTTTTATTATTTATAGTTTTTGGTGTAGTTGTTATTGCAATTTTTAAATTTTTTAGGGCCCTATTACCAATTTCTTTAAAATTGTTTATACTAATTTGCAATATATCGATATCTTCATTATTAATTTGTAATTCTTTTATATTCAATTTATTTGTTTCATTTTCTAATTCTTTAAAAAATATCTCTAATGATATTTTCAGATCTTTTGTAAATTTACTCATAAATTTACTCATCTTAAATTTAAGTATGCATTTTCTCTTAGAAAATATCTTCATAATAGTTTCATTGTTCATATTTTCTTGTATAAATTTTATTTTAGGAGTACTCCAATCTTTATTATTTTCATAAATTTTTATTGTATTATTATTATTATTATTATCCGATGTTTCATTGGTGTTTTTACGACTATGTTCGTTTGCAAGATTACTATTTTTATTTTTATTACTGTCCATAGATCTTGTTTGAACTTTCATAACTTTAACAACATTCGCGTTTAATTTTTCATGGGCTAATTTTAAATATTTTATATTTACACGAGATAGGGCATCTGCCACTACATTTAATTTACCTTTTATATACTCAATTGTAAAATTATATTCTTCTAAATCTAATCTCATACGTGTTAATTTTGATGACGGATTTTTTAACGAAAATAAATAGGTTAAAGGTTTGTGATCACTTTTGACAATAAAATGTGTTCCATAAATATATGGTCTATAATGTGTTACTGCAAAGTGTATTGCTGCTAGTTCTTTTTCAATGGTTGATTTATTAAGTTCACCTTTAGTGAACGATCTAGAAGCAAATGAAATTGGGCAATCAACTCCGTTATAACTTTGAGTTAATGCAGCTCCTACGGCATCCTTAGAGGCATCTACTACTAAAGTAAATTGTTTAGAAAAATCTGGATAATGCAGGATAGGGGGTTTTAATAATGAAAATTTTAATTTTTTAAATGACTTTTCACAATTTTCGCTCCAAATGAAAGTAGCCTTTTTTCTTGTCAAAGAATTTAATGGTTTTGCTATTTCAGCAAAATTAGGAATAAATTTGCGATAATAATTAGCAAAAGCTACGAAACGTCGAGTTTCATCTTTATCCTTAGGAACAGGGTAATTAGAAATAACTTCGAATTTGGAATCATCTGGATATATTCCTTTATCAGTACATTTATGGCCTAAATATGTTACTTCAGTTTTGAAAAATTTACATTTATCAGGATTTAATTTTAAATTAAATTTTTTACAAATAGAAAATACTGCTTTTAAATTTTTAAGATGATGATTTTCTGAACAACCTACTACAATAATGTCATCTATATATAAGAAACATTGAAGAGGAGTTGCTCCAGCAAAAGCCAAAGACATCATCCTTGAAAAGGAATTAGGTGAGACGTTAAGTCCAAATGGAAGTACTTTCCAACGATATGATCCAGATTGTGTACTAAATGAAGTAATGTCTCTAGAATCTTTATGCAAAGGTACTTGATGAAAGCCTGCGGAAAGATCTAAGACTGAAAATAATTTAGTTCTACCAAGATTATCAAGTATATCCTCAATTCTAGGTAGTGGAAATTTGTCTGCAATTAATTTTTTATTCACCATTCTATAATCAACACACATTCTCCATTTCTTTTGATCTCCTTTTTTTGGTACTAATATTATTGGACTGTTGTAGTTGGATTGACTTGGTTCAATCAAATTGTTGTCTAATAGCTTATTTACCTGTTTATCTATTTCGTCTTTTTGTGTATGAGCTTGCCTGTAATTCTTAATATAGACTGGATTGTTATCAACAACTCTAAGTTTTTGTTGATAGAAATTATTAACAGTCATTCGATCTGAGTCCAATTGAAATATTTCTGAATATTCGTTGCACAATTGAATCAATTTAGGTAAATATGCTACATTTGAATTTTTCGTAATAATTTGTTCTAGTTCTTTTATACGTTTTATACTTGAGTTATTTGGTTGTGGATGTATAATATTAAAATCAGATAAAGGTTGTGTCTTCAATTCATAACGCGAACGAGTGGCTCTCGAGATGCAACTATCGTTCTTGGTATAAATACTCCTTCTGAAATTTCCTGATCTAAAATTAAGCAATCCTGATTTGTTTGTAACGAAAATTTACGCACAACTTCACTGCGTGCTGGTAAAACAATTGAATTATCTTTTGGTCCAGAAAAAATTGGTATTTTTATAATATTTGAATTTGATTTAATTGAAACAGTCATTGCATCATAGTTTAAATTACATTTATAGAATTTGATGAAATCTTTACCTAATATACCATCAGCTGGTATATCAAAATTATCTGGAACTATATGTAATTCGCAAGACAATTCAAGATTTTGTATAAAAATTTTTGTGTATACTGTACCTAAAGATTTTATACATGCTTGAGTTATGCCTTTAATGTTAATAATGTGATCTTTATTTGGACTGAAAAGATTATTTATGGAAGAACTTTTTATTAATGAAATATCGGCTTGAGTATCTATTAAAAAGTTAAGTTTACAATTGTTTAAATTAGTATAAATTGTAATATAATCAGAAAAATTCAAATTTAGCGTGTAAATATTAACGATTTTTTCGTTTATTGTTCTACTTCCGTATTTGGATTTGCATCCCTCACCTGCCCATGTCCTTGAGGGGCGTTGCAGTTTTCCAGATACCTAACATTTCGACGATTGTTGTTGTTAGAATTGTTAAAGTTATTAGTTCTTTGACCATTATTATTTCTAAAAAGATTTCTATCATTGTTATTATTATTATAATTTCTACTATTATTGTTGTTATTATTATTATAATTTCTACTATTATTGTTATTATTATAATTTCTACTATTATTATTATTATTTCTATTATTATTATAATATCTATTATTATTGCCATTATTATTATAATTTCTATTATTATTATAAGCAAAGTTTGTATTGGTCCTAAAATTTCTGTTATTTATTTGGTAGGACAAGACTTGCTTTTCTTTATTCTCTATGTTTATTTCAGTAACAAATTTAGCTATGACTTCTCTTGGGTCACAAAATTTAGTTGATGCCAGAATCGATTTTACTAAATCGGATCTTGCGGAAGACCTACACATTTCCACAGTTTTTTCAATTGCCATTTCTTTAGATTTGTTGTTACTTATCCCTTCCATCACCAAAGATCTTTTGAAGCATTCTGCTAGATCTTCAGCTTGTCTACTAAAATCTTGTACTGATGTTCTTTCTATTTTCAGAGCTTGCATCCTACCTTCTATAATCTTTGAGCTCTCTGCTTTTATACTTAATTTCAGTGTATTTATTATTTCATCTACTGAATTAATTTGCTCACCTAAACATTCTCTTGCTTTTCCTTCAAGTTTAGATAAAATAAATGATTTTAGTAAGGATTTAAGTTCATCGTTAGTTGCTATTACATATAAAAAATTCACTGAGTCGATAAAGGATTGCAGTGCTAGAGGATCACCATTATAATTACGGTTAATTGTCGATGATGACAATTTTAAAAATTCTATATGGGAAGGAGCCGCCATTTTTATAATATCTTTTTCTTCGTCTGACTCTTCTTCTATATCATCTAATATCGAGTCTTCTAGTTTAGACATGCAACGGATGTTAGGGTCTACTAATTCGAATAAATTTTTGGGAATGTAATAGTCACAATTTAGGATTTTATATGCTCTTTCAATTTTTTTTCTAGCATAAAAAAGTGATTTTTTAATAGTAGTTGGTCATTATTATTAACACTATCCCAAAGTTTGGCTATTTCTTTCAGAAAGTTGTTATATCTGTTTGTTATTCTAATTTTATTAGCTAAAAGAGTCGATTCTTTAATTGGCACTTTTCTTTAAGGACGGTCTTAACAGATTTTAAAAACTCAGAGCGTGCAAGTTTTAAATCACTGTCCATAAATTTAATAAATTAGATCTTAATATATTTTAATATGGTAATCACCAGTAAATGCTGATTCATTTAAATTAAAATTCTAAGTACTTACATTAAGTCGAAAATCAAATTAAAAAAAAAAATTTCAATCTTATAATATAATTTTATTTAAAGCACATGTTGTTTTGTTTTTCTTTTTATTTTATACTTAAAAATAGTTATTACATATTAAAAAAAATTAAAATTTGTACAAGTTTGACTTATCTTTTTATACGTCTACTCCTCCTGTACCATCGGTAAAATTGATCTCCTGTACTTCCTTTTTAGATTTCTTCTCTGCGCCAAATGAAACTTATATAGTATTTTTACTATTTTTATTGTTAAAAGCACACTTAATAATATAATTATTATTTGGTCACTATTATTGGGCTCATCAATGTTGATGGTATTATTCACTTCCCCGTTTGAATCTACGTTTTTGGATTGGGTTTTACCCATTTTTATTTGCTTATTAATTTAAAATTTTAGTCTACACATTTGTTTTTGTTTTTATTTTCATCTTATTTTATATTAGCGTCGTGTTAATTATATTATATTATAATACATATTATTACGTATTTTGTTTTAAAAAAAAATTTATAGTTCTTATAATTATTTTTAATAATATCACTTATATGTAATATACTTATTAAATTGTTTTGTTTTCTTTTTTTTTTTTGTTTTTTGTAATTATGTTATTAATATTTTCATAATCATAATACAATATAAAAGAACTGTTGTTTTTTTTCAAAAATTGTTTTAATTAACCCGCGGTTTGTATCTTAAGATACAGCTGTCACGGTCGCCATGTAATGTTATTATTATTATAATTAAACACAACCGTCTTCTTTTCTTACTTAACTTAGAATGCCTTTATTATATATTTTTTTATAAATTTATTAAAAACTTATTACTAATCATTTTATAATACAAAAAAATATACTTTATTAAATACTAACAAACTTAAATCTAAAACATTAAATTCTCACGGTTTTTTTGAAAGGTAAACGATCTATATTAAATTATGGAATAAAATTGCTTATGCAGCTATTACCTAGAATTTGATATTATGTTGGGTATTAATGCATAGCAGTATTTTTTATTAAGTTATTAATGTATAAAAAAATTAGAGAGTTTAATTACGAAATTAGGAATTTAAGAAATATGAAAAAGTAACAAATAAAATAATGTTTTAGGAATTTATTCAAAGTATGTATCAGAAATTGATTAACTTACAATTTCTGATACTTTATACCTTTATATTACAATATTATAAATTCTTATATTGTTAATTTGAATTAGTTATTCTCAAAATTTTATTAGGTTATGTTATATTGTAAATTTTCATATTAAAATGTAATCAGTTATTCTCAAAATTTTGTTTTTAAATTAATATCATAAAGGAAGTATAATATAGAGAAACTATCAGGAACAAAAAAAATTTTTTCAATATTTCTTAAATTTTACTTCACCGTAGAACCCCAGAGAAAAAATATATTTTATATGCCAAAATACCCCAGAGCGTAAATTATAATATCTCTTATAAATTATAATCTTTCTCTTGACTTTGTATATCGCATACGGATTCAATGATCTTGATAACAATATTGTAATTCCTTAATCCTTCATTATAATTTATACATGTGTGTCGTGTGATATGTGTATAAAAAAAAGAAAATAAGGTAGTAAGGAAGAAGCCATAGAAAAAATGTAATATGTTTTGTTTATATTCACACATACAATGATTTAATTTTTATTTTTCTGTGTTTGGGCAAAACAAAAGAACACCTGCAACAATGCAGTGTAAATTGTTTTTGTAATTTGAAATTTTTTGATTTTGCTTTTGGACTGAATTTGTATTCTTTATTAATTTAAATTTTAAAATAAATTGAAAAATTATTTTTGTACTATTTCGTTGAAGGGTCATTTCATAGGTATCATAGGTAACTTAGATATGTCTTGAAAAATAAAAAAAAAAATATATGGGTATGAATTGAATTTGTGGCTGTAAAATTAAAATTCTTAAAATAAAAATTTCACAAATGTGTATGTACATATATATTTTGCAATAGGTAGATATATGAATATTTTAAATAAAAGCGGGATTGAAGTTTAATAAAAAACTAATAAATATTTTAAATGCACATGTAATCCTCCTCCATCACGTCCAGAAATTTGTGAATTACCCTCTTATAACACGCTTCGTACCTCTAGCCACACGGTTACATATTTTTATTTATGTACATGCAACTAGGTGAAGGTTTTGAGGATTTTCAATATTTATTAGTGACGAAAGCGATCTGGTAGAATTAGCATTAGAAACTGTAAATGAAGTTTTTTATCCGAACAGTAAAACTGATTGTTTATAAATAAAAATAATCATAACTAAACAAATACAAAAGAAAAGGATTCGCCTAAGCATAATATAAATAACAAATATTTTATTTCCTTTGTACCTCGTACAGTATCGTACAATAATGTTGAACATTTCAAAAGATGAAAATTTATAAAATATTTAACTTTGTTTTGTTGTTTTTTCTTTTATTCATCAAAATAAAAAATAAAACTAATGGAAGCGTCTACACTGTTTTTATAATTTCTAATTCTTTGATTTTGTTCTTGGATTGAATTGGAGTTTTGTTTCAATTTCAAATAAAATGTAAAATTCTATTTAAATTACTTTTTTATGCGTTGAAAAATAACATTTCATAGGCACCACTTAGATAGGTTTTGAAAAAAAAAAATGTACCTGTTTTAGAAAATGTGGCTCTAAAATTAAAATTCTTTAAATAAAATTTTACAAATGTACAAATAATATGTACCTACCTATGTTGTAAAATATATTTTAAACAAAGAGAAAAGGCAGAATTGAAGTGTAATAAAATAATAAACACTTTGAATGTAATAAAAATAAATAACTTGAATATAAAAATGAAAATGAAAAATTAAATAAACAAAAATAATTTCTTAAATTTATTATAATATTACTAGTATTAACAATATTATAATATTAGAAAAAATAAATAATTTATTAATTTATGTTTTCAATTACTTCAATGTGCTTATCTTTTTTGTGCCACACTGCAGTAAGTAAGGATTTTGCACACTATCGTATTCATATATATGCATGTATTCCTTGATTTCTTAGTGTATAGTGCATAGTAGAGGTAGAGTGTAGGTTATTAAGATTAACTTATTATAATATATTAACAATGAACGTGAACATTATTTTTGAATATTCTATTTCTATATTAAAATTTTTTAATTCTCCTTTCTTTATGAATTTCCAATTTAAAGTAAGTTGTTTGTGTTTGCATTAAAAATGTAACATTTTGGTTCCATGACAAAATTACATGTGGACAAAATTTCATAAAGACAAAATTTCATATTTAAAACAATTAAATGTTTAAATTTTTATTAATCATTATAAAATGTGGAAGAAATTGTCAAAATCTGTAGTTGATTAATAATTCCTTTCAAAATATGATTTTGTTTTATATTTTTATAAGAATTGTTTTATATAAGAATTAGGTGGTTATGCTGAAGTCCGTCGAAATTACAAATTAAAAAAGCGCTTCAAACGAATAATATCTTTTATCGTTTTCAACAAAATCTAATGTGTAACAAAAAATTACTATTAAATTTTAATTTGTATATACCTACATATGTAATTAAAAATGTATAAGTTTTACTTTTAATTTATGTACATATTACGTTATGTAATTATTAAAAAATTTATAACTTTTTACAAAATAAATAAAAAAAAACTTAAACTGTCAACGCCTTTTTTATTTGAAATAAAAAAAAAATTCCGAAACATTTGATTTGTGCACAGACTTGGCAGTCGAATGGATTTCAGAATACTGATATTTTTCGTATTCCGGTCGGAAATTTTTTTCGGGGATATTCCGCTTCGGACTTCAACATAACCACTTAGTATTCTTACTTTTTTTTAAGAAAAAAAAGTACCTTCATTACAAAACCAAATAATTTCAAATTTTTTATAAAAACTTAAATTGGGATTTAATTTTTTTAAATATGTAATTGTGTCTTTGAAATTTTGTCCCGACACCATGCATTTCATATTATGGTATACTCTACATCTACCCAACAAGTGTGTATTTGATACGACATACACAACATTACCTCACTGCCGCTACTACACTATATGTATGTTATATAAAAGCAAAAACAAAAAAAAAACAACAAGAATTAAAATCATTTTAAGATTCTCTCTCTCAAAGCTAGAATCTATACAGTTGAACCTGCATAAAAGAAAAAATTTTAGTTCAATATTTTGTATGAGTTTCTGTTAACGAAGACATTAAAATGAGTTATTCCAAATTTTTAAAGTGAGTTTATCTAGGTCCTACTGTGTATGGGGTATTTTCAAAAATTTTTTAAGCAAAAAAAAATCGTCACAAAATTTGTTCCGCATAGTTTCTCTTATTATACTTCCTTTATGTTAATATGTATAATTTTAAGTATTATTGAATCTCACTATCAGATGTCGTTTTAGTATATTTTTAATTTTTGGAATATCTTAAAGATATCCTTTTCTTTTAAGGTCCATAAATTACACACAATAATTAAAAATTTTTTTTGTTGTTGTTTTAAGTTTTGTTAATATTTTGTAAATTGATTAACAAATCTATTGATATAAGTCCTGTTCTTATACTGTTAAAATTCATAAAATTGTTACTGTTTGTTGTTCTATAGTTATAATAAAGTTCAGTAAATCAATTCCAGTGATACAAGTCCTGTTTTTATACTGTTGATATTTATCAAAATTGTTACTGCTTGTTGTTCTACAGTTATATTACAGTTTCGTATAACAAATCCAATGGGGTATAGGTACATATCAAATAAATGTGCTAATTTCACAAAATATACTGTCTTTATAAATCGCCAACATTTTCATTAGAATATAAATTTTTTATAATGGTTATTATCTTATTGTTTTTGATAAATCTGACGTTTTGATATAGTACCTCGATTCTTGGGTATATATTTAATTTACTATAAAAAATTTATTGATACACTACAGATCAAATTTTGTAATTTGTATTATATATTTATTATAATACAAATTATTAATTATTATAAATTACTATTTATTTCATAAAAGCAGATAGCAACTAATAAAATAATATTAATAAATAGTACCTACTACAATTTAAAACATTGCTATTATTAAAATCATTCAGTCAAAATAACCTTAAATTTAATTATTCATAGATTCAATTTATGCAACTCTGATTAACGTCAACAGAATTCTTTTGCATTATATGATTTCTTTTTTTATGATTTGGAGTTATTCTGAGGATATGCACATTTTTGTTTCTCATTTTGTTTTTACATAGTTGCGTAATTTAATTATTTATTGATTGTTGGGGTCGTCTGGGGAAGGATCAACAGGGTAGACTCTGACCGGTTGCTAACCCAGTGTTGTAACTGTAGAATTCCTAGCCAAGCTCTTGCTTTACCTCCACGCGGTGACCACTGGTTCGTAAATAAGTAGCAACCGTTACGTATTTAGGCGAAAATTGCAAGAGCGCTAAATCCTTCCCTTGGGGTATAGAAGGGCTGGGCTAGTAACCCGCTCCATATAAAAAAAATCACTTACTACGGAAAGGATACAACAAGTACTCCAAACTGAACCGATAGGATATTATCGGAACCTCGAACGACCCTGGCGACGAAATATGGAAACTGATTTTGTAAAACACGATATTTATATCGGATCTTGGAATATAAGGACAATGCTACAAGCTGGAAAAATGCAAGAAATAGCTGCAGAAATGGATCGGTATAAGCTAAGTATTCTGGCACTACAAGAAATAAGATGGAAAGAGGCCGGAAAAATTGACAAGAAAAATTTTACTCTATACTACAGCGGTATGCAAAACAGAAGCGGGTATGCCGGAACAGGCTTTATGATATCGAAAAATACAAAAGATAGTGTTTCAGGCTTCTTACCAATAAATGAGAGAATATGCACACTAAAACTTAAAGGACGATTTAATAATATAACACTTATATGTACATATGCTCCAACTGAAGACGCAGCTGACGAAGAAAAAGATAGATTTTATTTACAACTAGAAAAGACAATTGATGATGTAGGAACGTATGACACTGTCATAGTTCTTGGTGATTTTAATGCCAAAATTGGTACAGAGTTATTTACAAAGGGTGTGGCAGGGCAACACTCATTACATAAGGAAACATCCGAAAATGGCCTAAGATTGTGCCAACTAGCAGCAAACTCCTCGTTATATATAGCAAGCACCAATTTTCCACATAAGAATATTAACAAAGGGACCTGAAAAATTCCTGGCAGTGACAGAGTAAATAAAATTGACCATGTTTTAATAAATAAAAGGCGATTATCATTAATTTTGGATGTCCACTCCTGCAGAGGAGCTAGCTGTGATAGCGACCACTTTCTAGTTAAAATTAAATTAAGACCAAAAAATCTCAAACATAATGAACATAAAGGAACTAGAAAGAAGAAATGGAATACAGAAAAACTCAAAGAATCTGATACAAAAACAAGATACACCGAAGCTATAAATAGAAAACTACAAGAAATTGGTGACACAACTACAGATATTAACGACAACTGGAACAAAATGGAGCAAATACTTAACGAAGAAACGAGTGAAATAATAGGTGTACCACAAATAAGAGGAATGAAGAATGGTACCACAATGATTGTAAAATAGCGATCCAAAAGAAAAATTAAGCAAGAAATAAGTTATTAAACAAAAACACAAGAAATAACAGACAAGTATACAATAGCTTAAGAAAATATGCCAAAAAGATAATTATTAAAAAGAAAAAGGACGCCCTAAGAAAGAAAGTAGAACAAATATGTACGGACTTTGAAGAAAATAAAATAAGACGATTCTACAAGAAGATAAAAACAATTAAAAATGTTTTTATAAAAACTTGTTTTCCAGCGTTAGAGTAAAATTTTGGTATAACAGTGAAAATAGTCGAATATTTTCCTTTTAATTTTACTGATATGCTTATCATACAGATACGCGCATTTCGACTACTACTTGCAGACTTCTTCAGTGTCTTGACTACGTCGAGTACAAAACACTGAAGAAGTCTGCAAGTAGTAGACGAAATACGCGTATCTGTATGATAAGCATATCAGTAAAATTAAAAGGAAAATATTCGACTATTTTCACTGTTAATTAAAAATGGATTCCAACCCAGACTAAGTAATTGTTACAACAAAAATAAAGTAATACTGAGTGAAGATATACTAGAAAGATGCAGAGGATATTTTGACGAATTATTAAATATTGAACAATCAGTGGAATTGGAAACTGTGATACCTATAAATAGCAACATTACGATTTCAGAATATACAGACGAAGGAATACCAACCATACATGAAATAGAAGATGCAATTCTACAAATGAAAATTAACAAAGCCCCAGGAGAAGATGGCATTGTAGCAGAAATGTTTAAAAATGCAGGTGAAAAGTTCATCTCCAAGCTACATAGTTTAATATGTACAATATGGGATACAGAAACTCTGCCAAGCAAATGGGAAAAAGGCATTATTGTCCTCATCCACAAAAAGGGAAATAAACTTGACTGCGCCAACTATAGAGGTATCACATTATTAAACACAGCGTACAAGACTCTCTCCAATATTATAAATAACAGATTAAGACGTATAGCCGAAAATATTCTAGGAGAATATCAAAGTGGATTTAGACCAAATAGATCTACTACCGATCAAATATTTCTACTGAGGCATAGCATGGAAAAATGCTATGAGTACAACAAAAATCTCCACCTATTAATGATTGACTTCCGCCAGGCTTTTGACTCAATAAAAAGAGATATGGTAGAAGCTTTTTTTAATAACATGGGAATCCCAAGAAAATTGACAAATTTAAGTATGGTAACACTCAGACACACCAAATGCAAGGTAGCAGTGCAAAATAAAATAACGGACGAATTTGAAATAAAAACAGGTGTCAGGCAAGGTGATGCCTGTCAACAACAATTTTTAATCTAATACTTCACCACGCAATAAAAGATTTAGACAGAGGCGGACACATATTCATAAAATCATCTATAATAAGTGCGTATGCTGACGATAGTGCTATTGTAGCCACATCCTTTGACGAATTAAAAGAAATATTTCTGACTCTAGAAAAAGAAGCTGCTACTGTAGGATTAAAAATTAACGAGGCTAAGACCAAATAAATAAAGATGCGCGCACATGAAGATGGCAGAAACAAGACGATCCGCCCAAAATATAACAATAAATGATTATAACTTTGAAGGAGTAAATAGTTTTATATATCTAGGTGTCTTAATAAATAATGAAAATGACATGCATCTGACAATTAATGAAAGAATTCAAGCAACACAAAAATGTTTCTACGCACACAAAGGCCTTTACAGGTCAAAAATTTTAACCAGGCCAATTGTAAAGTGTTTTATAAGAGAGTGGTTGTGTTTAAAATTCTGAGTAAAAAAAATAAACAAAAAAAAAAAAAAAAGAAATATTTAAATCACTAGTATATTATATCACAAACTTTATATTTTTATCATTTTATTCTGTTTATTAAATTTACATTAAAAACCAAATTAAAACAATAAAGTTTATTTAAATAGAGCGATAAAATAAAATAATTAAATTAAGACCATACATTGAAATAAAACATTGAATTTTATAACAAACATTGTATAACAAACATTGAATTTTAAAAACATTGTTGAACATTTTTTTCATCATTTTTGTTGTTTGTTTTGCTGTCTATTTGCTGTCTAAATTAAATTTGAGAGCACTTACGGTAAAATGATCAACTGCATTAAATGCAATGAGAGTTTCTCTAGAGACAAAAAAAATGGAATAATATGCAATGGTGGTTGTGGTCGTTTCTTTCATACAAAGTGTATTAACCTATCGGCTTATGATGTTGATTTAATAAATAAAAATGAATTTATTTGTGTTATATGCGATCAATGCAAAAATACAATAAATACATTGAAATCTATTGAAGCACACGTTGAGTCGATAGAAGAGACTGTTGATGAATTGAAAATGTATTTAAGTGAAAACAAAACGACTATGGACACTTTAACTAATGATATGAAAATTTTGAAGAACAGTGCTTCTCAACCTTCTTATGCGGATATCGTTAAAGAAAATAAAATAGTGATGATAAAACCAAAAAAAATGCAAGATAATAATAAAACAAGAGAAGATATCAAAGAAAATGTAGATATAATAGAAAATAATTTATCTATATCTGGTATGAGAAATGCTTGAAATGGAGCAGTTATTATTACATGTGATAATGATGAATCTCTTAAAAAATTGAAAAATATTGTCAATGAAAACTGCAAAGATAACTATGAAATGGAAGAAGTTGGTAAAAGAAAACCTCGAATACGAGTACTAGGAATTTCTGAGGAAATTAATGAAATCGACCTAATAAATAAAATTAGACACCAAAACGAATCTTTGGCGGATAGCGATTTAAATGTTAAAGCTATTTTTAAAAGAAGACTTAAATATAATCCATATGTAGCTGTAATTGTACTTGATGTGGTTCTCTATAATATAATAATTAAAATTGGTAAAGTCAAGGTTGGATTTGATATGTGTAAAGTTGTTGATGGAACATATGTTAGAAGATGTACTAAGTGTGTTGGATTTGGTCACAGTCGCATCAATTGTAATAAAGAAAAAAGCACATGCGCATACTGTGCTGAAGATATTAATGATAATGAACAACATAATTGTGCAAATAATCAAAGGAAATGTTGTAATTGTATTAGAATTAATAGAGAACAAAACCTAAACATTGATACGAGTCTTAGTGCATTTGATAGCCATTGTAGTGTTTTTATGAAAAAAGTTGAAGCTGAAAAAAAGAAGTTGTATTAGCAGTCAACTTTTTTTAATAATCATGAAAATCAAGGGTTGAATTGCTTATATTTAAATATACAAGGTGTAATTAATAATTATGATGAACTTGAACAAACACTCTCATCAAAAAAATTTGACTTTGTTTGTCTTTCTGAAACTCATCTTACTGATAATGATGATGACAGTTTGGTTCAAATAAATGGTTATAATATCTTCAGAGTTAATACAATTTCACGGCATACTGGGGGAGTGTTAATCTATGCTAAAGACAAATGGTCTTGTACCATCATTAATAGTAAAGAAATTAGTTTGAATCTATGGTACCTAATCATAAGAGTACGTTATAAAAAATTATCTTTTTTGCTTGCAGTACTGTATAAGTCTCCAAATCAGTCATATACCTTTAATGAATTCTCTGTAGACTTTGAAAGAATGATGGATGATTTAAGCGAAGTAGTTGATGATGTTATTATTACTGGAGACTTTAATATAGATTGGTTTAAATTTAGTACAAATAAATCAAAAATAGCGCAAATAATCAATGATGCTGGGTATAAACAAATTGTTACTGAGTCAACCCGAATAACAGTTAATAGTAGAACACTGATAGATTATGTAATTATTAATAAAACAAATAAAATTTTTGCAAAAATAGATCACGACCTAAAAATTAGTGACCATGAAACCATTCACATTCGAATCGATAATCTACCAAATATAGGAGAAAAATGTAGAACAAATAAAATTCTCAAATATAACAAAGAATCTGTGAGAAACCACATTCTTAATAGTCAATTATTAACAACATTTTATTGTTCATGTAACCAAAAGGCTGATATATTTAGTGACAGTTTAAATAGAATAATGGGCAAGTTTATTACAGAACAGAATATTAAAGGCAATGATATTAGTGGATGGTTTTCTGAGGAACTACATACTTTAAAAAAAGCTAAAGTTCTGCAATACAAAAAGGCGTTATGGACAAATACTCAAATTGAGTGGCAACAATATAAAGAACTAAGAAACCAATATAGTAATCGTCTTAAAGAAGGGAAAAACAATTATTTAAAATACAAGGTAGAAAGTGCTTTTGACCAGAAAAGTATGTGGAATGTCATAAAGTCGCATGTTTTAAAAACCAACAAACACAATAATATCAAGCAAATCTTTTTTGACCATGAAATAATAGATGATGAAAGAAAAACCGCCAACAAATTTAATGAATATTTTATTAAAAGCATTATAGAAATTAACGAAAGCATACCTCAAAGCCAATTTCATAATTTAGTTGAATATTCTAGCACAAGATTTAATTTTAAAAATATTAATATTCATGAGCTCAAAACTATCATAAAATCCATGAACAATAAAAAAGACATAAATTTATTTAATAAAAAAGTATTTTTAGATAATCTTGATTTAGTTGGGCCGTATCTAATCGATTTAATAAATCAATCGTTAGAAACGGCAGTTTTCCCTGATAAATGGAAAAAATCAACAGTCATACCAGTTCCAAAGGTAAATGGCACAATTAAATGCAATGAATTTCGACCAATAAATATGATTCTAACTGAAGCTAAAATTATTGAGAAATCAGTCAACAAACAGCTAGAAGATTATTTGGAAAAAAATAATCTAATATCAGAAAATCAATCTGGTTTTCGGAAAAAACATAGTTGTGAGTCATTATTAAATTTAGTCATATCAAACTGGAAATTAGCAAAAATTGATAAAAAAGTAGTAGTTGCGGTATTTCTTGACCTAAGACGAGCATTTGAAACAGTCGATCACCAAATTTTATTACAAAAAATGGAAAGTTATGGCATAAGGGGAAATGAAAATAAGTGGTTTCAATCATATTTGCTCAACAGATAGCAAAGAACTAAGGTCAACAATCAGTTCTCAAACTATAAAGATATTTCAATTGGGGTACCACAAGGTTCAGTGCTGGGTGTTTAACTTTTTTTGTTATACATAAATGATATTGAGAAGGTTGTAGATTTTGTGCAAATATCCTTGTTTGCAGATGATACGTTGATCTTTGTAATGGATGATTCTGTAGAAGAATGTGTTCGGAAAATCAACTCGGACCTTAAAAAATTAGCTGAATGGTTCAAAAACAACAAACTGAGCCTTAACATTACCAAAACTAAAGCCATGGTTATAAATGGTGAATGTAATTATGATATCATAATTGATCAAAATATTATTGAAATAGTTGAGCATATCAAATATTTGGGTCTAGTAATAGACAATAAATTAAATTTCAAAGAACACGACGAATTTATGTGCAAGAAAATTTCAAAAAAACTTGGGTTTTTAAGTCGAATAAGAAATAAGTTGTCTATTATAAGTACTATAAGGATCTTCAGTACCATGATTAAGCCCCATTTTGAGTATTGTGCAACTATTACAGCATTTGTAAATAATGAAATAATATAAAGATTACAAAAACTACAAAACCGGGGAATGAGAACCATACTCAAATGCAATAGGTATACCTCAATTAATTTTATGCTAAAAACGTTAAAATGGCTCAACATAAGGCAAAGACTTCGTCTACATGTACTACTTTTTGTATTTAAGATGAAAAATAGATTGTTACCGAATTATCTTAGTTCCAAACTCATACATGTTCAAGATGTTCAGCATTATAGATTAAGAAATATATTCAACTTCAGACTAGATTTCTTTAGAAGTGAAATTGCGAAAAATCAATTAATGTATGGTGGTCTAAAGATGTTTAATGAATTACCCACAGATCTGAAACTGGAAAGGAGCTACAATAAATTCAAATTTAAGGTTACACAATATATTTTGTCAGCTCAAACGAAAAATTTCCGATGTAATTATTTTGCTCATTTTTTCTTAATTAAATTTTTAAATTCATTTTCATTTTTTTTGCCGAATTTAAACATAAGCTTTAATTTAAAATTTTTAAATTATAATTAAATAGTATTTAATACTAAATAAAATAATATTAAAAAAAAAAAAAAAATTAAATTAAGAATGTACAAGACCATAATACAACCGGTTGTAATATACGGATGCGAAGCATGGACCATGACAGTTAGTGACGAAAATAAATTGAAAGTATTCGAAAGAAGAACACTGAGAAAAATATTTGGTCCCAAAATAAATGACGATGGTGAATACCAAGTCAGATCAAACGAGGAGCTAGAAGCACTAATTGAAGGACACAATATTGTTAAGTTTATTAAGGCACAAAGCTAAGATATACCATATATTCTTCCTTTATATAGGGTCGTCCGGTTTAGAGCAAAAAGTTTTTAAGAGGTGATTCCTTGGAGTATTTTAGGAAAAAATTGTTCTAGAAGAGAGGTCTATCTTTCAGTTTACCTGGGCTACAGAGGGTTAAAGAAAATCGGATTAGAAAAATTAGTCTAAAGAATATCAACTACACCTCAGAAGAAATTGAAACTAGAGCAACATCTTGTTCATAGCTTTTTTTAGAATTAATACACCTAATTAACGGTATATGTTGAATGAGTATCAGACTTACCGTTTTTGAATAATAACTGCATAAACTTAAAATTTTTGCTTTTAAAAACTGAAAATTTTGTTAAAAACGTTTCAACTTTCATATCAGACTTGCCGTTTTTCAGGTAAAATCCGGTATAATCCGTAACTGATGGTGGTCATAATAATTTTATGTCAGCACCTAATTATTGCTTTTTTTCGATATTATCATTTCAATTTATTCTTGCGTTCTATACAATTAATTTTGTTAATGATTTCTTAGACAACAACCGCATATTTCAATTTATTATTGGCTTCTATACAATTACTTTTGTTATTGATTTCTTAGACAACAACCATATATTTCAATTTATTCTTGGCACGATGAATTTCCCGGTGAGGATATGGCTGTAAAAACATGGGTAAACGAAAGCGTGAAAGCGTGGTTGAAAGCGTGGTTGTAGCAGTAAATTTCAGTAACATTGAACAACTAGTTTTGATGAAGAAACATACTAACGGCTTTAGCTAAAACCATTTTAAGAACCACAGTGTGAATAACATTCGAAAAGTGCAAACAAAATTTAATCCGTGAATTCGACAACTTATATAAGGCAGAAATTTACAATAAACTACAGAATAAAAAAATGGAAAAAAATTAATCTTTCCGGCAGTTTATTTATAAAATGAAGGAAATCAGTCAGTTAGCCGATGAAGATAAAAGCTAGTTGATATAATATATTATTAACAGAATAAATTGTTAAAAGGAACATAAAATAATTTTATATGGTCGCAATGAGTTTGGAAGAATTAAAACAAAAATGTAGTCAATGCGAAAATTTTATTTCAACCTATAGAAGCAAAACCAGATTGTTTGAAAAGAAAGAAAATATAAAATGGGAAACCTCGTCACAATAAAACGATAGTCAACGATAGTCAGCAATTCAAATATTGCAATATTACAGCGTTTCCAGTTAAAGCTATTAAGATTGATAGTTTGACGCGCCTTGGTTTGTCCATAATGATGTCATACATCGTGATTTGCAGGTGAGAACCATTAAGGAGTAGATTAGAAGCGTAAGCGGAAAGTACCAGATAAGTTTAGCTGCACATCCAAACAGACTGGCAAACAGCTTGTTGGCTACAATTGTTGTAAGTCGCCTTACGCGTCCTAGCATCCTGCAGCTACCCAATAGAAAATAGAAACAATCAAATGGGGGCATAAGAAACACAATGGGGTATAATGTTGGCATCATGGATGGTTGACCACTGGGATATCTCAACCGCTAGTCAGTGCAATTTGCAATACAAACTACTGAATGTCTCTTCAGAGACAGATTGTAATGTTTCATTGGGAATTAAAATAAAAATTCACAAACAAAAAACTCTCGTCTAACTTTTTAGGATCATATGAGTTTACATCGGTTAGAAGTTACCGCCGATGGGACAAGAATCCCTACAATGAGTTGTGATTATATGAAGCCGTCCGCCAGATTGTATTCAGTAAGACATTATCAACCGGGACGTATGATAACTCAGAATGGACCGATATGGAGCTCTGACTTATTAATGCGAAGTTCTGACTCCTTTTAATAGCGGCAACACAATAACAAACGTCAGCAACAACACTGTCATGACGACAGAATTATTTTATTTTTTAACACTCAACGGACGGGCGGGCCTGTTAGATTTTGCCGGTTGGAGCTTATGGTTTTATCACCCATATCTCAGAAAATGCCAAAAAGTCAACCAACTGATAACGTTTCATAAGGAGAGGAGGTGTCGGCATTATGTTAAGTCGCAATGCTAGACGTAGTTTGATCACCTGGGGCTCAGTACCCAGAAGACTTATCACTGCCAGATTGAAATCTTGAGTAAGAAATATTTTCATCATCCAGTGTTATGCTCCAACTGAAGACGCAGATGTGGAAGAAAAATCCTTTTTCTACACGCAGCTAAGTACGATTTATGACGATTTATGGCGCCAAAGTCGGATGTGAAAATGCAGATCTAGAGAGAGTCATGGGGAAACACGAAATATGTGTAAGAAATGGCAGTGGAGAGCTGCTCGTTGATTTTTGTAACTCACGACAACTTACTATTGGTGGAACCCTATTTCCCCACAACACTTACCACAAGAAATCATGGATATCCCCGGATGGTCGTACAGAAAACCAGATTGACCATATAATCGTACAACAGAAATGGAGGAAATCACTCTGCGATGTAAGAAACAAAAGGAACGCGAATGTCGGTAGTGACCATCATTTAGTCTTCGCGTGTATGCAGTTGAGGATGTCAGCTGTCAATCGACGTATAATCGGACCGGAAAGGAGAGCTCATTTCAATGTAGAAGCATTAAAAAATCCCACCATATGTCGTTATCTTGTAGCCAGCATCAACCACAAAGTAACTACATTGATGTTTGAAAATGAGGAAGATGTATCTATAGATATTATGTGGGATAATACAAAAAAAGCATTTACAGAATCCCGAAACAGTATCTTTGCTATCTAAAATCTTTGCTATTTAAAATTGCTGAACGTAGTTCCTTAAAGAGGAAAATCAAAGCTGAATCCAATCAGCAAAAACAAAGAAGACCTACGTTCGCAGTATAGATTAGCACATAAGGCTGCACAGAAGAGTGTAAGACGTGACAAACGGAAAAAAATATAAGATCTTGCAAAGGAAGCTGAGAGCGCTGCTAATAGAGGAGATGCCAAAACTCTGTACAAGATTACGAACCAAATTGCCAAACATAACAGTAAAGAGCATCAAACAATCTTGGACGAGAGTGGAAAGCTGTTGGTATCTATGGATGATCAACTGCAAAGATGGCAGTAGCATTTCTGCAGATTGTTAAACGAGCAATTCGTGGAACAAAATGTATCCATAAGCTCTCCTATGCCAACAATGTGCAGATCATTTAGGGTATCGATGTGGGAGCCCCAAGTATAAGCGAGATAAAATCCGCAATTCTTCTTTTAAAAAATAACATAGCAGCAGGAGTAGATGAGATAACCGCCGAATTCTTAAAAGTTGATCCAGATGTATCAGCCGATATTCTGTTACCTTTGTTCCAGGCTATATGGAAACAAGAAAAATATCCAGGCGATGGAAGTTATTGTCAAAATATCAAAGAAAGGTAACCTAAATCTTTGCAATAACTGGCGACGTATCACTCTACTCTGAGTTTTCTCGAAATTAATGGCTAGAATAATACTCAAAAAGATTAAAGACAGAACAGAAGCTACACTCAAAAAACACCAAGCAGGTTTTCGCAATGGCCATTCGTGTGTGGATCACATCAACACATTGCGAATAATTCTTGAACAATCCACTGAATTTAAAGCACCGCTAAATTTTTTATTTATTTATTTTTATTTATTTTTATTTATTCATTCATTCCTTACTCTCTAAAGTTCATAATACAATTGAATTAATCGATACTAAACTAAAGTAAAATAACATAACCAGAAATTTTATAAAATTACTTTCGAATAGAAAAAACAAAAAATTAATTAGTTACTTAAAAACTACATAAGAGCAAGTACTCAGATAGAAAAAATCAAAAATAACATTACTTAAAAGCTACATTACTTAAAAGCTACATTAGAATAAAGAATAAAAAAATAAAAGTTGTTTAATGACATTTTATATTTTTTGAAAAATAGTATCAAATGTCAATAGCTACATACAAATTCTTTTTTTTTTTTAAACAATATTTTTAATGTACATGTAGTGGGGTGTATCAATTAGCTAATTTTCCTTTAATACTTAAATAATAGTAGTACAATTAAAAAAGGAATAAAAAAAACAAAATGAAAATACAAAACTTTAATTAATTTTAGTGAGATATAACGGTAAAAAGAAGTAAAGAGAAAATATGAAAGAGTTAAAAAAAAAAACATTTTTCATTTTTATCAAGTATAAAAAAAAATTATAAAAATTATTTTTCGTTCAGCATTGCAAAATAATAGTATAATCAAACCATTACACCAAGCAATTCTTCAACTTAATCAAAATTCAACTCTAAAAGCCACTGTTTCATTATTTTAAGAAATCTACAAATAGATTTACATTTTCTTATATACAAAGGTAATCTGTTAAACAAGCGACAGGGAACAATATTATAAAATTTACGCAAACAAGTAGTACGAAAAAGTGGAATGCTCACAAAAACCATATTATTAGTACGCAACCGATAATTACTAAAAAAACCTGTTATTTAAATAACCTGACGTAATGAAAAAAGTTTTTAATACTTTGTAACAATACAAATGTCGTACGGGCAAGATCTTCGTGTCTTTGAAAAGCGGAAAACTATGATGCAAGCGTTGTTTATTACAAATTTTTTTATAACACGTTTTTGTACAATGAGTAGCTTATTCCAATGTGTTCCTCCCCAGCAGTTAATACCATAATGTAATTTCGACTGGAATATACCATAGTAAAATATCTTTAAAACTTCTTCAGAACAAAAATATTGCAAATAGTAAAAACTACGTAAAGTGGAACGAAAATAACTTTCTAACAAAGTTGTATGTGAAGTCCAACTCATTTTATTATCAATTGTAATTCCTAAATATTTGAACTTGCTTACTATTTCTACGTCAAAACAATTATCGCTACAATTCAGATTACTATTGAATAAACAATTAAGATTACATACACAGTAATTTATTGTTAAATTATGCCTTTTACATTCTGGAGCATGGTATTTAACTTGCGCTTCAAAAGATTTATGAGATGAAAAGTTGAAAAACATAATTTTGGTTTTATTACTTATTATTAACATATTATGAGCGAACCAGTTTCTTAGTAAGTTTAAGTCATGGTTAATATCACAGACCAGATTTAATGGGCTATTTGATTCATACACACAGTCAAGGTCATTCGCAAAAGCAGTTGTCTTAGTTTTAAATTCTAATTCCAATAAAGAATTAATATATATTAAGAAGAGAATTGGCCCCAATACGGAACCCTGTGATACTTCATTTTTGGTATACTTAGCATTTGACATTTTATCTCCTATTTTTACTCTTTGGCATCGTGCCTTCAAATAACTTGTGAACCATTCCAAAATAAAGCCACTGAACCCAATATTTTCAATTTTCTTTAGCAAAAATTTATGATTATGAATCATAACAAACAAGAAGATGAATTTTTTAGATTTTTTATTGTTTTAATTATTTCGAAACAAGAAATTGGTTCAAAACCAAAACTATTACTGCTTCTAAATTGCTCCTGAGAATTACAAAAACAATAGCAATTCTGAGAGTTTGTTTGAGGAATTAGATTTTCAGTAACATCAATAAAATAGTCGTTAAATAAATTTGCAACTTTTAATTCATCATAATAATTACAATCATCTTTACTCAAAACAATATATTTATTTATATTTTTTGGTTTGTTTAAAATATTGTTAATTACTTGCCACTCTCCTTTTAAGTTACCTGTATTTTTCGCGAATTCATTTTTATAGAACTTATTCCTTTGAATTTCAATTTCTTGCATATTTTTTGGTATTGCTTCCTTAGATTATGACTATCTGGTAATTTATTACACTTTTTACCTAGTTTATTTTTAAAATTTATTTCAGTTATTAATTTGTTATTGATCCACGATTTTAGCCTTTTGTATTTCCTGTTCACAGTAAAAGAAATTGTACAATTATAAATATGTTTTTGTAAAATTTGGCTAAAGACGTCATACGCTTTCGAAATATTATTTTCTATTATTTTCGAAATATTAAATATTATGTTTGTAGACTTTGAGAAAGCCTTTGATAGAGTAACCCGAGATGCTTTCAAAAATATGGCAGACAAGCAAAATATCTCTGCGCACAAAAATAAGAATATTCAACGCAAGTGTAAAATCTGTTCTCTTGTACCCTTGCGAAACATGGAAAGTTTAATCAAACATCACCAAGAAGCTCCAAGCGTACATCAATAGACATTCGTAGTCAATTCTGTTATCTTGTTCGTTTACAATAAAAATTTACAAAATAACAGATTCTTTATCGATATAATCTGTAAATTGCCTCTAAAAAACCATTTCACAAATTTTCTGCTCCACGATTATTGCAGATTACAAAGAGAGGAATTTAAAAATTTATTATATTATATAATAAAATATAAATATATAAATAGATCTAACTTTATTTAATTTTTTTGTTAATTATTTTCAATTGTTCAATCTTAATAAACATTTGTAGGTTGTTTAAAATGATTATGTTTCACTTTTGTGCAATTGTAAGTTGGTAAACTTAATTTTGATTTTATTAGGGTATACATATATTATAAAAACATAAAATACAGAATGAAAAAATATATGTTTTTCCACTCCCCTCACCCGATTTCAATATTTTTTTAATTTACCTTTTAAAATAAATCAATACAAAAAACAAATATCTAGGTTATTTCGATAATAACTATACACTATTCAGAAAGAAGACTTTCAGACGACAAATAAATTCCTGTTTCATTCCTAAATTCACAAATTATTTTTTATGTTTTTTAATTTATATCTATATACGTATATAAAGTACATACATATGTATATATGTATGTGTTTAAAAATAATTATAACTGACATAAATAACTGTAAAAATTATATATAAAAGAAAAACATGTTACCCTGTGACTACTTTTTTTTTTTTTGTTTTGTTATTTATATAAATTTTATACTTAATTAATACGTAATTGTGCAGCAAAAACTCTATTTTAATATGAGAGAGAGAGAGAGCTAAACTGGTTCTAAATACATTTTCCATCCTTATTACATTTTATTTCATTTTAAATAAACTAATTTTGTCCAATATTACATGTGGCTATGTACACTGCCTAAAGAAAAATAAATTTTTATAAAAAAAAAAAACTAATTAGTACAAATATGATTCTTGACTGTTATTATTTGATAGGCGATAACTTAGTACACTTGCTTAACCAAACATTATCATTAGACACTTTTCCAGATAAATGGAAGGAAGCTATTGTAATACCAATTGAGATGGTAAAGGGCACAAAAATTGGCTCTCAGTCCAATCAATATGACGCTATTTGAATCAAAAATCTAGGAGAAGGTAGTTTCTGACCAACTTGTTGAGTACTTAAACAAATATGGTATAATATCAGAAAAGCAAACGGGTTTTAGAACCAATCACAGTTGTGAAACTCTTCTTAGTTTGTTAATTTCAAATTGGCGGATTGCAATTGGCGAGAAAAAGATTATAGTGGCTGTATTCCTGGATTTGTAGAGAGCGTTTTAAACTCTTGATCGATATATCTTGCTGAAAAAACTTCAGAGTTACGGAATTAGAGGTACGGAATTTGAACGGTTCCAATCCTATTTACGGAAACGTAGGCAGCCGACTAAGTTAAATGGGCATACATCTGACATTATCAATGTTTCGCTTGGTGTTTCAGTGGTTTTATTATTCACATTATATATGAATGACATCAAAAAGATAATTGAATTCTGCAAAATATTATTATTTGCCGATGATACGTTATTGTATATAGAAGGAGATTCAATAGATGATTGCATTAATAAGATTAATTGCGATTTAAACAAAATTTCCGAATGTTTGAAGCAAAATTAATTAAAATTAAACGTACGAAAAACCAAAGCCATGGTGATTAATGGAAATTTAAATGGAAATATTTTAATTGATGATGAAGTAATTGAGTTGGTTGAGGAAATAAAATATTTGGGGTTGATAATTGACAATAAACTTAGTTTAAAAAGTCCCTTCAATTATACTTGTAAAAAAATTGCAAAACAAAATATTTTCTATCAAAAATTAGGGGCAACTTTCATTTAATAGTGCAATTAAAATCTACAAAACAATGATTAAGCCACATTTTGAATATTGTTTTTCTAGTACTGGGTTTGCATCTAATGAATTAGTAGACAGGTTGCAAGAATTACAAAACCGTGGTATGCGAGTCATCTTGAAATGCAGCAGATATACCCGTATTAGTACCATGCTTGACAGATTGAATTGGTTAACTGTAAAACAACGTTTCAAATTTAATATTTTAGTGTTTGTACTTAAAATGAAACATAATCTAGTTCCAAGTTATTTATGTAGAAAGCTGATATATGTAGAAGATGTTCAACATTACTTTTTGAGGAATATTTTCAATTTCAGATTAGACTTTTTAAGAACAGAAAATTCAAAGAAAACCATAATGTATAATGGTTTAAAATTATTTAACGATTTACCAGATGATTTAAAATTTGAAGAGAATATTTATAAATTTAAGAAAAAATTGTTTTATTATGTAAAAGAAAAATTTTAATAGGAATCTAATTGAATAATAATTTTTATGAATTTTTAGGTAATATCATAGAGTAATCATATAAGTAGAGTATTCACGTAGAACAAAATTTGCTAGTGACTTTTTCAAATATCAAAATTCTGTGTTCACTCAAAATAATATTACTCAATTTTTAACTGCTTATAAGTTGAGCGCAATGTATTTTGTACTCATAAATAAAAAGATGTTGTGTACCTACTGCTTATGAACATATTTATTTGTTATTATGCTGGCAACAGTGTCAACAATATAAAAGTTGTATGTATAGGTACTCAAAATTGTATAGTTATATGCGAATGTGCATGCTAGCTACAGTATATACATACTTCTTTATTTCACTGCTCGCATTTCTACTTTACTTATGTGATAAAAATTAAAAATTACACAATGTGTATAAAAATATATACATGCATTTAAAGTCCTTTCAATAGACCACAAATAATATTAATATATAGTATTGAATTTTTTTTTAGAAATTGAAAGAATTCAAGATTATTGCTGGATTTGTTATTTTGCTTTAATTTTTAAAATTTGAAGATTTAATATTTTTATTTGGACTTGGTCAATGTGATTTATGAAATTTGTGATTTCAAATTTTATAGAAGAAAGGGACAAAAAAATTAATGTTGGTTTTGTAAAATTAAAAATAATTCAAATTAATTTCTATTGAAAAGTATACTGAAAAGCAGGTACCTACATGTATTTTTAAATTTTCAGCAATTTTGGTTTTGTTAATTTTGTCTGTTCCTTACCGTAGATAATAATATGAATAGTATATATTATATGAATACATAATATAATTATGAATACAAACAAACAAACAAGTTATCAAAATTTAAAAAAGTAAGTAAAAAAAATAAAACTGGACATTTTATTCTTTATATGGATTGTTGGCTGTTTTTATTTCTTCAGAAATTATTTCATCTGAAATAGAAATATGATTTTTAACCAACTTCTGAGAAAAGAAAACAAAACGGTATTCCGTACAAAGTTCACGATTTGTAATGCATTACTAATAAATTTTATTCTCTTATTAGCATTATTTTTAAAAAAATTTTCTGGATTATGTGATGCTATCATTGACCTATTATTGTATGGATACAATTTCATTCATTATCTTTGCGATTAATTGTGTTTTTTTGTTTACATTTTTCTATATACATACATATATTTTTTGTATTGAATTAGATATGTAAATGTATGGTGAACACATATACGATATTACGATATACACTCTTCATATAAATCAAAAGTACATACGTATGTAAATACTTTTCAAATTATCAAACAATGCCTCTATCCTCCTAGCATAGTAACTGGGAGAGTAAAACTTTATACACAAAACTAAAACAAAACTTAAAACGAAATCGTAATTCGATAAAATGCCGAAAAAATCATTCTGTGAATAGGCTAGAAGTATAGAGGCATTGTATGAAATATTCTCCTCAATAAATAAAAAATTTTGAGTAAAAATAATTGAGTTTCGAAAATTATATTTGAGTGTTTTGGGGTATTGAGTAAAAATGGGACGGCATTTTCGTGTTTTGAGTAAAAATGGGACGGCATTTTTAGAAGAAAAAGATTAACAAATATTGTTCTACGTGAATACTCTACTTATATGATTACTCTATGGTAATATTGTATTATTGTGATAAATATTTACGAATTTTGTATTTAAACTTAGTTTATATTATAATATTATATTGTTATAATTTAATGTAAATAGTTTAATTAAACTAAATAAAGTTCTATAAAAAAAAAAAAAATTGGGCAGTTGAAATTAATTATTTTTTATTGGATACAATTTAAATTATACACAATAGTAATTTACAAGCATCAAAGCATAAATTTAGCTACCATGGGTATCGACTTTTTTCGATTAATAGATCTTTGTATTTCAATTTTATAAAATACCATAGATATATGTGAAAATGTGAAGTGTAATACCAGAATACTAATTAAAATACAAATCGATAAAATAAGTAACGATTTAAAGAGCTATAATGATTGTGCTATCACGGGGAAGATTGTCAACAAAGCAAATTGCTGAATGTTTGTGTTACTCTAAAGGCAAATTGAACTTAAATTTTGAAAAAATACTGTGAAATCGAGTTTATTTATAGGGCTAAAGGATCAGGACAACCTTGTAACACAACGCAGGTTGAAGACCACTTCATAAAAATTTACAGTTTGAGAAACTGTTTGAATCCGTTTACAGATTATCGAAATGCTCTGTATAGAGCATGCGGAACCATGATTTTATCCAGTTTGGTATATGGTATAGACTATGGAAAGAAATATTAAATGTACATCATCCATATTAGTCTATAGCACGATATAGACTACTGAAAGAAGGATTAAATGCACATCGTCCAGTCAAGAAGCACGAGTTGAAACCAATGCATAGGTACAAAAGGCTTGCATGGGCAAAAGAACAAGTTTCTTGGACAGAGCATATGTCAGAGCACGTAATATTTTCAGACGAAAGCCAATTGAAAGTACACGACAGTGATGAAAGCCAGTTGCTTCGGCGAAGAGTAGCAGAATGATTAAGCAATTAATGCATGCTATGTTACCATCAAAATCTGAAGGTGTGTGTGAATGTTTGCAATGAATAGCATGCGAATGTTTCTCCGATTCAGAAATAGGAAGATTATCCTTTCCTCAAAAATGAATGCGGCTGTTTAAATAAACATTTTGGAAAATGAATTTTATGAACATTATGAACAGAATATGTTCTTTGGACTTCATTTCTCTACAAGACAACGCTCCTTGCTACATTGCTAGAAAGATAAGAATAAATTTTTATTTATGTTTCTTAAGTAGGTTGGATATTGTACTTTCGTCTCTGAATATTTTGTTTGGTTATAACATAGCTCCTTTTTCTAACTTTATTTTCAGGTTCAAGATGTGATGAAAAGCATTATTTTCCCATTAATGAAACGGTCTCCATCTAGCCTATAGATCTAAATTTTAATGAAAATATTTGGTCAATATAAAAGCTACAGGTTGCAAAGCATCACTCCAAAAGAACTGACAACTTCAAAACTGTAATTAGAACCAAATAGAGCACAATAACATCTTCAAATATTGAGAAACTTTTTCAACTCCATGAAAATAAGATACGAAGCAGTACTTGCCACTAATGGAATACCTATAAACTATTATTATTTTTATAAATATTTTCAATCATTCTTCTTATAGTTTTTTTTTTATATATCCAAGTCTATGGGATGAATAATTGGAACTAATTTAAATGTGGAAAACTACATCTACTGTAGAGTACTTCGACTTTATAATAGAATAGTTCCATTTTATTTTTTAATGATAACCAAAACTCATTCATTTATTTTATCCCAATGATAAAGGGTACCGGACCAGGTCGAAAAATCCATAAAGCATTTTTTTGCCTTCGTCGGGAATCGAACCTGGAAACTTTCGATTGAAAGACAGGCACTCTATCTAATGCGTCACCCAGCGTGTGTTATAGTTTAAAAAATAAGAATAATGTCTTTTAGTTAGCAATTTTTATTGGTCCCGAATTTCCGCTACCATATTTTCTAACAAAACCAAAATTACCGAAAAAAGAAATCGAAAATTAATATAATGTCCCATAATTGTTAAGTTTTCCCAGATGTGGAAATAAATAATTAAAAAAATAATAGTAAAAATAGCAAATTTGTAAAAATTTACAACTGCCCAATTTTTTTTTACAGCAGAGTAGATGCAATTATTCAAAATTGAATGACAAGGATAGAATTTTAATTTTAATTTTATTAAAAAAAATAATTATTGCACCTGAATCTCTAGAAAATCAAAAAGCAAAATAAAAACAAAAATTTATAATTTACATTGCACCACCCCACTATAATGATATTTTTCGCCAAAATGCATTCAATGCATATAACGAATTCCATTTTTTTATTTTTATTTCTGTTTTTTTTTTTTATTTTTTCATTCATTACTTTACATTATAGTTGATTTCTTTGTATTCTTTTTTTTTATTATTTACCTTTTGATCATATTTGATTGCATCCTCAATGCAATAAAAAATTTAATTATAATGAATTATTTAATTGTAATCCCAACAAATGTTTTTAATTTACCTGTATATGACTTGTATATGTAATCAACGTTTAATTTTACTATAACGATCAGTGAAACATCAAATGGGGAATAGAAAGAATATTATTACACGCTGGATGATACATTAGGTTGAGTGGTAATAGTAAGTCAACCGAAAGGTTCGATTCCCAATGACGACAAAAAATGTAAATTGGATTTTTCGACCTGGTCCACACTACCCTTGTCATTGGTATAAAATTAGTTAAGCACGAAAAGGTAATTCTACTTAAGTCACTTTAAAAAACAAAATCTTCGTATTTCTGGACCAAAGAAACATCCCCATGCCATTACAAAATCAGAGTTTGGTGACAACATTTACTTGCATTCATTGCTTAATCGTTCTTCTATATTTTGCCGAATCAACTGTCTCCCATCACTGATTGAGAAGGTTGATTATATATCTGATTTTACTTTCTGCGACAAAACCTATATTGTTGGGAAAAGCCTCACCTAAAAGCCGGAGTCTGATTCTAGCTGATGCTTGGAAATTGCAAAAGAAGTGTTCACAAGTTTCTGTTTCATTCTCATTTCTGCAGCAAGTCAAGTGGAATGCCATTGGCATTCTGAACAAGAAAAATAATTTTGAAATTCTATTAAGAACACAAATTATTGATATATGTCTCCTGACAGAAATACATATGACAGATAAGTCATCGCTTAAAATAAATGACTATACATACAATTCAAGTAATAAACCTAGAGATGGTAGCTCAATTTTAATAAAAAAAAATATTAAGCACCACGAGGAACTTAGTCTAGAAATAGGTGAATTCCAACTAACCGTGCTACGAATTATGTCTGTTAAACAAAGCCTTTGTGTCGATGCATTGTATTATCCACCCAGATACAACATAAAGAATAACATGTTTGAAGACATTCTTAAACTACTTGTTGAAAGATTTATCCTGGGAGGTGACTACAACGCCAAACACATAGATTGGGGGTCTAAATTAACCTCCACGAGAGGAAAAGAGCTAAGAGAAGCTATAAAAGAAAAAGGCTACATCCACCAATCTACTGGTAAACCAACCTATTGGTCAACTGATAGAAATAAAACTCCTGATCTGCTTGATTTTTTTATAACAAAAAAGATTTCACCTAATTATATTAAGCTAGAAGATAACCATGATTTGGACTCGGATCACTCTGCAGTCATACTAGATCTATATGAAACGTTTATTAAGAAACTGTTGAAACCTCTGCTAAGTAACACGACAACTGACTGGGCTACCTTTAAACAAGAAATAGAAAACAAAATAAACATCAAAGCAAAATTAAGATCCAAGAATTAAGATTCCAACCAATTAAAATTCTGAAGTAGAAAATTTTAATAAAATTATTCAAAATGCTGCTTGGAATAATACAAAAGATTGTGAATATAAATCTGTAGCATTCAACTACCCTAGGGAAATATTAAAATTGATAAAAGTAAAAAGAAAATCTTAAAAATGAAAAATTTGAAAAATATTAAAAAACTTTATCAGCTAAAAGAGAAAATAACTACTCTTTGTGGAAAGCAACAAAGAGTACAAAAAACTCGATCTCTCAAATCCCGCCAGAATGAAAAATGGTGAATGGGCGAGAGATAATAAAAATAAAGCTGAAACATATACAAATCATCTTGAGGAAATTCTGTATCCAGATGAGACAAATTCGGACGACCTCACTGAAGAAAATAATAATTGGCAAGAAAATGACATACATGGAAAACATAGTTGTAGCTACATTCGCTACTACGATACTGCGTTGATGGCAGTAGGATATAATATTGACGAGGCTACAAATAAATTTCAAAGAACAAGCGACGAGTTATACTTCTATACAAAGAAGTGGAAAATTAAACTCAATGAGTTAAAATCGCTACATGTAAATTTTATAAATAAAAAATTAGAAAATCAACCATCGATAAATCTGAATGGAGTGAGGAGAATATACCCCAAGAAAATAACACTAAATACCTAGGAATAACATTAGATGTCAAACTTAGATGGAAAGACCACGTCAAAAAAGAAAAAAAAATTTAGCTTGATAATAAATATAGAGAAATGTACTGGCTCTTAAGTCGAAATTCAAAATTACCAATACATAACAAGTTATTGTTATATAATCAGATAATCAAACCGATATGGTTGCACGGCATACAAATATGTGGGTGTGCCTATATTATAAAATAAAGTCTTGGGCAACATGGTAATTGCTCCCCCCTGGGTATGTTCGCAACAGTGACTTGCATACAGATCTAAAAATTCCTTGCATATCAAATGAAATAAACAGATATGCAGCAAAGTATTTGGCTCGTTTGGAGGGTTATGTTAACGTTGAGGCCACTCAATTGCTAGATAATCAAAATGATATCAGAAGGCTTAAAAGAACTAAGCCACTAGATTTAATACGATAGAATTTCGTTAACTTTTTCTTTAAGAAAATAGCACGAGAACTTAATTAATGGTTAGCTCGTCGGACCAATTTTAATGGGAGGGATGTGTTTTAGTCAGTAAAAATCTGGCACATATTAGAAGCTACGGGGCTCATTGTGTCTGTGAAGATTTCCACCAATCCCCGCACAAAAAAAAGTTGATGGTTATGGGAATTTAAATAAAATAATAAAATAGTAGAACAATAATTGTCAGTTGTCACTTGCAATATCATTTTGAATTTTGCTAAATTGTAATTTAGGTTAAATGAAACCACGTATAATTTGAGAAAACTAATCAGAAGCAACGATTAGTCTCCTACATAGTTGTGCCACTGGTGAGCACGTTTTTTCAAAATTAAACAATATTAAAACAAAAAATAGGAACTCTTTAAAAACCACAACAATAAACGCTTTGCTGAATTCGAAGGAATTAGTTAAAAATTCGAATTTAGTACAATGGACACTATCCTTGTGATAAAACCATAAAGGAAGTATAATATCATAAAGGAAGTATAATAAGAGAAACTATGCGGAACAAATTTTGTGACGATTTTTTTTTGCTTAAAAAATTTTTGAAAATACCCCATACACAGTAGGACCTAGATAAACTCACTTTAAAAATTTGGAATAACTCATTTTAATGTCTTCGTTAACAGAAACTCATACAAAATATTGAACTAAAATTTTTTCTTTTATGCAGGTTCAACTGTATAGATTCTAGCTTTGAGAGAGAGAATCTTAAAATGATTTTAATTCTTGTTGTTTTTTTTTTGTTTTTGCTTTTATATAACATACATATAGTGTAGTAGCGGCAATGAGGTAATGTTGTGTATGTCGTATCAAATACACACTTGTTGGGTAGATGTAGAGTATACCAATAATATGAAATGCATGGTGTCGGGACAAAATTTCAAGACACAATTACATATTTAAAAAAATTAAATCCCACTTTAAGTTTTTATAAAAAATTTGAAATTATTTGGTTTTGTAATGAAGGTACTTTTTTTTTCTTAAAAAAAAGGAAGAATACTAAGTGGTTATGCTGAAGTCCGAAGCGGAATATCCCCGAAAAAAATTTCCGACCGGAATACGAAAAATATCAGTATTCTGAAATTCGACTCCAAAGTCTGTGCAGAAATCAATATTAAATGTTTTGGAAGATTTTTTTTTATTTCAAATAAAAAAGGCGTTGACAGTTTAAGTTTTTTTTTATTTATTTTGTAAAAAGTTATAAATTTTTTAATAATTACATAACGTAATATGTACATAAATTAAAAGTAAAACTTATACATTTTTAATTACATATGTTTTACATACGTATTCGTTTGAAGCGCTTTTTTAATTTGTAATTTCGACGGACTTCAGCATAACCACCTAATTCTTATATAAAACAACTCTTATAAAAATATAAAACAAAATCATATTTTGAAAGGAATTATTAATCAACTACAGATTTTGACAATTTCTTCCACATTTTATAATGATTAAAAAAAATTTAAACATTTAATTGTTTTAAATATGAAATTTTGTCTTTATGAAATTTTGTCCACATGTAATTTTGTCATGGAACCAAAATGTTACATTTTTAATGCAAACACAAACAACTTACTTTAAATTGGAAATTCATAAAGAAAGGAGAATTAAAAAATTTTAATATAGAAATAGAATATTCAAAAATAATTTTCACGTTCATTGTTAATATATTATGATAAGAAAATCTTAATAACCTACACTCTACCTCTACTATGCACTATACAGTTATACACTAAGAAATCAAGGAATACATGCATATATATGAATTACGATAGTGTGCAAAATTCCTTACTTACTGAAGTGTGGCACAAAAAAGATAAGCACATTGAAGTAATTGAAAACATAAATTAATAAATTATTTATTTTTTCTAATATTATAATATTGTTAATACTAGTAATATTATAATAAATTTAAGAAATTATTTTTGTTTATTTAATTTTTCATTTTTATATTCAAGTTATTTATTTTTATTACATTCAAAGTGTTTATTATTTTATTACACTTCAATTCTGCCTTTTCTCTTTGTTTAAAATATATTTTACAACATAGGTAGGTACATATTATTTGTACATTTGTAAAATGTTATTTAAAGAATTTTAATTTTAGAGCCACAAATTCTAAAACAGGTACATTTTTTTTTTCAAAACCTATCTAAGTGGTGCCTATGAAATGTTATTTTTCAACGCATAAAAAAGTAATTTAAATAGAATTTTACATTTTATTTGAAATTGAAACAAAACTCCAATTCAATCCAAGAACAAAATCAAAGAATTAGAAATTATAAAAACAGTTTAGACGCTTCCATTAGTGTTATTTTTTATTTTGATTAACAAAAGAAAAAACAACAAAACAAAGTTAAATATTTTATAAATTTTCATCTTTTGAAATGTTCAACATTATTGTACGATACTGTACGAGGTACAAAGGAAATAAAATATTTGTTATTTATATTATGCTTAGGCGAATCCTTTTCTTTTGTATCTGTTTAGTTATGATTATTTTTATTTATAAACAATCAGTTTTACTGTTCGCATAAAGAACTTCATTTACAGTTTCTAATGCTAATTCTACCAGATCGCTTTCGTCACTAATAAATATTGAAAATCCTGAATAGTCACATCCTCAAAACCTTCACCTTGTTGCATGTACATAAATAAAAATATGTAACCGTGCTGCTAGAGGTACGTAGCATGTTATAAGAGGGTAATTCACAAATTTATGGACGTGGTGGAGGAGGATTACATGTACATTAATTAAATTATTTATTAGTTTTTTATTAAACTTCAATTCCGCTTTTATTTAGAATATTCATATATCTACCTATTGCAAAATATATATGTACATACACATTTGTGAAATTTTTGTTTTAAGAATTTTAATTTTACAGCCACAAATTCAATTCATACCTATATATATTTTTTTTTTTATTTTTCAAGCCATATCTAAGTTACCTATGATACCTATGAAATGCCCCTTCAACGCAATAGTACAAAAATAATTTTTCAAATTATTTTAAAATTGAAATTAAGAAAGAATACAAATTCAGTCCAAAAACAAAATCAAAAAATTACAAATTACAAAAACAATTTACACTGAATTGTTGCAGGTGTTCTTTTGTTTTGCCCAAACACAGAAAAATAAAAATTAAATCATTGTATGTGTGAATATAAACAAAACATATTACATTTTTTCTATGGCTTCTTCCTTACTACCTTATTTTCTTTTTTTTTGCACACATATCACACTACACACATATATAAATTATAATGAAGGATTAAGGAATTACAATATTGTTATCAAGATCATTGAATCCGTATGCGATATACAAAATCAAGAGAAAGATTATAATTTATAAGAGATATTATAATTTACGCTCTCGGGTATTTTGGCATATAAAATATATTTTTTCTCTGGGGTTCTACGGTGAAGTAAAATTTAAGAAATATTGAAAAAATTTTTTTTGTTCCTGATAGTTTCTCTATATTATACTTCCTTTATGATAATATAGAGAAACTATACGGAACAAATTTTGTGACGATTTTTTTTTGCTTAAAAAAATTTTGAAAATACCCCATACACAGTAGGACCTAGATAAACTCACTTTAAAATTTTGTAATACGTCATTTTAATGTCTTCGTTAACATAAACTCATACAAAATATTGAACTAAAATTTTTTCTTTTATGCAGGTTCAACTGTATAGATTCTAGCTTTGAGAGAGAGAATCTTTAAAATGATTTTAATTCTTGTTGTTTTTTTTTTGTTTTTGCTATACATATAGTGTAGTAGCGGCAATGAGGTAAGGTTGTGTATGTCGTATCAAATACACACTTGTTGGGTAGATGTAGAGTATACCAATAATATGAAATGCATGGTGTCGGGACAAAATTTCAAAGACACAATCACATATTTAAAAAAATTAAATCCCAATTTAAGTTTTTATAAAAAATTTGAAATTATTTGGTTTTGTAATGAAGGTACTTTTGTTTCTTAAAAAGAAGTAAGAATACTAACTGGTTATGCTGAAGTCCGAAGCGGAATATCCCCGAAAAAATTTCCAATCCGAATACGAAAAAATCGGTATTCTGAAATCCATTCGACTGCAAGTCTGTGCACAAATCAAAATCAAATGTTTCGGAATTTTTTTTTTATTTCAAATATAAAGGCGGGGTTGACAGTTTGAGTTTGCTTTTATTTATTTTGTAAAAAGTTATTAATTTTTTAATAATTACATAACGTATATACATAAATTAAAAGTAAAAGTTATAAACTTTTAATTACATATGTATATACAAATTAAAATTTAATAGTAATTTTTTGTTACATATTACATTTTGTTACATTAAAAACGATAAAATATATTATTCTAACAATATATAAAGTATACAGTTTGAAGCGCTTTTTTAAATTGACATCCCGACGGACTTTAGCATAACCACCTAATTTTTTTATTTCTTAAAAATACAAAACAAAATCATATTTTGAAAGAAACTACTAATCAACTAAAGATTTTGACAATTCTTCCACATTTTATATTAGTTGATAAAAACTTAAACATTTAATTTTTTTAAATATGAAATTTTGTCCTATGAAATTTTTTCCTATGAAATTTTGTACTTATGAAATTTTGTTTTATATAACTTTGTCATATAACCAAAATGCATACATTTTTATTATTTTTAAACAAACAAAAAACAACTTACTTTAAATTGGAAATTCATAAAGAAAAAGAGAATTACAAAATTTTAATATAGAAATAGAATAACCAAAAATAATGTATGTATATTGTATAAGCAATAAATCCTTATAATAATAAGAACGTGCAAGCAGAAGAAACAAAATTAAAATTTTGTATTGACTTAAGTAAAAACAAAAACGTAAAATCAAAAGAAAAAAAAACTCCTTTGGATATGTGTGGATAACAGATTTGGATTTCAATGATAATGATAATAATCTACACTCTACCTCTACATACTCTGCACTATGAAATCAAGGAATACATTATTATATCTAAATTAATAGATATTCTTTGCTCACGAATTACGATAGTGTGCAAAATTATGTACTTACTTACTACAGTATGGCACAAAAACAATAACCACATTGAAGTAATTGAAAACATAAATTTATAAATAATTTATTTTTTTCTAATATTACCTATAATATTGTTAAAACTAGTAATATTGTAATAAATTTAAAAATTTATTTTTGTTTTATTTAATTTTTCATTTTTATATTATAATATACATACATACTTTACTTACCTATTACCTAGGTACATATATTATAAAAATTTAAAAAGTTAATGTATCTGAATTAAATTTTGTTTAAAAGGGTTTTTTTATGCCGAATTGAAGTTATTTGTTTTTATTACATTTAAAATGTTTGTTAGTTTTTTATTTCACTTTAATTCGGCTTTTTCCCTTCGTTTAAAATATATACTACACCATACATATACATTTTTGAAATTTTTATTTTAAGAATTTTAATTTTACAGCCAAATTCCAAAAAATACATATTTTTTTTCAAAATCTATCTAAGTTACCTATCGTACCTATGAAATGTCTTCCGTATCCTTTAACGCATCAAATAATAATAAAAAAATATTTTTTAAATTTATTTGAAATTAATAAAAAATACAAATTCAGTCCAAAAACAAAATCAAAAAATTAAAAATTACAAAAACAGTTTAGACGCTTCCATTAGTGTTATTTTTCATTTTGATGAACAAAAGAAAAAACACCAAAACAAAGTTAAATATTTTATAAATTTTCATTTTTTGAAATGTTCAACATGTATTGTACGATACTGTACGAGGTACAAAGGAAATAAAATATTTGTTATTATATTATGCTTAGGCGAGTCCTTTTCTTTTGTATTTGTTTAGTTATGATTATTTTTATTTATAAACAATCAGTTTTACTGTTCGCATAAAGAACTTCATTTACAGTTTCTAATGCCAATTCTACCAGATCGTTTTCGTCACTAATAAATATTGAAGATCCTGGATAGCCACATCCTCAAAACCTTCACCTTGTTGCATGTACATAAATAAAAATATGTAACCGTGCTGCTAGAGGTACGTAGCATGTTATAAGAGGGTAATTCACAAATTTATGGACGTGATGGAGGAGGATTACATGTACATTAATTAAATTATTTATTAGTTTTTTATTAAACTTCAATTCCGCTTTTATTTAGAATATTCATATATTATTACTATTGCAAAATATATATGTACATACACATTTGTGAAATTTTTGTTTTAAGAATTTTAATTTTACAGCCACAAATTCAATTCATACCTATATATATATTTTTTTTTTATTTTTCAAGACATATCTAAGTTACCTATGATACCTACGAAATGCCCCTTCAACGCAATAGTACAAAAATAATTTTTCAATTTATTTTAAAATTGAAATTAATAAAGAATACAAATTCAGTCCAAAAACAAAATCAAAAAATTACAAATTACAAAAACAATTTACACTGAATTGGTGTTCTTTTGTTTTGCCTAAACACAGCAAAATAAAAATTAAATCATTGTGTGTGTGAATATAAACAAAACATATTACATTTTTTCTATGGCTTCTTCCTTACTACCTTATTTTTTTTTTTTTTCACACATATCACACTACACACATATATAAATTATAATGAAGGATTAAGGAATTGCAATATTGTTATCAAGATCATTGAATCCGTATGCGATATACAAAATCAAGAGAAAGATTATAATTTATAAGAGATATTATAATTTACGCTCTGGGGTATTTTGGCATATAAAATATATTTTTTCTCTGGGGTTCTACGGTGAAGTAAAATTTAAGAAATATTGAAAAATTTTTTTTTGTTCCGCATAGTTTCTCTATATTATACTTCCTTTATGATAAAACATTAAAAAGCTATAAATTAGCGTTAGCATTTGTAATAATAATTAAAGAGTAATAATTCTATAAAACCTCATTATATTTAATTTTTTAAGTATGTAATATAGTAAATTAATTTATTTTTATGTTATTAATTTTTTCGATTTTAATATTGTTAACATTTATCTTGGTTTGATTTTTGATTGAATTTTAATTTAAAAAACTTTTAAGTATTTTTTATCATATTAAATTTAACACATTAATACACACAGCGAATAAAGAAAATGCTTAAAAACAAATATTTTATAGTATTTTAAATATTTAATTTCTTATAAATTTCCAAATGATTTCCCCTATGATCCTCAAAATAAGAATTATTGGTACCAATAATTGTTTTTTTTTTGCACGATAACGCTGATCATACGGTATTTTTGCTTGTTTGTTTTTTTTTTTTTTATTTTAATTTTATAATAAATGTTATGAACTTGAAATGAAATATATATATTGAGCTTATAAAACAAAACAAAAATATTTTTACCGTTGCATATCGAATTTACTGTGAACTGTAAATTTTTAAAGATAGAATAACAAGTAATAAACAAAAAAAAATTGAAGGCTAACAACCAGTCTAAGAAAATAATATTAAAAGTCCAAACAAATAGCATAGATATACATATACGTACATTATTATCTTTTAAGAATATTTTTAATTATGTATACATAAATATAAAACGAAAGAAAATATATTTTTAATGTTGTTTTTTTTTCTTTTTAATGTTCATTTATTTTAATTCTTTTATTCACTTATTTCTATTTATTTATTTGTTATCGCTTATACACTCTTATATCTAATTGTGTTTTAATGCACATACATACACACGTATAAGAAAAATAAAAATTGCTTATATTATTTTTGTTGCCGTTATTTTACTTTATTAAAATAAGAAAATAACAATAATAATAAGAACAAAACATACAAAAATAGAGTAAACATAAAAGAAAATAAAACAGGTGAAAATAAGTAACTGTCTTTTTAATCAAAAAGAATAATAATAACAGCAATAAAAATAATAATAATAACATTAATAATAGGAATGCGCTTATTTACCTGTTTAAGCTAAAAGATCATTACTTTTTTCGTGTTCCAATTTAAGAATTTTTCTTGTATTTCTTGAAATTTAATGATAAAAATACTTTTTAAAGTATGTGTGGGTAATGTATGTATGTACATTACATACATTAGTTTTTTTTTTCCAAAAGTATTAATTAAATAACTAGGTATGTACGCACTACCTATATATGAATTTAATCTAGAGATTTTTTATTGCCTGTCCATTTATCACAATAGGAATTAAATTGCAGATACATATATACAAAATGTTGTTTTGTACCTATAGCTATAGTAAAATTTGTAGATGAAAGTTTTTGTTGTTATTGTTTTGTTTTTTTTCGCTTTACCCAATCATTATTATTATATATTTTGTTAGACGAGTGGAATTTTCATTTTTTTTGTTCTTTTTTTTTTTTTTGTATTTCCTACATAACTTTATATAGCCTTATAAATCAGTGATCTTCTGTTATATAAAAATTTAGATGTGTGGAATGGTCGAAATAATAAATCTACAGATACGTCTTATATGTATGAAAAAAGATAAAAAATTATGCCATCAAATGAAATTTGTTTGCAATAACATCACAATGAATGGGTTAAATTATGAGTACATATATGATCGATCTCGATCTCAACGCGGCGAATGATACTACTGGTGACACTCGACATGCGAAATGCGTTTAACTCTCTCAGATGGGCAGATATTATGAAGGCGCTGGAAGAGGATTACCAACTTCCAACATCAATCGTTCTTAATACAATCGAGAGCCTGAGACAAAATAAAATCTTAATTAATTTTTGTATTGGCAAAAATTATTCCTAGAATGACTTATGACTATTTCAGAGCCATATTTTTCAATGTGAAATAATACCCCACCCAACTCCATAAGAGCTGGCATCACATATTACGTTATTTAAATAAATGTATACTTCGCCTTAAAAAAAGATATAATTTGTTTGTAATTATATTGGTACAGTTATAATAAGATCATCTGATGTATTGATTATTCTTGTAAGGTATTCATAATTATATTAGTTAGTCACAAGTTATAATCTTAATTAAAAGATGGAATAATAAATATACAATAATATATAGTATGCTGATTGTTGATGTATTATAGTTCGTACACTTAGCTAGTTTCTGAGTACAGCTAAGTTGCAATTTAAAGCTAATCAAGCTAAAATGCTCATCCCTAAACGCTCGCGCAAGAAAACCAAAACTCTTCTAAGTCTCAATAGGAAATAGGTACGTATCTTGGCAGGGATAATAACAAGCCATTGTCTAATAAAGAAACACCATTATAAAATGGGTCTAACCGAAAACAACTTATGCAGAAAATGTGAAATAGAGGGAGAATCTATTAAACATCTCTTCTGTGAATGTGAAGGGCTTACTCTTAGTAGACTTCGCCAGTTGGGAACAGCGTTCCCCGAAAAATGGGAGCTATCCAGCATACCATTGAAGAATATCCGGATCCTGATCACAAAGTCAGATACCCTCAAAGCCTCAGAGACTAACTAACACACACGGACTATCACGAAAAGCCCATTTGCGATTACGGTTATATACGGTTATATACGAAGAACAGATTCTCTCCCGAAATTCACAATTAATCTATCTATCTACCTCGTATACTGTTACTGTTATATTTATATTTTATAATTTAATGACTACTGCTGTACAGTCATTCAAAGAAATATACTTATTTTTGTGAAGACCATACTGCGTGCACCCAATATGCCCAAATTACCGCTAAGGATTTGATCTTATTTTAAACAATATGTGTTTCGAACACAAGTATTTTATTTGTTTTGTACTTTATTTCGTATTTTTTTTATTTATTTATAAGTTCTTTATTGGTTTACGGTTGACATAAATTATCATTTTTTTCTACTTTTTTAAGTTGTCTTAAGCTCAAATTTTTTAATTACCTTTTAACTTGTTTTTTTTTTAATTTGAATTTGAAATCAGTATTTCCGTTATAAATTTTATAATTTTGATTTTAGTTTGAAATTAATTTAATTTTATTAGATTCTATTAAAGATGTGAGTTTCCCAGAGGAATGCAATGATTTTAATTGTTGCTTCTGTAGTATACTGTCTGAGCTTGTCAAGTCCCTTAATTCCAAATCTGACCCTTACATCAGGAAAACCTCAGATATGTGCTGCATATTTTGTGAATTTTCTGGGATACAGTCATGTGTTTGCCCACTTTGGGGGCCATCGAAGAGATAACTAAGTATGTTAATATAAATTAATTATGTTATATTATTGTTCAAATATATTACATTAACGTATTGAAACACTTTATGACCTTATGTTAACGTAATATTACTTAAATTACAATGTATATGTATCATAAAATTTGTTTTTTATCTTAAAAGTTTAAACAATCTCTCGATCACTTATATGGTTATAAAGTTTAGTAATAGGCGACTGATGTGCTTGCTTTAAGCATTAATCTGCTCTAACCAGGATAAAAATATCTCTCCTTAAACCCCATTTTCCATTCTGTACAACGAACCTTAAAGAACACTATTATAATTGGATTATTGGAATGAAGAGAATATAACATAATATTAAAATCGAAATTGTAATGAGTCATTTCATAGCTACATTTTGCAGCGCTTTCCAAAATATCGAAACTATAGTCATTCCAGAGCATATTTTAATTTACTTGCATTCCGAGAATATTTAAGTTTTCTAGTCTAAACCTCAACGATTACCATTAACTCTAATCTTTCGACAGTTGTCTTCAATTTCGTCCAGTCATCTTGACCTTGGTTTCCCTCTTGCTTTCGTATAGTACGGTACTCCGTCTAATATTATTGTTTGTACCACTTATTCTTTCATACTTATTACATTCACACTCATTACAATACATTCTACTGTCCTTTATCTTTTGACTACAATCTTCGATTCCATTCAGCCATTTTCATCATGGTCTACCTCTTGCGGTATTGTACGGTACTATGTCTAATATTATTTTTAGCATCACTTGATCAGAACACGTCCTGACCCCCGTCCGCCTCTACCTTTCGTGGAGCCTCAATTAATTTTACAATATTATGGTCCATGAACTAGTGTTTCTGCTCGTTTGATTTTATTTGGTATTCACCGTTGTTGGTTTTTTTTGGAAATTTATTAACAATATTATAAAAATCCAAGATAAAAATTTGATAAGTCTACACCAGTCCCGCCGGACATATAGGATTTCAAAAACATTCTATACATTCCGAAGAAATCATATTGAACAAGGAATTTTAAAACAGCTTTGGCCAGTTTTTCGTCTCACTAGGAAGATAAGATTTAAAATGCAAACATTTTTTAAATGATACATGATTTAAAAGTTGGTGACTTAAAAGTACAAAATTAAAAATTGTATACAGTAATTGATTTGTATGTAAAGAGAGGAGTACAATAGGCGAATTTTTACGGTCATTATGCCAAGTAATATTCATGAAAACCAAACTATATATGTAAAATTTTCAACGAAGAATTTTTTATTTTTGTTTTTTTTTTATTTTTTGTTTTTGTTTTCTTTTATTTTATAAAATTTAGGAAAATTTTAAATATAAATATGTAATTGTTGTTTGTTAGCTTGCAAAATAAGATTGTTTTGTTCTAAGGTTATATTTTATTATATTTGGATGAATTGAATTTTAGGAGAAAGTAATGTTAAGGATTAATTATGTTTTTCATGTACTTATATACAGTCCGCGGCAGTTATTTAAAACCATATTTTACATTGTATAAGGTTTTAAGCTTTGTAATTCAGTATAATTTCTATTCTTCACAATGTATTGCTTTAAAAATATTTTAATTATAAAAATCTCTGGATTAAATATTGCATTATAGTTTAATTCAATTAAGTCAATTTGTATATACTAAAGTAAGTAAAACTGACTTTTAAATTTAAAGCAAGAGCTGTATAGGTAGTCTAACACTATCTATACTTACTCCAGTATACTTTGGTAAACAAAAGATACATTTAAATTTAAGTAAATCCTGTTCATGATATTTATTTATAGAGCCATCGCTGACAAAGCGATTTAAAAATAACGTCCGTCGTGTGACAAATGACGTCCGTCGTGGAACAGAGTTAAACAAAAAAGCTAACCCTCCCACACCTCCCATCAAAGTAAAAACGAAAATATTTTGTAAAAGACAAATAGAGTAGTCATCGTTGGCGTGTCACTGCCAATGAGAGAAATAATTCCAGAATTTGGTAGTAGTAGTGTAGTGATAATAGTAGTATTAATTAAATTTATCCCAATTAGACTTAATAATTCAAAATAGTTATGCAAAATTGCATTGTATAAGTAGTTTATCGAATTTCATTAACTTTATATCCTTCGTTACTACAATAGTAGCAGTAGTAGTAGTATTCTCAAATTTATCCCAATTAAACTCTATAATCTAAATTAGTTGTACACAATTGCATTTAAAATTGTTTTCAGATTTCGTTAAGTCTCCCTGCTTTACAAAAGCTCCAGAAATTGGTAAAAGTAGTATCAAGTAATGGTAGTAGTGGTAACAGTAGTATTAGTAGAATTATCAAATTTTCTTCCATTGTACTCCATAGTTCAACATATTCCTATTATTTTTTATTTGGTAAATGTATATTTTAAGTATTGTATTTTATTATAATGTGGATAAATGAATTAAAAACCTAAATCTAATCTAAAATCTAGTTGTACAAAATTGCATTATATTAAACTTTTATAAAATTAATGGAAAAAAAATTAAGTAGTATACCTAAAACAAAAATTATTTTAAAATAATTACCACTTTCACAAATAATCTATTTCAATCAAATTCTATGATGCGGAGTTTGGCCAAGTTTGCGCATCACAAACAGTAATGTTGGAAAAAAAGCTTGATGCTTTCAGCAAAATTTTAATTAGATTAGGTATTATCGGGAAGGGATGTGGCCTCTATATGTATGTTGGATATCTCCTACTGTTCCTAGGTAGCGATGCCTGCTACTAGCGAACCCGTTGCATCCATATAGCAAATGTTCAATAGGTACTTTCTCTATTTCACATATTCTGCACAAGTAACACTACTAGCACATTAGCGACACTATAAGTACTTGTAGAAGAGCCAGAGTAGAAATTAATTTACTTTGTGAAAATACTAAAACTGAAAGAACATGTCTCAGAACCACAATATCTGAACTATATTAAAACCTCATCCTTATCCACGTGTAGAGCGAAAAACGATGCAAATAAAACGTGTAGAAAGAAACTACAGCAAGTTTAACAATTTTTAAACACAAATTATTACAAACTGAAAAGTTTACAATATGTATACTTAGACTAGACGTAGATATGCAGTTTTTAGTTTTGTAACTGTTTGATTGCACATTTGTGTGTCATTAGTTTATATGGACACATACAACAGGGTTCATATGTGCGCACTTTCATAGAAACCAATGGAACACAAGCGTGCAACCAAATATGTAGTTGCCAAACCGAGCAATGGGAGTTATCCGGTATATCATTGATGAATATCCTGAGTGTAATAACAAAATCAGGTATCCTTAAGGACTATCCTTTGTACTGGAATACTCAAAACGTTTCCTACTCTAGCCCTATATTATAACAATATGACACAATATGATCCTGCAGAAAATTAAACTAGGAACCGAAATAATTGGAATGTCAGGCTATATGACAAAAACTATTGATTATCGATGCCGGCGTATTTGGAACAAGGTTCAAGTTTAGCGCGGTATTTGGCACATATCCATCGAGGTATCGACTTTATAGTGCAGTAAGAGGGCACAAAGGTGCCAACATGTACATAATATCAGATAGCCAAGCTGCCTTAAAAAGTCTGAATTCCCCAATTTTTAAATCAAAGCTTTTTTATAGCTGTTACAGAAGCTTAACAAAGCTAGCGGAACGAAACAGAGTTGGTCTTATGTGGACTCCTGGACATCAAGGAATACAAGGCAATGAAGAAACAGATGTCCTTGCAAAAGCAGGTGCGCAGAGTCAATTCTTGGGAACAAAGACAAGTATTGCTCGTTCAAACGCCTACTAACAAAAAACTGTTTCCAAAATGAAAACTGCAGAAGCCCAAAACATATCTTACGATCCTTTTTCAACCTAAGTATACAAAGACTTTGGGACTGTGGTGATATAGATGACAGATTCCCTCTCGAAATTCAAAATCTAGACAAAACTTGAACTTGAATATCTCTATAATATTTTTTTATATAATTCTAAGTCTATAAGATGAACGAACACCCTCATGGCTTTTACACAGACCTTTGGCATACAAAAATACATACAATATAAGTTTTATGATACTAACTTAAATGTAGAAGACTATATAATCTATTGTAGAGTAACTTTGAAATCGAACCTGGAACCTTTCGATTGAAAGTTAAACGTTTTACCTATTGAACTTCCCCTTCGTGTGGAACCTTAACGTATTGTCATGCCATCAATTTGCTAAGTATGAGTTTTAGCGATTTTAGAACATATGAACAGTGAACTTAAGGCCTTTAGTATTTTGATTAGATTAGATACTGATTTAGGACTGATTTAGTATCTTGATTAGAAGCTGAACAATAACTTAAACGTCACTCTTGCAGAAGTCATACATGGGTGTTTCGAAAAGTGTTCATGTTTTCGATTTTTCAATAATTTTCTGAATTCCTCAATTTTGGTTCTTGTATGTTGTTGTGTCAAAAACTTAAAAATATGTAATTAAAAAAATTACTCTAATTAATTGTCGCAACGTTCGTTAAAATTGTGAAAAACAAACATTTTTTTTTTATTTTAATTTTGTTGCATTTTTATTTCACCTGAATTTGAATCACACAATATAAATATTTGGTATTACATTCATTACTATTCAGTTCATGATATTCCAAAGTAAAAAAAAAATCTAAAGATATTTTAATTTATAAACCTGATGATATTCTTCTTAAATATTTTATACAAACACAAAATAACTAAATATACATAATATACCCATCGCCTCATTGTACTGTCTAAGTTACTTATATAGATTTTTATAAGGTGATAAAAATAAAAAACAAGAAAAAACCAAAATCAAAAATGCTTATATAACTTTAAAAAAAAGAAAAATTAAATAATAGCAAAAATGTATATTAACAAAAAAACCACAAACACGCAAATTCACACACACAAACAATCTAAATACCTTACTAAACTAACATTAAATAAGCGAATGAAATTAAATATAAACCTGCAAAAATTAATTTTAAAATTTGATTTCTCTTTCTCACAAAAAAAAAATAGTTTGAATGAAAATAAATCAAAAATTTTACCTGCAGTACATTCATTATTATTTACCTTGTATAAGTTATAAAAAAAAAATTCGGTTTTTAAATTAAAGTGGGCTTCTAAAAATACTCAAGTTGAATGGCTGGTGATGATTATGATGATGATGATGATGATGGATTGAATTGATATTCTATATCACAACAATATTATATTTATGAGAGTTATAAAAATTATGATATTTCATAGATAAATAGTTGGTATAATAGTTGATTTTTTTTTGTTTGTTTTTTGTTTTTTTTTTTTTTGATTTTACATAGATTTAATACCTAGTATTCCATATTGTATATTAGCTAAACTCAAATTAAAATAATACGGTTTTTATTATTTAATTAAAATTTAATTTAATTTATTCATTTTAAATTAGCTCAATTATGACTCCTCGTACAGAGTATCTAATTCATTATATTTATTTATTTATATATCAGTTTGATCATTTGAACAAAATGTATAAATAAACATATTTATTTATTTGTATATCAGTTTGACCACTCCTAAAGAGTGTATATTTCAATATTTCAATATTTTACTGAATTGATAATATCTTATGTTCAAAATACAATTTATTAGGGTTTGAAAATAAAGAAACATATTTGTGTTCACTTATTACAGGTATCAATTATTTCCTATAACAACGAATACCAAGTAGATAAAATTGTGACAAGTATTTTTGTAAGCTGAGTGAAGAAGAAAACTTTGTAACTTTGATGATATCAAATGGTATTTTTGAAGAAATTACGACTGCTGGGTATTGTTTAGTCCAAAACTCAGACAGTTTGTTACTTAATATGGACTCAAATATTTGCGAACAGTTCAATAGTATAATTTGTCAATACGAAGGAGTAGGAGGGAAACGTATATCTTTTTTCTCTGGGGCAGTCTTATTCAAGTAGATGTGCAGTTGTTGTTGTCCAATTCAATACTTGGCAGACTTTTACAGAGTTTTTGAAAGAAATAAATGGTAGTGAAAGAAATACAAAAATGCTTCTTCCAAATGCAGAAGAGAAAATAATTAAAAGAAATATAACCAGAAAAAAGAAGCAACATAAGCCAAATAAAAGATTAAGAAGAGCTAAATAAACATCACTTAGTAGATAAAAATTATGGAGCAGACACATGTGGTAAACTAGATATGTTACCTGAGTTTCTACAATAAAAAAAAATAATGCTGGAAAAGTTAGGAACAAATTTTGAGAATAGGACGAACATTGGAATTAATACACGCGATCAATCTAATTGTAATTATTGGTACGAATTAAGAAGAAATATAATGGTCAATGTCTCAGATTTGGGAAAAATTTGTAAAACTCGAACTGATTCTAGTTATCATAATATAATCAAATACAAGCTATATTCAGTTGTATGCACAAACATCATGATTTATGGAATGTAAAATAAAAAAAAATACAATATCAGAACTTGAAAAGTAGACTAATTTAAACATTCAAAACTTTGGGATTTTTATTATCGAAGAATTACATTTTCTCGGAGCTACTTCAAATGGTCTAGTTGGAAATAATGGTATTTTTGAAATAAAATGCCCTCAGTCAGAAAAAGATGATTTTTTAAAACAAGCTATTGACCAAAAAAGATAAAGTATTTAAAATACAATACTGATGATAACACAATTGCACTATAAAAATCACATAATTATTTTTATCAAGTGCAGGGTAATTAAACATAACAAAAATTAATTTTAGTATATGGAATTCAAAAGACTTCAAGTATGTACGAATTGAAAGGACTATCAATTTTTTACTAACAAAATTAAACCAAAATTGGAATATTTTTACAACAACTTAATTGTTATTGCCAGAATTATGTGATCTACGGATTCCCAGAAACATGCGAATAAGAAATACATGAGCTACTTTACTTGCAAAATAATAAATATTAAAAATAAATAACTTTTCTAACATGAAAATATATGTGTAAATAGGTTTTTTCCTTCGAACAATTTTTTTTCCTTTATACAAAAAAATATCAAATTAAAAATTTTAGGGTTATCTTTCGTTTTCATAAAGAATAATTTTTTACATGATTCTAAATTTATATTTTGAAAATACATTGAAGTACGATTGTTTATTTATATTGCTTCTTCTTATTCACACATTTAAATTTTTACTATAGTGGTATACAATTTCAAGTAAACTGATCATCCAGATAGTGTAAAAATTAAAAGAAGTTTTATCGCTTTCAAATTTACATGCACTAATATTTAAACAAATTTTTACATGAAGTTTGAGCTTTCAGTTCTGTTTAACTCACCCTTAAACCAACTAATTAAAAAGAACACCAAATTCCTCTGGGATGCATTTTGTGACGAAGGTTTTCGTATTCTAAAAAGTGCAATAATATCCTATCCCATATTACAGTTTCCAGACTTCAATAAAGAATTCACTCTTGCTACAGATGCGAGTGGTAAAGCTCTCGGAATAGTTTTTTCTCAAGACCAAAACGGTTCCGATCTACCAATAGCATTTGCAAGTCGAACTATGAACGAAGCGAAGAAAAAATATACTATCGGGGAACAAGAATTACTCGCGATTGTATGAGGATTAAAGCAATTCGTCCATATTTGTACGGTAGACATTTCCACGTTATAACAGATTACAGAGCTTTAACGTTTGTGAATAATAACTCGAAAAATTCCAGACGTCGCGATAGATGGAGGGACGATCTGGACGATTATGACTTTAGTGTAACTTATAAACCTGGATCCCAAAATCGTGTAGCGGACGACTTAAGCCGTGCAGATTTTGAAAATAAGCCAACTAATGTTGAAGTTAACCTAGCAACTCGTTCAAATGCTAAACTGGTAGTAGACAATCCAAATGAATCAACCATGTCGGCAAGATTAGACGGTAATTATGACCATACAAACCTTAAAGCTCCGGATATCAACAAAAATCTTACTAAATCTATTCCAAAATTATCAGAACCCAAATGTACCATAAAGTCAAATCGTAGACAATGGAAATTCTCAAAATACACAAAGTAATACCAAACTTGTAGGAAACAGCAGGAAACAGCGAGATCAAAATTATTTACGAAGAGGAGCAAATGCAAAATATTATCAAAGAATTCTATACCACCCAATCGGTGGCAATCAGGATGTTAACCGAACATTCAACAGAGTTAAAAGTTATTAATATTTCCCGAAAATGTTATCTACGATTAGTAGCTTCATTAGAAATTGTCCTAAATGTCAAATCAACAAGAATTATGACACAAATAAAGTACCAATGCAAATAACAACAGCATCATCAAAACCTTTTGAAAAAACCTTCCTGGATATAGTGGGTCCTTTAATTTCAAGCTATGAGGGAAATAAATACATAGATACATCACGATGCTAGACGACTTCACAAAATTCTCCGTGCCGACCGTTGCGAAAACGTTCGTAGAGCAATATATTTGCAAATTTGGCGCCCCTCAATCGATACTTACCGATAAAGGAACCAACTTCATCTCCGAGCTGTATCAAAATGTCTGTAAACTACTGCAAATAAAAAAATTTCACAGTGCAGGTTACCATCCACAAACAAATGGGGCATTAGAAAAATCGCATAGTACATTAGGTAATTATTTAAGAAATTTTATCGCAGGAGATGCGTTCGACTGGGACTCGTGGTCACCGTACGTATAATACGACTCCACACATATCGACAAAGTATATGCCATACGAATTGGTATTCGGTTATAAACCGAATATTCCTACCTCGATTTCGACCACCAATCAAGAAATCCACTACTACGAAGACTACGTGCAGGACCTAAAATATAAACTCCAACATTCCTTCACACTTGCTAAAGGAAACTTGATCGAACAAAAACATCATAGTAAAGTTGCTTATGACAAAAACACAAAATCTAAAATTTTCAACCCTAATGAAAGAGTTTTATTGAAAAACGAAAACAAAGCAAATAAACTCAGCGTATCGTGGCTAGGACCTTACGAGGTCATTGAGCAAATCTCTCCACAAAACACAAAAATCAAAACTGGGCGAAAGCCTAGGATTGTACACAATAATAAGATGACATGTAAACAGAAAATAAGAAAAGAAATAAAAAAGACGACTAATTTCTTCCCCTTTTTGATTTAGACCTTCAAGCAGAGAAGTCTTACGATAAAAATAAAGAAATTTACAACATTAGTTTTCTTTAAAGTTTTTTGAATCCGAATTTGCATAAAAATTCGAAATAGAATCCGAATTTGCATAAAAAACTTCCCCATTTAAAAATTCGATTTCGGCCGATTTCGGCGATTTTTGGCCTTAAAAAACCCTTTTCCGCGTCCTTTCCGGAAGTTGAAAATATCACCAATCGATAGAGCACCCTCGCCTCGATTGAGTTAATAAAATTTTTATTTAATTTTAAAATAACGGCTCCTTCTCTTAAAAAGCTGATACGCATGCTATAGAACACTGTATACATATATACAACATGAAATTAATAAATTAAAGTGAAATAAATAAATTAATTAATTAATGTTGAAAAATATAAGAATTGTTATTATAGTTCTGGTCATTAATTTCACTTTTACACAAATAGCTATCACTAATACATAGATTGACAATTTGTACAATCAATGCTTAACAACAAATATAAATCTTTCTCTTTTAAGAAATTATATCTATACAATAAATATATATATATATATAAATATATATTTATTTATTGATTTATTATGTTTAAGTCAAACATATTACAAGACTTAGTCTAATAATTAACAATTAAAATTATATAAAAAAAAAAATTTAGAAATTAAAAATTAAAATTAGAATTGCTATAGTTATTATAAGTACGTATATATACTTTGAATATTAAACGATCTTAGTCTAAACCAAAAAAATAGAATATTGTATTGGTGTAGTTAGGCGAACTGTCAATATAAAAACTTCTTTGACTTGAATTTGTTAAAGGAAAAATCAATTTAATCTTTATACTCATTAACACTGCCATAAACATTCTATTAACTGGTTCATATTTCCAGTTGTAAGTTCGGTAAACATCATTTTAAAGACATTTTCTGATCGAAAACAAGCACTTTATATTGCATTTAAGTGGGAGCTAATTAGTCGTTTAAAAGTTTTTGAATCAATTAATCCATTAAAACAAATTTGAAGCCTGGTGAAACAAATTTGTGCATATTTATCGGTATTAAGCAAGAGTTTATTTACTATGCATCAATCGAAAAATGAATTCAAGTCTTCTTGAAGTAGAGATATACATCACTAGAAGAATTATTAGTTTTGTAAATTTTCATATCACCTGCTGACTATTACTAATAACGTTGACTACATCATTAATAGCTATAATGCATAACAAAGGGCCCAGACGACTCCCTTGAGGTACATCTGAGTTAGCAACAAATTGATCAGAAATATTTGATCTTAACAACACAGAAGAATTTCTATTTGTTAAGTATGGACGAATCCAATTAATTATAAATTGTCGAAAGCCAAACTTTACAAGTTTCAAGAAAATTATACTGTGTGGCAAAATATTAGATATTTTAATAAGGTCTGTGTAAATGACATCCGTTTGGGTACCTAATTCCATTGAACTGATGGTAGTGTTAGTGAATTTTACTAAATTGATTACATTCGATATATTTTTCATAAAACCATGCTGATTAGATACTACTGAGTTACAATATAAGTTATAAATGAAATCAGAGACAATTAATTCGAATAATTTCGGAATACAAGATTGCAATTAGCCGTGTAGTTTGATATGAAATTTTTGGAATCATTTTTTATGGATCGGTCTTACGTAGTAGTTTTCCCATTGTATGGAAATATTCCCAAAGAAAATGATAAACTAAATAATATTGACAAAGGTGATGCAAGGGTTTCAGCGCAATATTTTAGTGTTATATCAGGCATGTTATATGGACCCGGAAACAAGTTATTATTCAATTTATTTAAATAAAACGTTATTTTAGGAATTGAGAAATCAATTGGTGAAATGAGAATTTCAGGAGAATTTAAGATGTGGTTGAAATTAGCGGAGCCTGTTTCAAACGAATTATTTGTATAAATGAACTAGAAAAAAGCATTATTAAAGAGTTCAGCAATAAGTTATGGGTTAGAGAAAGTTATATTTTTGTAGAACATGAAATTAGGAAGTTAATAAGATTTTTGCTTAGAGCTTACAAATTTCCAGAAATATTTTGGATTATGTCTTAATTCAGAATTAACATTAGCCAGATAATTATTATAACAGTTATCTGCTAATAATGTTAAAAAGTCTTGATAAAGAGTATCAGTTTTATTCTTCAGATATTTTTTCTAAGCTTTATTTTTTTGATTTTCTAAACTTTTAGTTCATGAGAAAAACATCAGGAAAAGCAAGAATTTAATCTACGTTCACGAACTTTAGGGACATATAAGTTAAAACCATGCATTAGTATTTCATAGAATTTACTAACTGATTGATCGATTTCATTGCTAAAGGTTATATCATTAAAATTAATCGATGATAAGTAGAAGTTAAGATCAGTAAAGTTCATTTTGGAGAAGTTAAAGCGATAGGTTATTACCTGGAATTGGCTTTCTTACGCAATTCAAACAACAGGAGAAGCTTATGGATTTAATGATAGATGTCAACTTTAACTAAAGATATAGCAGATTCGTTAAAAGATATATTATTCCAAACAGATTTAAAAATAATATTCAGTATATATAAATATATATATGTGTATCTTTAATTATATATCTATATATATATACTATAATTATATTTTTTTGTTTTTTGACACATTTTTGATCATCGGCACCCCACCAAATATAATAAATACTAGGGGTCCCTGTTGAGTAATTATATTTCAAGTCGAAGTCAAATTTAAAGTTTTTAAAAAAACTGTAATTTATGTACTGACATAGACTTCGCATGATATAGCAGAAACCACTCTTGTCTAATAAAAAGTTTTGTGGTTAGTAAGTTTTATTTAGGACACATAAATACACGTCCCTCACATACTGCTTCGTTTCCGATATATTCCCTATAGTAAGTGGCATTTAGTGGATAAAATTACTAAAAATAAAAAATTTTGTCATTAAAGAGGTATGTATATTTATACCTACATAATACATAATTTTAATAAAAACTATATTATTACTACAAATAACCAAAATTTAGAAACAGTTACTTAAAAAGATAAAAATGAAGAATTCAAGTGATTTGTTTTTTTGTTGTTTTTATATTTTTTATTTTAGATGAATTTGTTTTTTTGTTTTTTTTTTTGGCATATGTACATATGCATATGAGATTCATTTGCAAGTACATAATGTAAATTATAATAACTAATTTGTTTGCTTTTGTTTATTATTTTAATAATATCTCACATATGCATAATGTATTTGATGAATAATAAATCCATATGAGTAAAAAATTTTCAACTGTGTGCGCATTTTTGTTTTATATAAAACTTATATATTATATTAGAAGTTCATTAAGGAGTAGGAGAATCGAAATAAAATGGAAAGGTGTTTACGGCGCAGGTCCCTAAATGCTTGTCAATTATAATTATAGATTGTATACTTCACCACACTTTATAATGGTGTATTTAACGCAAACTTTTTTAACTACTAGATTCTTAAAATATGACCTATATTTTCTTTATTTTAATAGATTTACTTTTAATTATACTTCAATGATAAACACATATATATACCGGATGTTCCAGAGCATGCGTATCAGCTTTTAAGAGGAGAACGAGCCGTTATTTTAAAATTTAGAAAAAAGTTTGTTAACTAAATCGAGAGTGCTCTATCGATTGGTAATATTTTCAACTTTCAGAAAGGAGCGCTAATCGGTTTTTTAAGATCAAAAATAGCCGAAATTGGCCCAAATCGAGATTTTCAAATGGAAAAGGGTACTTTTTAATGCAAATTCGAATTCTACATCAAAACCTATAGTATCTTATAATAACTATGTAAAATGTCTAAGCACTAACAGACCATATTATGTAAAATTGAACTCACTAAATGGATCACAAACTGTGAAATTTCAGTAAATTCACAAAAATTTGATTGAATCATTTTTTTTTTCATCTCTTTGTATTTTATTTGTCTTGAACGTGAGCTATTTGAATTTAAATTTTAACTTTATCCAGGCAGGTCGACTTCAAATTTGCTTTAGATTTGCCTATTATTCTGACTGAGGAGAAAGGCTCAGTGAGCTAGAACGGAAGAGGAGGTTAGGCTCAGGTCCTCGGATCACAAGGAGAAAAAGCGACAGTTGCGACGTGCAATCAATCACAGCAAGGCGAGATGCTGGGAAGCGCTGAGAGAGGATATAAACTCAGATTCATGGGGTTTAGGTTACAAAATTGTAACCCAGAAAATTGGGGCACTGGAAACCCCTCCGCCCATGGACATGCGCACCATAACGCATCTAGTTAATGCCCTCTTTCCAGTGCATTCACAGCGAGCTGCTAGAGTATACAACCGGGATGGTGCTTCTCCGTTTACAATGGAGGAGCTGGAAGTGGCCATCCAATCCCTCAAGGTCAAGAAGGCCCCAGGTCCAGACGGTATCCAAGGAGAGGTATTGAAGCTGGTTTTTCGGTATAATCCGCATATTCTGTTGAGTATGTACAAAGCCTGTCTTTCAGCGGGAATTTTCCCCAAGTGTTGGAAGACAGCTAGGCTGGTACTTATCAGCAAGGAGAAAGGAGACCCGGAGCTACCTTCCTCATACCGTCCGCTGTGCATGCTGGACACTGCTGGAAAAGTTCTAGAGAAGTTACTCAAGCCAAAGCTGTTGTCTGCCATCGAGGCAGCCGGAGGTTTGTCACCGCATCAGTACGGTTTCAGGGCTGGTCGTTCCACAGCAGATGCCATTGTGGAAGTTACATCTGCGATGAGCAGAGCCGAGGACCACAACCATTTTTCACGTCGTATAGTCCTCCTTGTGACTTTAGACGTGAAAAATGCGTTTAATTCGGCCAGATGGAGCGACATGCTTCAAGCTCTTGAGTAGGAATTTCGTGTTCCAGAATATCTGCTAGGAATGATCAGCGACTACCTTGACGACCGTACTGTACTCTTCGATACGGCTGAAGGTCGAGGGAGTATCACGGTCTCTGGAGGTGCAGCTCAAGGTTCAATCCTCGGTCCCGACCTTTGGAATGCCGAATACGACAGTCTGTTGCGCTTAAACATGCCGGATGAGTCAATGCTGGTCGGATATGCGGACGACGTTGCCGTGCTGATAGCAGCGCGAAACGTGGAGCTCGCCCAACTGAAGCTCAATCAAACCATGCGGTCCATCCTTTCTTGGATGGACAGCCGCGGACTGTCATTGGCATGGAGCAAGACGGAGGTCGTAGTGCGTAGCGCATCGGCGAAGAAGAGGTATAGACAAAGCGGGCGGTAAAATATCTCGGCATCATGATTGATTTTTTTTTGAAGGGAAAATCCTTTATGGATGAAGGGCGCACGTGCGTCCAACAATGTCGGAGTCTCCCAAAATGGGCATACCGACTAAAAAACCTCTCGCTCCCCACGGACACTAGCCTGGAACCGTTTGTCACATTACTTCGGGCTAGGTCCAATGTCTTCGCCTTGAAGGCTGCTGCCTAGCCAAAGTCTGTAGGTTGGACCTCTGTGGTGTCTAGGTCCACCTTCTTTTTCCGCAGTATTTTCTGCGCAAAGAGTGACAAACTGTCCCATGCTCCCTTACTCTGTAAAATGTGGCCCACCACTGTGTCCGGAGAGAACCGCGGTACAACTTCCCTCAGCTTATTATTATTATAATTATAATTATAATTATGATTATGATTATGATTATTATTATTATTATTATTATTATTATTATTATTATTATTATTAATATTATTATTATTTATTATTATTATTATTATTATTATTATTATTATTATTATTATTATTATTATTATTATTATCATTATTATTATTATTATTATTATTATTATTATTATTATTATTATTATTATTATTATTATTATTATTATTATTATTATTATTATTATTATTATTATTATTATTATTATTATTATTATTATTATTATTATTATTATTATTATTATTATTATTATTATTATTATTATTATTATTATTATTATTATTATTATTATTATTATTATTATTATTATTATTATTATTATTATTATTATTATTATTATTATTATTATTATTATTATTATTATTATTATTATTATTATTATTATTATTATTATTATTATTATTATTATTATTATTATTATTATTATTATTATTATTATTATTATTATTATTATTATTATTATTATTATTATTATTATTATTATTATTATTATTATTATTATTATTATTATTATTATTATTATTATTATTATTATTATTATTATTATTATTATTATTATTATTATTATTATTATTATTATTATTATTATTATTATTATTATTATTATTATTATTATTATTATTATTATTATTATTATTATTATTATTATTATTATTATTATTATTATTATTATTATTATTATTATTATTATTATTATTATTATTATTATTATTATTATTATTATTATTATTATTATTATTATTATTATTATTATTATTATTATTATTATTATTATTATTATTATTATTATTATTATTATTATTATTATTATTATTATTATTATTATTATTATTATTATTATTATTATTATTATTATTATTATTATTATTATTATTATTATTATTATTATTATTATTATTATTATTATTATTATTATTATTATTATTATTATTATTATTATTATTATTATTATTATTATTATTATTATTATTATTATTATTATTATTATTATTATTATTATTATTATTATTATTATTATTATTATTATTATTATTATTATTATTATTATTATTATTATTATTATTATTATTATTATTATTATTATTATTATTATTATTATTATTATTATTATTATTATTATTATTATTATTATTATTATTATTATTATTATTATTATTATTATTATTATTATTATTATTATTATTATTATTATTATTATTATTATTATTATTATTATTATTATTATTATTATTATTATTATTATTATTATTATTATTATTATTATTATTATTATTATTATTATTATTATTATTATTATTATTATTATTATTATTATTATTATTATTATTATTATTATTATTATTATTATTATTATTATTATTATTATTATTATTATTATTATTATTATTATTATTATTATTATTATTATTATTATTATTATTATTATTATTATTATTATTATTATTATTATTATTATTATTATTATTATTATTATTATTATTATTATTATTATTATTATTATTATTATTATTATTATTATTATTATTATTATTATTATTATTATTATTATTATTATTATTATTATTATTATTATTATTATTATTATTATTATTATTATTATTATTATTATTATTATTATTATTATTATTATTATTATTATTATTATTATTATTATTATTATTATTATTATTATTATTATTATTATTATTATTATTATTATTATTATTATTATTATTATTATTATTATTATTATTATTATTATTATTATTATTATTATTATTATTATTATTATTATTATTATTATTATTATTATTATTATTATTATTATTATTATTATTATTATTATTATTATTATTATTATTATTATTATTATTATTATTATTATTATTATTATTATTATTATTATTATTATTATTATTATTATTATTATTATTATTATTATTATTATTATTATTATTATTATTATTATTATTATTATTATTATTATTATTATTATTCCCCCACATGGTAGTGACCTTGACGTGGTGTGGGGGCCTAGGTTGCAGTGATTCATCAGGCTGTGCTGGAGGGAGTATGTTCTCCTGGTAGGGTCACCCAATTCAGATTGGCTGATGATGAGCAGCTTACAAACTACTACCGACCCCCTAATCCAGTGGTGTCATGCGACCCGTGCCCAGTGGACTAGTTGGTAGCAAGGGGGTAAAACACTTAGCTACCGATAACGGAGCCTCCCTGATACCAGGTCACCTCAGGGAGTATTATTGACCTTACCACAGTAACGGGCCTCTGCTGTGGTGGACCTTACATTGCCGCGATACTCGTGGGAACAAAATGGAGATAAATAAAAACAAAAACATGAAGAAAGTAGTAGATAGAAGAGTGGAAGAAAGAGCTGGGATGGGCATGACCCCATTCATGAGGAGCGGGAAGACGCCTAGATCTCCCCCGGCACCCGTGGGGTTGCACGGTCCTGAACAGGCACAGGAGAAACTAGGTACACCGGCGAATACAGAGGAGATCCAAACCACCGATCTCATGCTGGAAACGCCAATGAGCAGCTTGCATAAACAAGTGGAGGAAAAAGCATGCAGCCACAAAAAAGACCCTGAAAGAGAGGAAGAAACACAGCTCCTACTGATTCAGGAGCTTACAAAAACGATGATGGCGGCAGTTTCAAAACAAAAGAACGTTAGCATGGAGGTTAAGAACGGACTGCTAAAGCTCCAGGAGGCGGTAGAAGTGATATTTCACTGCAAGAGTGAAAAGAGTAAAAAGCTCACCCTTGAAGCTAGAAATCAGGCCCAAAGCCCCAGACAAGTACCGCCAACGGACAAGAAGAGAGGAAGGGAGATAGAGGGGTCTCCTATCAGCTGTACAGAAACCCCACCACCCAGAAAAAGGAAAAATGTTGAAAACCGAGGCGAAGGCGAATGGATAGTCGTCCAAAACAACAAAAATAAAACCTTTAACCGACCGCCAGGTGAAGCAGATACTTCTAGACAGCGACGCTTCCCTAGGGAAAAAGGGGCAACGAACAGCCAAAGTGCTGGGAAAAAAGAAAACGGCGAAGGAAAGAGAAGGAGAAGGAGAAGAAGTAGGAGTAGGCAGTTTAAAAGGCCGCGACCAGAGGCCATTATAATTAAGCCCGCCGAAGGCAAAACATATGCTGAGATTCTGAGGGAAATACGGGAGCGAGTAAACCCAGACGCTTCCAAAGCCGACATAAAGGGAATCCGGAAGACACAAAACGGAGCGGTTCTGCTGGAATTAAACAATAAGGCAGAAGGAAAGGAGGAAATCAAGGAGGAACTCCGAAAGAGTCTAGGGAAAATGGCAGACGTTAAAGACCTAACGGCCAAAACAACATTGGAGATACGGGACTTGGATAGTCTCACTACAAGCGAAGAGGTGCAAGCAGCACTTAATAGAGACTTGGGAAAGGAGGTCCAATGTAAGTTCAGCCTAACTAAACCGAACAAGAGAGAGCAAATGCTGGCCTTTATAGAAATGGAGGAAAAAGACGCCAGGGAACTCCTGAAGACAGCAAAGATCAGAATAGGGCTAGTCAGATGTAGAATACGGGAAAGAACACCAGTAGTGCGCTGTTATAGGTGCATGAACTTTGGACACTTCAGAAGAGACTGCAAAGAGCCTAACCGAGAGGATACGTGCTATAAATGTGGACAGAAAGGTCACAAGATTAAAAGCTGCACGCAAGCTGCGAAATGCATCCTGTGTACGGAAATTAAGGCAAAGGCAACGAGCCATGTGTCAGGTACGAAAGACTGCAGTGCATTTCGGAGAGCTCTTGAGGAAGTCAGGAAAAATAGAAAAAATAGAAGATGATAAAAGTTCTTCAAGGAAATATGCATAGAAGTCGAGTAGCAGATGATCTCTTAACACAGATCACGCTAGAAAAAGAAATTGATGTTCTAATAATCAGCGAGCAGTACGTCCACCGGAGCAGAAACAACTGGTTCTCAGATGTCACCGACACGGCGGCAATCTGGATCCCAAACCCTGGAAAAATACACGCATTGGAACATGGGGCCGGAAATGGCTTCGTTTGGGTTAAGAGTAGCCAGTTCACCATCATAAGCTGCTATTTAACACCAAACCAAACGGCGCAGGAATACCAGGAGATGATCGAGAATCTAGAGGACGCAGTATCGGAACAAGAGGGGCAGAAAATTATTGGTGGCGATTTTAATGCAAAAGCAGTGGAGTGGGGAATGCCCACCACGAACAGCAGAGGATCGCAGATTTTAGACATGGCAGCCAGACAAGGGCTGATAATCATAAACTCCGGAAGCACAACAACGTTTCGGCGACCAGGGTACGCAGAAACAATACCGGACATCTCCCTGGCTACACAGAATATAGCGGCATTTATTACTGATTGGGTAGTTATGGAGGACTACACAGGGAGCGATCATCAGTACATTACGTTCAATATAAATATTAGAGAAGAAATGATATCCGAGAGCACAACGGAAAGTTCTAGATATAACGTGAATAAACTCGATACTAGAAGATTGAGTGAATCACTTAGATATAGCCTTAGTGACACAATGCAGGCAGGTGTAGAGCTAGAAGGTAGGATAAAAGCTGAGGCAGTGGTAGAGCAGACAATGAGTGCACTCATACTAGCCTGCGAGGAGTCAATGCCGCGAAAGAGGAAATTTACAAAAAGAAAACCGGTATACTGGTGGAATGAAGAAATAGCGGAGCTACGAAGAAGGTGTCAGCATCTTCGAAGAATTGCACAGCGATCACGGAACAGAGCGGATGCAACGGAAAAAATGGCAGCATATAAAATAAGCCGCAAAACACTCAGGAAAACCATAAAATTGAGCAAAAAGGTTGAATGGAAAAAGCTTTGCGAAGATGTAAACAGTGACCCTTGGGGGCTAGGATACAAGATAGTCATGAAGAAGTTGAAAATAGCTACAGCAACAAATTCAATCGAAGAGAGCTCGATGGAAAATATAGTAGATATTTTATTCCCAGCGCACCCGATAAGAAACTGGAGTGATGTGATGGTTTCACCAGAGGAAGTACCAGCTTTCACGCAGGAGGAACTTGTGGAAGCAACAAAAACTATGAAGAATAAGAAAGCTCCAGGCCCTGACGGGATTCCAGCGGAAGTCATCAAAGCCGTGGTGGAAACTTGCCCGCAAATGATGCTGAATATGTACAACACATGTCTAAAAGAAGGCGTTTTCAGCAAAAGATGGAAGGTAGCTCGACTTGTCTTAATCGACAAAGGGAAAGGCGGCAGAGTCTCACCGTCCTCGTTCAGACCACTGTGTATGCTGGACACGGCTGGAAAGCTCCTCGAAAGGCTATTGAAACCCAGAATAGAAGAGGCGATACGAACGACCGGTGGTCTGTCAGATATGCAATTCGGATTCAGACAAGGAAGATCAACAATAGATGCAATACGAGTTGTAATGGAAAAGGTAGAAGCGGCGGAAGCAAGGAACCATTTCTCAAGAAGAATAGTTGTCTTTGTTACCTTGGACGTGAAAAACGCCTTCAACTCGGCAAGATGGGAAGACATGATTGATGCCCTGGAAAAAAATTTCAGCATCCCAGCATATCTGCTCAGGATGGTAAAAGACTACCTGAGAGAACGCAGCCTTCAGTATGAAACCAAGATCGGCAGTGTAATCAAAAGCGTTGCAGACGACCTAGGTGCAATAATATCAGCTCGGACCATGGAAGATGCGCAAATCAGGTTGAATCAAGTCATGAGAAGAGTGAGTAGCTGGATGAACAGACACGGCTTAGAGCTTGCGGAAGCAAAAACCGAAATTGTCCTACTCACAAAAAAGAGGATGAGAACCATTGTGCCAATGGAAGTGGGGCCTGTGGTCATTCAAACTAAGGAAGCTTCGAGGTATCTTGGTGTCATGTTGGATACCAAACTAAATTTTTGGAGGCATATCAAAAAAGCTACAGACAAGGCGGCCGTGATAACCAAGAATTTGAGCAGATTAATGGCGAACATCGGTGGACCTTCACCGTGCAAAAGGAGGCTGTTAATGTCCACGACACATTCAGTGCTCCTGTACGGTGCGGAGATTTGGGCAGATGCCCTAAATAGAGAGTATTGCCGGAAGCCCATGGAAGCGGTACAACGAAGAGGGGCTCTGCTGGTAGCGTGCTCCTACCGGACGGTCTCATACCCAGCTGTAAATGTTATTGCAGGCGTGATACCGATAACATTGTTAGCCCGAGAGAGGAAACAGATATATAATAGGGCTGCGGGAAGAGACAGAAAAGAAGTGTCAGGAGACGCGAGGAGACAAAGCCTAGAAAAATGGCAAGAACAATGGAATGGGGAACACAGAGGACGCTGGACCGCAAGATTGATACCACAACTAGCGGTTTGGGTTAACCGGAGGCACGGCGAAGTGAACTTCTATACCACGCAAATGCTCTCGGGGCATGGATACTTTCGAGCTTATTTATTCAGAATGAATAAAGTAAACAGTCCGCGATGTCGCCACTGCGACACAGCGGAAGATACGGTCGAGCATACTTTTTTCGAGTGCGACGTCGCAGCGGAGGAAAGAAGCGTTCTAACTCGAATCGTAGGGGATGTTACGCCGGATAATATAACCACCATAATGATAGACACGGAAGAAAATTGGAACGCCGTGTCAGTCTACGTCGAGGCGGTATTACGAAAGAAGAAGAGACTGGGCTACTTAGAAGACTCGGAATAGATCTTCTAAGTTAGGAAATAGACCTCAGTGTAGTCTGGTTTCTGCTTTTGAGTCTGGCGTGGTCTGCTTGGCACCAATGGCATACAGGCTTACTGGTGCCGCAGTTTTGTTTGTGTTAAATTAACAACAAATTTAACTCTGCGACACTAGTTACTGCTGATGCTGTCGGCGTGTGGTAGATCTCGGTAGACTTATGAGCGAAATTAGATAAAACGTGTCGCTGTTTTGTTATGTAGCACAGTAGTACTGTTTTTTTGTTATTTTTGTTACATATGGAAGTAGATAGTAACTCGCCAAATAGTTGGGCCTACGCAAAACGACTTTGGGAGCCAAGTAGCTATTTGTAGAATAGATGTAGAACAGAAATAACCTAGTCCAGCATCTTGAGGCAGCTTGACATGCTGGAAGCTGCTTCAAGACAGCACTTCTAGGAACTATGTAGCTCTGTATAGAATAGTTTTTAGTTTTCTAGTTATTTGTAGAATAGATGTAAACAGAAAGAACCTAGTCCAGCGTTTTGAGGCAGCTTGACATGTTGGAAGCTACTTCAAGACAGCACCTCTAGGGATTATATAGCTCTGTTTAGAATAGTTTTGTTTTGTAAATGGGAAATAACCTAGCCATAATAGAAAAGGCTTAGAAAATTAATATTGTCTTAGTAATAATATTAGAAGAGGGACAGTAGATTTTATTTTTCTGTCTGCCGCTGTCGATAGATATATGCAGAGAAGAGCGAACGGGATAATTCACACGGAAACACCGAAGTCAGCACTTTTTCGCCAGTTTGAAGAAATGCTAACGCGGTTCCAAACTGGGATATACATCGTGGGTCAAGGGAACAGATGGTGGGGGTTTTTAGCCGGTCGGTTGGTTCCTTTTTTGCAGTGCGTCTTAGTGTAATGCAAAAAGAAACCGACCAACCCGGCACTCGGTAGTCTGTTAAGCAGATTTTCCCCGCAACACCATCTATAACCGTAAAAAAGCAAAAAAAAAAAAAAAAAAAAAAATTATTATTATTATTATTATTATTATTATTATTATTATTATTATTATTATTATTATTATTATTATTATTATTATTATTATTATTATTATTATTATTATTATTATTATTATTATTATTATTATTATTATTATTATTATTATTATTATTATTATTATTATTATTATTATTATTATTATTATTATTATTATTATTATTATTATTATTATTATTATTATTATTATTATTATTATTATTATTATTATTATTATTATTATTATTATTATTATTATTATTATTATTATTATTATTATTATTATTATTATTATTATTATTATTATTATTATTATTATTATTATTATTATTATTATTATTATTATTATTATTATTATTATTATTATTATTATTATTATTATTATTATTATTATTATTATTATTATTATTATTATTATTATTATTATTATTATTATTATTATTATTATTATTATTATTATTATTATTATTATTATTATTATTATTATTATTATTATTATTATTATTATTATTATTATTATTATTATTATTATTATTATTATTATTATTATTATTATTATTATTATTATTATTATTATTATTATTATTATTATTATTATTATTATTATTATTATTATTATTATTATTATTATTATTATTATTATTATTATTATTATTATTATTATTATTATTATTATTATTATTATTATTATTATTATTATTATTATTATTATTATTATTATTATTATTATTATTATTATTATTATTATTATTATTATTATTATTATTATTATTATTATTATTATTATTATTATTATTATTATTATTATTATTATTATTATTATTATTATTATTATTATTATTATTATTATTATTATTATTATTATTATTATTATTATTATTATTATTATTATTATTATTATTATTATTATTATTATTATTATTATTATTATTATTATTATTATTATTATTATTATTATTATTATTATTATTATTATTATTATTATTATTATTATTATTATTATTATTATTATTATTATTATTATTATTATTATTATTATTATTATTATTATTATTATTATTATTATTATTATTATTATTATTATTATTATTATTATTATTATTATTATTATTATTATTATTATTATTATTATTATTATTATTATTATTATTATTATTATTATTATTATTATTATTATTATTATTATTATTATTATTATTATTATTATTATTATTATTATTATTATTATTATTATTATTATTATTATTATTATTATTATTATTATTATTATTATTATTATTATTATTATTATTATTATTATTATTATTATTATTATTATTATTATTATTATTATTATTATTATTATTATTATTATTATTATTATTATTATTATTATTATTATTATTATTATTATTATTATTATTATTATTATTATTATTATTATTATTATTATTATTATTATTATTATTATTATTATTATTATTATTATTATTATTATTATTATTATTATTATTATTATTATTATTATTATTATTATTATTATTATTATTATTATTATTATTATTATTATTATTATTATTATTATTATTATTATTATTATTATTATTATTATTATTATTATTATTATTATTATTATTATTATTATTATTATTATTATTATTATTATTATTATTATTATTATTATTATTATTATTATTATTATTATTATTATTATTATTATTATTATTATTATTATTATTATTATTATTATTATTATTATTATTATTATTATTATTATTATTATTATTATTATTATTATTATTATTATTATTATTATTATTATTATTATTATTATTATTATTATTATTATTATTATTATTATTATTATTATTATTATTATTATTATTATTATTATTATTATTATTATTATTATTATTATTATTATTATTATTATTATTATTATTATTATTATTATTATTATTATTATTATTATTATTATTATTATTATTATTATTATTATTATTATTATTATTATTATTATTATTATTATTATTATTATTATTATTATTATTATTATTATTATTATTATTATTATTATTATTATTATTATTATTATTATTATTATTATTATTATTATTATTATTATTATTATTATTATTATTATTATTATTATTATTATTATTATTATTATTATTATTATTATTATTATTATTATTATTATTATTATTATTATTATTATTATTATTATTATTATTATTATTATTATTATTATTATTATTATTATTATTATTATTATTATTATTATTATTATTATTATTATTATTATTATTATTATTATTATTATTATTATTATTATTATTATTATTATTATTATTATTATTATTATTATTATTATTATTATTATTATTATTATTATTATTATTATTATTATTATTATTATTATTATTATTATTATTATTATTATTATTATTATTATTATTATTATTATTATTATTATTATTATTATTATTATTATTATTATTATTATTATTATTATTATTATTATTATTATTATTATTATTATTATTATTATTATTATTATTATTATTATTATTATTATTATTATTATTATTATTATTATTATTATTATTATTATTATTATTATATTATTATTATTATTATTATTATTATTATTATTATTATTATTATTATTATTATTATTATTATTATTATTATTATTATTATATTATTATTATTATTATTATTATTATTATTATTATTATTATTATTATTATTATTATTATTATTATTATTATTATTATTATTATTATTATTATTATTATTATTATTATTATTATTATTATTATTATTATTATTATTATTATTATTATTATTATTATTATTATTATTATTATTATTATTATTATTATTATTATTATTATTATTATTATTATTATTATTATTATTATTATTATTATTATTATTATTATTATTATTATTATTATTATTATTATTATTATTATTATTATTATTATTATTATTATTATTATTATTATTATTATTATTATTATTATTATTATTATTATTATTATTATTATTATTATTATTATTATTATTATTATTATTATTATTATTATTATTATTATTATTATTATTATTATTATTATTATTATTATTATTATTATTATTATTATTATTATTATTATTATTATTATTATTATTATTATTATTATTATTATTATTATTATTATTATTATTATTATTATTATTATTATTATTATTATTATTATTATTATTATTATTATTATTATTATTATTATATTATTATTATTATTATTATTATTATTATTATTATTATTATTATTATTATTATTATTATTATTATTATTATTATTATTATTATTATTATTATTATTATTATTATTATTATTATTATTATTATTATTATTATTATTATTATTATTATTATTATTATTATTATTATTATTATTATTATTATTATTATTATTATTATTATTATTATTATTATTATTATTATTATTATTATTATTATTATTATTATTATTATTATTATTATTATTATTATTATTATTATTATTATTATTATTATTATTATTATTATTATTATTATTATTATTATTATTATTATTATTATTATTATTATTATTATTATTATTATTATTATTATTATTATTATTATTATTATTATTATTATTATTATTATTATTATTATTATTATTATTATATTATTATTATTATTATTATTATTATTATTATTATTATTATTATTATTATTATTATTATTATTATTATTATTATTATTATTATTATTATTATTATTATTATTATTATTATTATTATTATTATTATTATTATTATTATTATTATTATTATTATTATTATTATTATTATTATTATTATTATTATTATTATTATTATTATTATTATTATTATTATTATTATTATTATTATTATTATTATTATTATTATTATTATTATTATTATTATTATTATTATTATTATTATTATTATTATTATTATTATTATTATTATTATTATTATTATTATTATTATTATTTATTATTATTATTATTATTATTATTATTATTATTATTATTATTATTATTATTATTATTATTATTATTATTATTATTATTATTATTATTATTATTATTATTATTATTATTATTATTATTATTATTATTATTATTATTATTATTATTATTATTATTATTATTATTATTATTATTATTATTATTATTATTATTATTATTATTATTATTATTATTATTATTATTATTATTATTATTATTATTATTATTATTATTATTATTATTATTATTATTATTATTATTATTATTATTATTATTATTATTATTATTATTATTATTATTATTATTATTATTATTATTATTATTATTATTATTATTATTATTATTATTATTATTATTATTATTATTATTATTATTATTATTATTATTATTATTATTATTATTATTATTATTATTATTATTATTATTATTATTATTATTATTATTATTATTATTATTATTATTATTATTATTATTATTATTATTATTATTATTATTATTATTATTATTATTATTATTATTATTATTATTATTATTATTATTATTATTATTATTATTATTATTATTATTATTATTATTATTATTATTATTATTATTATTATTATTATTATTATTATTATTATTATTATTATTATTATTATTATTATTATTATTATTATTATTATTATTATTATTATTATTATTATTATTATTATTATTATTATTATTATTATTATTATTATTATTATTATTATTATTATTATTATTATTATTATTATTATTATTATTATTATTATTATTATTATTATTATTATTATTATTATTATTATTATTATTATTATTATTATTATTATTATTATTATTATTATTATTATTAGAGTATGTTCTCCTGGTAAGGGCACTCAATCCAGATTGGCTGATGATGAGCAGCTTACAAACTACTACCTACCCCCTAATCTAGTGGTGTCATGCGACCCGTGCCCAGTGGAACAGTTGGTAGCAAGGGTTTAAAACACTTAGCTACCGATAACGGAGCCTCCCTGATACCAGGTCCCCTTAGGGAGTTTTATTGACCTTACCACAGTAAGGCGCCTCTGCTGTGGCGGACCTTACATTGCCGCGATACTCGTGGGAACAAAATGGAGATAAATAAAAACAAAAACATGAAGAAAGTAGTATATGGAAGAGTGGAAGAAAGAGCAGGGATGGGCATGGCCCCATTCATGAGGAGCGAGAAGACGCCTAGATCTCCCCCGGCATCCCTAGGGTTGCACAGTCCTGAACAGGCACAGGAGAAACTAGGAACACCGGCGAATACAGAGGAGATCCAAACCACCGATCTCATGCCAATGAGCAGCTTGCATAAACCTGTAGAGGAAAAAGCATGCAGTCACAAAAAAGACCCTGGAGAGAGAAAGAAACGCAGCTCTTGATGATTCAGGAGCTTAAAAAAACGATGATGGCGGCAGTCACAAAACAAAAGAACGTTAGGATGGAGGTTAAGAACGGACTGCTAAAGCTCCAAGAGGCGGTAGAAGTGATATTTCACTGCAAGAGTTAAAAGATTAAAAAAATCACCCTTGAAGCTAGAAAGCAGGCCCAAAGCCCCAGAAGAAGACCGCCAACGGACAAGAAGACAGGAAGGGAGCTAGAGGGGTCTCCTATAAACTGTGCAGAAACCCCACCAACAAAAAAAAAAAAAACTGTTGAAAACCGAGGCGAAGGCGAATGGATAGTCGTCCAAAACAACAAAAATAAAACGGTGAAGGAACACCAGTAGTGCGCTGTTATAGGTGCATGAACTTTGGACACTTCGGAAGACGCTGCAAAGGGCCTAACCGAGAGGATACGTGCTATAAATGTGGACAGAAAGGTCATAAGCATTTCGGAGAACTCTTGACGAAGTCAGAAAAAATAGAATAAATAGAAGATGATAAAAGTCCTTCAAGGAAATATGCATTGAAGTCGAGTAGCAGATGATTTCTTAACACAGATCACCCTAGAAAAAAAAATTGATGCTCTAATAATCAGCGAGCAGTACGTCTACCGGAGCAGAAACAACTGGTTCTCAGATGTCACCGACACGGCGGCAATCTGGATCTCAAACCCTGGAAAATTACACGCAATGGAACATGGGGCCGGAAATGGCTTCGTTTGGGTTAAGAGTAGCCAGTTCACCATCATAAGCTGCTACTTAACACCAAACCAAACGGCGCAGGAATACAAGGAGATGATCGAGAATCTAGAGGACGCAGTATCGGAACAAGAGGGGCAGAAAATTATTGGTGGCGATTTTAACGCAAAAGCAGTGGAGTGGGGAATGACCACAACGAACAGCATAGGAACGCAGATTTTAGACATGGTAGCCAGAAAAGGGCTGATAATGTTAAACCCCGGAAGCACAACAACGTTTCGGCGACCAGGGTACGCAGAAACAATACTGGACATCTCCCTGGCTACACAGAATATAGCGGGATAGTTATGGAGGACTACACAGGGAGCGATCATCAGTCCATTACATTCAATATAAATATTAGAGAAGAAATTATATCCGAGATCACAACGGAAAGTTCTAGATATAACGTGAATAAACTCGATACTAGAAGATTGAGTGAATCACTTAGATATAGCCTAAGTGACACAATGTAGGCAGGTGTAGAGCTAGAAGGAAGGATAAAAGCTGAGGCAGTGGTAGAGCAGACAATGAGTGCACTCATACTAGCCTGCGAGGAATCAATGCCGCGAAAGAGGAAATTTACAAAAAGAAAACCGGTATACTGGTGGAATGAAGAAATAGCGGAGCTACGAAGAAGGTGTCAGCATCTTCGAAGAATTGCACAGCAATCACGGAACAGAGCGGATGCAACGGAAAAAATGGCAGCATATAAAATAAGCCGTAAAACACTCAGGACAACTATAAAATTGAGCAAAAAGGTTGAATGGAAAAAGCTTTGCGAAGATGTAAAGGACTTGGATACAAGATAGTCATGAAGAAAGTACCAGCTTTCACGCAGGAAGAACTTGTGGAAGCAACAAAAGCTATGAAGAATAAGAAAGCTCCAGGCCCCGACGGGATTTCAGCTGAAGTCATCAAAGCCGTGTGGAAACTTGCTTGCAAATGATGCTGAATATGTACAACACATGTCTAAAAGAAGGCGTTTTCAGCAAAAGCTGGAAGGTAGCTCGACTTGTGTTAATCGACGAACGGAAAGGCGGCAGGGTCTCACCGTCCTCGTTCAGACCACTATGTATGCTGGACACGGCTGAAAAGCTCTTCGAAAGGCTATTGAAACCCAGAATAGAAGAGGCGATACGGAAGGAAGATCAAACAATAGATGCAATACGAATAGTAATGTAAAAGTTAAAAGCGGCGGAAGCAAGGAACCATTTCTCAAGAAGAATAGTTGTCTTTGTTACCTTGGACGTGAAAAACGCCTTCAACTCGGCAAGATGGGAAGACATGATTGATGCCCTGGAAAAAAATTTCAGCATTCCAGCATATCTGCTCAGGAAGGTAAAAGACTACCTGAGAGAACGCAGCCTTCAGTATGAAACCAAGATCGGCCGTGTAATCAAAAGCGTAACATCCGGCGCAGCACAAGGATCGATCCTAGTACCGGACCTGTGGGATATATTATACAATAGCTTGCTGGAGGCAGAAATGCCAGATGATATAACTCTAGCAGGCTTTGCAGACGACCTAGGTGCAATAATATCAGCTCGGACCATGGAAGATGCGCAAATCAGGTTGAATCAAGTCATGAGAAGAGTGAGTAGCTGGATGAACAGACACGGCTTAGAGCTTGCGGAAGCAAAAACCGAAATTGTGCTACTCACAAAGAAGAGGATGAGAACCATTGTGTCAATGGAAGTGGGGCCTGTGGTCATTCAAACTAAGGAAGCCTCCAGGTATCTTGGTGTCATGTTGGATACCAAACTAAATTTTTGGAGGCATATCAAAAAAGCAACAGACAAGGCAGACGTGATAACGAAGAACTTGAGCAGATTAATGGTGAAAATCGGTAGACCTTCACCGTGCAAAAGGAGGCTGTTAATGTCCACAACACATTCAGTCCTCCTGTACGGTGCGGAGATTTGGGCAGATGCCCTAAATAGAGAGTATTGCCGGAAGCCCATGGAAGCGGTACAACGAAGAGGGGCTCTGCGGATAGCGTGCTCCTACCGGACGGTCTCCTACCCAGCGGTAAATGTTATTGCAGGCGTGATACCGATAACATTGTTAGCCCGAGAGAGGAAGCAAACATATAATAGGGCTGCGGGAAGAGACAGAAAAGAGGTGTCAGGAGACGCGACGAGACAAAGCCTATAAAAATGGCAAGAACAATGGAATGGGGAATACAGAGGGCGCTGGACCGCAAGACTGATACCACAACTAGCGGTTTGGATTAACCGGAGGCACGGCGAAGTGAACTTCTATACCACGCAAATGCTCTCGGGGCATGGATATTTTCGAGCTTATTTATTCAGAATTAATAAAGTAAACAGTCCGCGATGTCGCCACTGCATTTAGTGTTTTGCACTTTTAGTAGGAAAAAAATTAATTAGTAGGCTAATATTATTAATATAGGTTTTAATATCACAAATTTTTGTGAGTTCGATTCTCTATTAATTCAAATTTTTTTTTTTTTTATTATTATGTATTATAATATTAATTTTTATAATATAACATAATTAATAACAAAAAACAATAGTTTTTTGTATTATTAAATTTTAAATTCAAATAATGCTTCTCTAATACACTTTTTTCTGTATGCTGTATATTTTGAAATGTATTTTGGTTAGGAAGTCTTAATAGTATATTGGTGAAATATTATGTTTATCGAGCCTATGTTAACATTTTGTTGTTCAAATTTATTTTATAATTTTATATTTAATTTAAATAAAAAAGAAACATCTCTTAATTTATGACTAAAAAGTAGACAATAAAAAATTTTCTTTTAAATAGGTAGCTTTTTCATTTAAATAAACAATATAAATTTTTTATTTCGCATACATTGTATGTCTATATTATATCATCCCCGCAATGACAAACTATCGAATCTGCAAAATCAGCGAATTTGAGCTGACATCGTAGTTTTACATGTTTTTTTAAGTTCTTTACTGTGACAAAGTCCCGAATCTCTATCTTGTCTCTAAATCGATGTAATTGCCTGTTGTAATTTGGCGAAAGTACATATCTAACATTTATCACTACAACAAACTGTCGAATGTGCTTTTGGGTTAATTTACTTTTGTCATTATTTTTTAAAATGCTAATTTTCACTTTGAAAAAGTAGTGAGAGTGTCAGATTAGTGAGTTTGTCGTTGTGAATTTTTAATTTAAACTTAAAATTTACTTAATCTACACTCAGTAAAGTGACGAATCTTTCAATATTTCTACAATAATCCCTATTTGTGCATAATAAATGGCTATTATAATATCTTTGATCTTATTTATGTATTTAAAAATTGTTTTCAAATGTTTAGTTGATTTTAAATAGAGAACCAGAATGAAAAGATTTTGTTACAACATGAAAAATGTTACGTTAAAAATTGTGATTTGCAAAGAATAATGAACATTATAAATAGATGTTGTGGGTGTTCTTTCGGTATTCAGTTTATCAAATTGAATTGTGATCGATTGTGATCGAGTTATAATTAAATGTCAAGTGAAAATTTATAAATTTTAAACGTTTGATTGAAATTTATTCCGATTAAAAATTTTAGAAATTTTTATTCATAAACTTACCAAATTCAGGTAACGAAAAAATTATTATTAATTAAAAATCGAAAGCCGTGTAAGGTTATAATAAATGATATGTAACATATATAATGAAAAAAAAACAGGTGAATTGTCAGCTAAAGAAAAATACCAACTTGACATTCACATAAAAGAAAAGAAGCTGCTCGTAATTTAAAAAATATTCAAAAGGAAAAAAATCAAAAAGATAATACACTTTTGGCGTTTAAATTTGATTTACAAGCCGTTTTGATTAACCCTAAGGGAACTACTAGTCCATTTTTCTACGTAAAGCTAGCAGTATATGATTTAACAGTATATAATTTAGGGGATGCTTCAGTAGAATGCTTTTTCTGGGATGAGACCGAAGGAAAAAGTGGAAGCATTGAAATTTCTACCAGCATATATAAATATATTATGCAGTATCCTGAAGTAGAAACTGTCTGAAACTGATGTCTGATAATTGTGGAGTATACAACAGAAAAATACTAAATTTGTGTGTATGTGTTTAGAGTCAGTTAAGAGACACACACGTTACGTTAAAATAATTAATCAAAAAAAAAATTTATGACAGCCAAATGACTTCCGGTGTGTACTCCAGAAGAATGGGTTCAGCAAATAAGAAATTCACGGAAAAATCCATCTCCGTATAGCGTTTCTTCGCTACCACACACAGATTTTATAGACTATGTATAATTCAGAGAAAGTTTTTTTATAGAAGACGAAAACAACACATTCCTTTCAAAAATTTTGTTTCGTTTCAGTATTCGAAGGTCACCCCCGGATAAATTGCATATAAAAACTGATTATGAGCAAGTACAAATACGAGTCTATTCGATAAGATTTTCAATATCAATGGGATTTAGAAAAACTGTGCGATGAATTGCAAATTCCAGTCTATCACGTATTTAATAAGAATTTGACGCCCTCTGGTTCAGTAAGAGACTCTTTTGCAATAACAGATATTTCTGAAGAATCTGATTATAAACAGCTTCAAGATTGAAGCCCTTTCATAAATAAACTTATTTAACTTTTATACTTAATAAAATGAATTATTATGTTTTGTTTATTATTCGTTATTATAGATAGAAATTTTAATTGTTGTTTTCATTTATTTTTATATAAAATGTTTTGGAATAAAATTTATTTTGTATTTTCTATTCCAATACAAAATAAATTCTATTACATTCTATTACTTATATAGTTTTACTAATTTTTTAAATATTAATTTCAAGTTTTTCAAAAATTATATGCAGATTCGCTACTTCATGCAAAAAATTTTACTCGAAATTTTGAGGAACTTTGAAAAACTAACAACAGCAAACTAACGAAACTGCAATTGCTTTTCGTCTCTTTGGTAAATCTTTGCTTTACCCAAATATTTTTCACACTTCAAAAATAAATTAATAAACAACTATTAATGATGAAGCCTATGCCAAAAAAATCAAAGCGAAAAGTATAAAACCTGATTTTACACGAAAGGTTAAAGTTTGATTTTGTCCTTCTGAAAATTGTGAAATTTACACATTCGCGAGTTTGCCATTGAGGGGACGATATATTATTATAACTTTATGATAAAACTGACAATTTATTTTAAAAGAAAACTAAGAATAAAATTATATATTTATTAAAATCTACATAAAAAACCATCTGACGGTCAAACTAAAATTTAAAGTACATACTTCAGTTGAAAAATAGTAAAATAATGCCTACTCCTACTTCTTATGATAAAACTGATAATTTATTTTAAAAGGAAATTAATAGTTAAATTATATATTTATTAAAATCTATATAAAAAAACCATCTGACGGTCAATAACTAAACTAAAATTTAAAATACCATATCATACATACTTCAATTGAAAAATAGTAGAATATTAGGTTTATTCAGTAACCTGTTCCAGATAGTTCTGAGCAATCTGGAGTAAGTAAGTTTTTTTGTATCCAATGTATTCCATTAATTGAACTTTTTTGCCCAAAAGAAGTTAACTTTTTTGTACTGAAGTCTTTTAGAACAGTTTAGAACAACTTAGTAATCAAATATATATTCTGAGCAAAAAATTTTAGTAGAAATTTTTTTTTTAATTTGAGCACTTAAATAGTTACAGATTACAGAGTAGTTATGAGTAGTTACAGTCTTACAGAGTTCTTATTATTAGTTCTTATTTGTTATTTCATAAAGAAAGAATTATCATTTGTTTTTAAACAAAAATATTAAAAAGTAAATGAATAAATATTTTTTGTAGATAGTAAAATAAATAGCAGAATAAATTTTAATGTTTAAAAATTAAAAATTTAAAAATAGTTATAAATGTATTATACCATAAAGGAAGTATAATATAGAGAAACTACGTGGAACAAATTTTGTGACGATTTTTTTTGCTTAAAAAAATTTTGAAAATACCCCATACACAGTAGGACCTAGATAAACTCACTTTAAAATTTTGTAATTCGTCATTTTAATGTCTTCGTTAACAGAAACTCATACAAAATATTGAGCTAATTTTTTCTTTTATGCAGGTTCAACTGTATAGATTCTAGCTTTGAGAGAGAGAATCTTAAAAAGGATTTTAATTCTTGTTGTTTTTTTTTTTGTTTTTTCTTTTATATAACATACATATAGTGTAGTAGTTGCAATGAGGTAAGGTTGCGTATGTCGTATCAAATGCACACTTATGTTGGGTAGAGTATGCCAATAATATAAAATGCATGGTGTCGGGACAAAATTTCAAAGACACAATTACATATTTAAAAAAATTAAATCCCAATTTAAGTTTTTATAAAAAATTTGAAATTATTTGGTTTTATAATGAAGGTACTTTTTTTCTTAAAAAAAAGTAAGAATACTAAGTGGTTATGCTGAAGTCCGAAGCGAATATCCCCGAAAAAAAATTCCGATCCGAATACGAAAAAATCGGTATTCTGAAATCCATTCGACTGCCAAGTCTGTGCACAAATCAAAATCAAATGTTTCGGAATTTTTTTTTTATTTCAAATAAAAAAGGCGGTGTTGGCAGTTTGAGTTTGCTTTTATTTATTTTGTAAAAAGTTATAAATTTTTTAATAATTACATAACGTATATACAGAAATTAAATGTAAAAGTTATAAACTTTTAAATACATATGTATATACAAATTAAAATTTAATAGTAATTTTTTGTTACACATTACATTTTGTTACATTAAAAACGATAAAATATATTATTCTAACAATATATAAAATATATTGTTTGAAGCGCTTTTTTAAATTGACATTCCGACGGACTTTAGCATAACCACCTAATTTTTTTATTTCTTAAAAATACTAAACAAAATCATATTTTGAAAGAAACTACTAATAAACTAAAGATTTTGACAATTCTTCCACATTTTATATTAGTTGATAAAAACTTAAACATTTAATTTTTTTAAATATGAAATTTTGTCCTACGAAATTTTGTACTTATGAAATTTTGTTTTATATAACTTTGTCATATAACCAAAATGCATACATTATTATTATTTTTAATACAAACAAAAAACAACTTACTTTACTTTAAATTGGAAATTCATAAGGAAAAAGAGAATTAAAATATTTTAATATAGAAATAGAATAACCAAAAATGATGTTCATTCAAAAATAATGTTCACGTTCATTGTTAATATATTATGATAAGATAATGATAATAACCTACACTCTACCTCTACTATGCACTATGCAGTAAGAAATCAAGGAATACATATATATGAATTACGACAGGGTGCAAAATTACTTACTTACTGCAGTATGGTACAAAAGAAATAAGCACATTGAAATAAGTTATATATTTTTTCTAATATTAGAATATTGTTAATACTAGTAATATTATAATAAATTTAAGAATTTATTTTTGTTTATTTAATTTTTCATTTTCATTTTTATATTGAAGTTATTAATTTTTATTACATTCAAAGTGTTTATTATTTTATTACACTTCAATTCGGCTTTTTCTCTTTGTTTAAAATATATTTTACAACATAGGTAGGTATATATTATTTGTACATTTGTAAAATTTTTATTTAAAGAATTTTAATTTTAGAGTCACAAACTCTAAAACATAGGTACATTTTTTTTTTCAAAACCTATCTAAGTGGTGCCTATGAAATGTTATTTTTCAACGCATAAAAAAGTAATTTAAATAGAATTTTACATTTTGTTTGAAATTAAAACAAAACTCCAATTCAATCCAAGAACAAAATCAAAGAATTAGAAATTATTCCATTAGTGTTATTTTTTATTTTGATGAACAAAAGAAAAAACAACAAAACAAAATTAAATATTTTATAAATTTTCATTTTTTGAAATGTTCAACATTATTGTACGATACTGTACGAGGTACAAAGGAAATAAAATATTTGTTATTTATATTATGCTTAGGCGAATCCTTTTCTTTTGTATTTGTTTAGTTATGATTATTTTTATTTATAAACAATCAGTTTTACTGTTCGGATAAAGAACTTCATTTACAGTTTCTAATGCCAATTCTACCAGATCGCTTTCGAAACTAATAAATATTGAAGATCCTAAACAGTCACATCCTCAAAACCTTCACCTTGTTGCATGTACATAAATAAAAATATGTAACCGTGGGGCTAGAGGTACGAAGCGTGTTATAAGAGGGTAATTCATAAATTTCTGGACGTGATGGAGGAGGATTACATGTACATTTAAAATATTTATTAGTTTTTTATTAAACTTCAATTCCGCTTTTATTTAGAATATTCATATATCTACCTATTACAAAATATATATGTACATACACATTTGTGAAATTTTTGTTTTAAGAATTTTAATTTTACAGCCACAAATTCAATTCATACCTATATATTTCTTTTTTTATTTTTCAAAACATATCTAAGTTGCCTATGAAATGCCCCTTCAACGCAATAGTACAAAAATAATTTTCAATTTATTTTAAAATTGAAATTAATAAAAAATACAAATTCAATCCAAAAACAAAATCAAAAAATTAAAAATTACATAAACAATTTACACGCATTGTTGCAGGTGTTCTTTTGTTTTGGCCAAACACAGAAAAATAAAAATTAAATCATTGTATGTGTGCATGAATATAAACAAAACATATACATATTACATTTTTTCTATGGCTTCTTCCTTACTACCTTATTTTCTTTTTTTTATACACATATCACACGACCCACATATATAAATTATAATGAAGGATTAAGGAATTGCAATATTTTTATCAAGATAATTGAATCCGTATGCGATATACAAAATCAAGAGAAAGATTATAATTTATAAGAGATATTATAATTTACGCTCTGGGGTATTTTGGCCTATGAAATATATTTTTTCTCTGGGGTTATACGGTAAAGTAAAATTTAAGAAATATTGAAAAAAATTTTTTGGTTCGGCTTAGTTTCTCTATATTATACTTCCTTTATGATTATACTATATTTATATAGATTGTGATGAAAACTATTGTGATAGGTATATTTATTAGTCTAGAATTAAAATATATTAGTTAGAAATTAAAAGAAAAAGTAAAAAAATATACCAAAATAACAAATAATTAAAAAAAATATTTGTGTACCTACCTAAGTATATGAATATAGAAAATTAGTGTTTCAGGAAATTTTTTTGAATGTAGTGCCTACATACATTAAGTATGTAATTAAAATTATATTGATACCTAAATTTCTTTAATTTAAAATAAAAAGAAAATACAAAAAAAATATAAAAAAAAATAAAAAATATTATAGAAAAAAGTTTCTTGGTAGCAGATTGATTGTAGGTAAATAGAAAAGATTGTTTGTAACAAAAATTGTAGGTAAAATTTACTAAGTAAGTAATACTATTTAAAATATTCTGGAAAAAAAGAAAACGGTAAAAGTAAAAATTTTTAGGTTTTATTTATTTTTAAATTTAATAAATTAAAAATGGACTATATGCGAGAATATTTTATGACTTATAACAGGAAAAGATGAAGGGAAAAAGTGGAACAACAACGTTTACGGCGTTCTGAACAACGAAATAATTTAATTAGACAAAATCGAAATATAATTCACCTTGAATTACGTAAACCTGGTTATAAGTCCGCTATTTTAGAATCTAGAAATTTTTTTTATCTTCAAACACATGATCTTGGACCGTTTTCGTTCTTATGTATTCATTGTACTGCAGTTTATTTTAAAAGTGAAATAAAATCGGATTGTTGCCATCAAGGAAAATTGTCCAATCTGTTGACTTTTAATCCGAATTTTCCAATCGAAATTAAAAGGTTGTATATTGGTACTGACCGAATAAGTCAAAATTTTCGGCAATTTTTTAGACAATATAACAATTCTAATGCTTTTGCTTCGATGGGAGCCAATATACATAATATACATATATTGCCTGGTGGTGTTTATTGTTTTAAGATTTCTCGTGAAGTTAATCACCAAACTGCAGAAAAAGTTCCAATCGACTTAAATTTTAATGTGTAAAGAGCCCATGTTGATACCGGTATTTCATATGCGGAATTATTTCTTTATGATACAGATATCGCTGTTAATATGCGCATGAATAATTCGTATAACTCAGGTTGTCTCAGAGAAATTATGACAACAATCGGTAAATATTTTCATAACATTTCTCCTTACGCTATAAGTTATCGTAAGCATCGAGAAGCATTCGAAACCGAATCAGCGTATGCCGCACAAAATAATTGTCAAATAAACCAAGTATCCATAATTTGTTCAAGAAATTTAGGTGATGACCAAAGAGTGTATAATGCACCTAGAAATACGGATGAGGTTGCGTTAATTTATGTACCCAATCGTGATGGTAATATTCCTGCTCAAATCGATTTCGCAGCTTATCCTACTAATAGGAGAAGCGTTAAACGAATTAATTTCCTATCTAACCATTTAGACCCAATGATTTTTCCTCTTTTTTTTAGTAATGGGTATTTCGGATGGACTACAAATATGTGCCATAATAGAACTGCGTCTACAGCTGTAAGAAATAATATAACCACTCTCCAATTTTACTTATTTAAAATAGCAGTCATACCAAATATTTTTAATCCCTTCACTATGGAGGTATATTGTATACGCTTATGCACGTGTAGAAGCCAATCGTTTAATGTATATTCGTTCTAATCAAAAATCTTTTCGTGTAGATTTTTATAAAGGACTTTTAGACCATATGAATAGCTTTAGTAGTGACAACAATATAAGGGTCGGAAATTTATTTATACTTCCATCGTCATTTGTTGGTGGGCCGCGTTTCATGTCAAAACTTTATCAAGACAATATGGATATGGTTAGAAAATTTGGTCGTCCCGATCTTTTCATCACGTTTACATGTAATCCACCTTGGCCAGAAATCAAATTTCAATACATTCATTTCAAAACTCTTCAGATCGCCTTATTTTGTAACACGAGTATTCAATCTGAAACTAAAGGAGTTTTTAAATGATATTACCAAATTGCATGTGTTTGGAAAAAGAAGCAATTACGTTTATGTTATCGACCACCAAAAACGTGGTCTACCACATGCTCATTGTTTATTTACTCTTGGTAAGGAAGATAAATTAAAAACATTTGCAGATGTTGATAACATTATTTCAGCTGAAATTCCAAACAAAATTGCGCATCCACAGCTATATGATATGGTTATGAAACATAATATTCATGGACCATGCGACAATTTAAATCCCAAATGTGTTTGCATGGTTGATAACAAATGTACTAAGAGTTTTCCAAAACCATTCTGTGATGAAACCGATATATCTAAAGAAACTTATCCTAAATATAGACGACGTCCAACTGTTTCACCTGAAATCAGGCCCTCAAAAGTCCCTGTAGATAATCGTTTTGTAGTACCGTACAATCCATTTTTGACTTTAAAATATAATGCTCACATTAATGTTGAGCTTTGTTCTACAGTTCAGGCTATAAAATATATTCATAAATATATTACCAAAGGATATGATTGTGCTAGAATTGGTATAAAAATTGATCTTACCACTAATAATCCCACATCTGTTGTCGATTTTGATGAAATTTCACAGTATCTCAACTGTCGTTACATTAGTTCACAAGAAGACGCCTGGCATCTCCAAGAAATTCCAATTCATGACCAGTCCCACAATATTGTGATGCTATCAGTGCGCTTGAAAGATGGACAATCAATATTTTTCAACGAGGATAATATTGAAAATGATTTGCGACGTGAATCTATTTCAGTAACGACATTAACGTCGTTTTTCGACCTTAATTTAAATTATCCAAATGCACATAATTATTTATACCACGACATTCTAATGCATTACGTATTTAAAAATAAAAAATGGGAAAAGCGATCTTTAAGCTCACATCACGGTTATAAAGCTATAGGGAGATTAACAACAGTTTCACCAAAAGAAATTGAACGCTACCTTCTCCGAATTTTATTACTATCGGTTAAAGGTGCAGAAGCAGTTTCCTTTGAAACTTTAAAATGTTTCAATAATATTTCTTATTCAACTTATAGAGAAGCTGCTTGAGCTAGAGGGTTAATAAATGATTCTGCAGAGTGGCATCTTTGCCTTTCGGAAGCTTCTAATTATGCTTCCAAAATCCTTGCGGTCTCTGTTTATTACAATTATTTATCATTGCAATCCGGCAAACCCATTAGAATTATTCGAGAACCATAAGGCTTCTATAATGGAAGATTTTATTCATTCTGGTTTAGATGCAAATGCCGGTTGTACAAATTGCATTATTGCACTCCGAGATTTGTGCGAAGATGTTGGTTTTGATCTTTTTTCTATATTACCGTTACCAAATTCAGAAATTTATTCAAACCTTACTATACCTCCAATTTCTATTCCTAACAATGAACCAACTCTTTGGGATGATCTGAACAATGCACAGATTGCGGCGGGCTCAAGCATTTGGTCTTCCGTCCAAGGAACAAATTTAGATAAATATTTCTATCTAGATGGTCTTGGAGGTAGCGGAAAAACATTTTAATACCGAGCTTTAATTCAAAAATTAAAAACTATTAATAAAACAACATTATGTATAGCTTGGACGGGAATTGCGGCAAATCTTCTACCACATGGCATGACTTGCCATTCTGTTTTTGCTTTACCTCTAAACCTTGACACCGTTAAGTTTCCTCAATTATCAAAGCAAAAGAGGGAGTTCCTAACATCAATTGACTGTCTTATATGGGATGAGACACCTATGGCACCTGCGGTTGCTTTAGAAATTATTGATTTAGTTTTCCGCGATTTAATGAAAAACAACTTACCTTTTGGTGGAAAACTTATTATTTTAGGTGGGGACTTTCGGCAAGTTCTTCCTGTTATCCGAGTAGGTAACCGTCTTATCATTGTAAATGCAACCATAAAGAAATCTCCGCTCTGGAAAAGTTTTAAATTATTTAAACTAGATAAAAATATGAGAGCAATTACTGATCCAGCTTTTTCCACATGGCTTCTTTCTATTGGAGACGGTAAGTGTTGCTCCAATGAATTACTTAAAAAAACTCAACATTCACTGAATATTCCAAATGAATATCTATCAGAAGATATTATAACTGACACGTTTGGAGAAAGTTTTACCACAGAAGATATGGAGCCTATATCTCAAAGGGCGATTTTGTGTCCAAAAAATGAAGATATTCGTCATATAAATGACGGAGTTTTGAAAAAGTTGATTGCCGAAGAAATGTCTTTTCGCTCAATAGACTCTGTTAAAAATGAGGACGGTACTGAGAACACTAGAATGTGAATTTTCCAATAGAATTTTTGAATACGTTGAATCTGTCTGGCCTTCCTCCACATATCTTAAATTTAAAAAAAGGTTCTATTGTAATGCTTATGCGAAACCTATCCATTCAAAACGGTTTGCGTAATGGAACAAGATTCGTAGTTACAGATTTTCGAAAGAATGTATTAAAAATTGAAATTTTAACCCGCACAAAAAAGGGAACCACACTTCATTCCAAGAATATCTCTAGATACATTCAACGATCCAGCCTTGCCTTTCAACTTCATTAGACATCAATTTCCAGTACGTCTTGCATATGCAATATCAATCAATAAATCCCAAGGTCAAACATTTCAAAGAGTCGGAATTTATCTCCCTGAACCTGCCTTCACACATGGTCAACTCTATACAGCAATGTCGAGAGCAACACAATCCACTGCTCTAAAAATTAAAATTCTAGAAGGACCAAGACAGGGAAAAACTACTAGCAGGGACACTGTAACTGACAATGTTGTATACCAGGAGGTTTTCTAGAATAGTCCACTTTTTACAATTTTTTTCCTATATGATAAATTTTAAAACTCGCCTATAATAATTGAAAAACGGTAATAGTACGCCATAGTTATCATTAATAGTTTAATAAAATTTTCGGAAATTAATTTTAATATTCCAACACACGTTTTCCTAATTAACGCGAAAAATCCATTAATCGGTCAATAATATTGATTATGGTAAAGGGTTTCGGTGGTTTTAGTGGGATAGAGTCCCACACAACTAAGTAGCTACGAGATTTCCACCTTCCCTCGAAAAATAACAAAAAACAAATTAAATTTTATAAAAACAGTTTCATTCTATCTGATATTTTTGTTTTATTTTATAAAACTCGCTTAAAATTTTTTTATTTTTTTGTGGTTTCGTATTAATATTACTATTCTATACATTGTTTCAGACACTTTAAACATGTCAAATGTTTAATTTTTATTAAAAATCCATTTATTGTGCCGTTTCACAGAAAAATTCCTTTCTTTTGCTCGGTCGGGTATGTACCCGGGGGTTTCTTCTAGTAGTGTTATATTAATGTAGATGGATACAAATACATTCTATATCATTGCAGAAAATGAAATGTAAATAATCTAACGAGATTAGTATTGATCTTATTAATTGGTTCATATTTACCATAATTAGTTCGATGAAACTGCAAACTAAACATATTAGCTGATCGTAATCTATCGAATTCGAACAAAAATTAAGTTTAGCAAACAGTTGAGTAGACAAAATGTTGCTTTGGCTTAATTAGGAACACAAACAAAATATTTAACAACTTACTGGTTCTACTAATTAAATGTGGAAAACTACTGCTAGTGTCAGGAATTAAGCCTTCTTAATTAGAATAGCTTCATTTTATTTAATTTGTTACCAGACTATACTCTCAATTATTTTTTGTCATTTATTATATCCCAATGACAAAGGGTACTAGACCAAGTAAACGAATAAAGCATCTGTTTTTTTTGCTTCATCGGGAATCGAACCTGGAACCTTTCGGTTGAAAGGCAGGCACTTTACCTACTGCGCCATCCAGCGTGTTAACATCATTAATAGAAATAATGAATAGTAAAGGACCACAGGTGTGTTTCGTGGTGGTCATCTTCTGTCATCGAGGATCTAAAAAAAACACTATACCGATCAGAAAGATAAGAATGAACCCAATAAATAAAATAAGGAGGGGAAATCCTAATTTATTTAATTTAAAAATAATTATATTATGTGGAAGCAAATCAAAAGCTTTACTGTATACGTGTTACATCCGTTTGAAAAATCATCTTTCATATTATTAATACTTAGTTAGTATATAAACGTGATTCTTGACTGTTATTATTTGATAGGCGTTAACTTAGTACTCTTACTGAACCAATCATTGTCATTGGGCAATTTTCCAGATAAATGGAAGGGAGCTACTGTAATTCCGATTGCGAAGGTAAAAAACACAAAACTTAGCTCTCAGTTTCGTCCAATTAATATGACTTTATGTCTTTTAGTCAAAAATCTTAGAGAAGAGAGTTACTGATCAACTTGTGCAGTACTTAAACAAATATGATATAATATCTGAAAGCCAATTGGGTTTTAGAAGCAATCGCAGTTGTGAAACTCTACTTAGTTTGTTATTTCAAATAAGGCGGATAGTAAATGGCGAGAAAAATATTATTGTGGCTGTATTCCTGGACTTAGAGTACCAGCCATAGTACACCTGTTCTTCTTCTAACAACTCTAGAAAGGAAACTCTGGTCGCCAGCCACAGTGACCGGAAACCAAAACGCAAAAGGAAATCGGAAAACGTTATTTGGAAAGAGAGATACAACAAGGCTAACTTAATTTTAGGCAAGATTGCCAAAAATGACAGATGATGTAACAGATCTCACGAAGAGAACGTACAAGCGCCGAAAAGAATCAAGGCGGCTTCTGGAACTCACCCCACATCTTAACAACAGACCAACCACAAAGGGCGTTTAGTAAGGTTGCCAAGGAGGATCTGCACATGGCACTAGTTGAAGAAATCACCAACAGTGGCAAGCAGGTGGCGGCGATCTGGCCAGACATCGAGACAAAGTTGTCCGAGTGTGTTTTGCGCCATTGTGTTTTGCGCCATGTTATAACAAATAGCGGACAACCGGCTCAAAATTTCGACTCAGCTGAAGTACTGAGGGGATGTAGGATGATCAAATATGAGAATCAGTACTCCAGGGATTTTCTTGGCGAATGCATTGCTAAGATCAGCAATGCTTTTGACGGCTTGAAGCTCAAGTTAATCAACACCAAGGAAATTCCTAGAGAACCAAGGCCTCGCATATGGTTACCCACAATGAATATAGGCAGAAGAGAGCTTCTCCAATGCCTAAAACTTCAAAACCCTCAGATACCGATGGATGACTGGTCAGTCATAAGAATTGAGGAACCAGCTAAAAATAGTATGACCTGTCTAGTCTCCATCAATGAAGAAAGCATTGAGGCACTAGAAATGGCGGACTGTAAAGTTTGGTTTGGTGTGAGGCATGCGAAGGTAAACATTTTCAAAGATAACCGTACAGACGATATGGTTGTCGATGAAAATGATTAAGCCAAGGAAGATGCCCCACCAAATGAACCAGCAACAACAAATAACGACACAGAAAAATTGGCACAAATTCAAGCTAATGTTAAAGGTAAATCAAATTAACTTGGGGCACTCCAGGTGCGCCTCGGATAATTTGATAACTTTTTCCGTGAGGAAGATATTGACATCAGCTTGATTCAAGAACCTTGGGCTAAGGACTCGGCCGTGCTAGTTCTAAACGACAGCCAATATAATCTCTTCTATAAAAAAAGGCAGTGGTAAGCCAAGATCGTGTATTCTAATTAAGAAAAACATATATGCTTTTATCTGTTCTAGCCTCAGCTCCTCTGATTTGACAGTAGTCAAGTTAGAGCTTACAAGTGGAAAATCGGTATTTGTGTCATCGGCATATATGCCTCACGATGAACCTGCACCACCCAATGAGGTGGTACAGCTTACACCGATGATCAACAACAGTAAAGCCGACCTGGTGTAAGGCTGCGATGCAAATGCAAGACATTCGCTTTGGGGAAGTTCGGAAAATAACGAACGAGGTGAATGTCTTTTTGATTTTATTCTAAATACTAATCTATATGTATGTAATGTCGGTAACAAACCAACCTTTATTTTTCCAAGCTCGGAAAACTTTAATGGATGGGAAGAAGTTCTCGACATTACCTTGGTAACAAACAATAACTCCCTCAAGATAGATAGATAGTGGTTGGTATCCGATCTGAACTCTTTTTCTGATCATAGATGGATTACCTATAATATAAACCTGGAGTCCGAAACCCAAAAACCATTCAGAAATCCTAAAAGAATTGACTGGGATAAATTTATTCAAGTATTCCAATCAAAACTACGCCAAATACCTGACTTCGAAGTACAGTCAACCTTAGAAATTGATCATAAGGTTAAAACTTTCCAGAAAGCAATGAATGTTGCTTTCAAAGTCTCGTGTCCAATTAGATACAGCAAGAAAACTTTCCCTCCTTGGTGGAATGAAGACTACTCTTAGGAAAATGACTAGAGCAATCTTCAATATCTGCCACAAACACAAATTCTGGCAGCCATACAAAGACTGCCTAAAACTCTACAAAAAATCCATTAGGAAAGCGAAGACCCTATCTTGGATGGATTACTGTCAATCAATTGAAAGTACCAGGGACTCTGCAAGACTGGGAAGGATACTCTCCAAGGTACATTCCAATTCCTCTTATATTAAAAGAATGGATAGTACTTGGACGGAGTCTAGCGAAGAATCCCTGGAGCTCTTATTAAACACACACTTTCCAGGATGCCAATTTAGCGGAAACCAATTTAGCGAATCCGCAATTCCTGATGACCTGAGTTCCACAACCTTTAACGAATTGTCATCCATTATCACGGGGGAGAAAATTAAATGGGCCATAAATAGCTTCTCTCCGTATAAGTCACCTGGCCTTGACGGCATACTGCCCATTATGCTCCAAAAGTTGCAATATAAAGTAGCCCCATGGTTGATGACAATCTTCAAAAATTGTATTGCACGTAATCATGTACCCGAAGCATGGAGAAATGTTCGTGTAGTATTTATTCCCAAGGCGGGCAAGAGAGGTCACAAATTTGAAAAGGACTATAGACTGATCGGTCTAAGTCCTAAGGTGAAGATCAACCGATACGGCTCTTCACGAGGTAGTGCGTATGATACAAAAAACCATTCACTACAACAATATACTTTAGCCACGTTCATAGATATTGAAGGAGCTTTCAATAATGTTCGAACTGAAACCATTAAAAATTCTATGATCGACTTAGGTGTCAGTGGATTGTATCCATGCTTGAATCGAGACTCATCCAAGCAAATATGGGACAATCAAGTTTAACCAAAAATGTAAATAGAGGAACACCCCAGGAAGGTGTCATTTCTCCGTTACTCTGGTTATTAGTCATAGATAAAATATTACTAAATCTTGAAAAAGACGGGATCAAAGTGGTTGCAGATGACTTAGTTTTTAAAGCGTATGCAGATGACTTAGTTTTTCTGGTATCGGGGATCTATCTCTCCGTGATCAGTGAAATCATGGAACGTGCTCGCGGTAGGATTAGTACATGGGCTACAAGCTGCGGTCTATGTGTTAATTCCGCCAAAACGGTGATGATACTCATTTACCACAAAAACTAAGATACCAACCTTTAACCTCCCGAAGCTAAACGGTCAAACACTCACACTCACTGATAGTGCCAAATACTTAGAAATCATACTTGATACTAAGCTCAGATGGAAACTAAACATAGAAAATAGAATCAAGAAAGCAAGTATAGCTTTCTCCACATGCAGTAGAACCTTTGGTGAGAGGTGGGGACTCAAACCGAAGATGTTACAATGGATGTACACAACTGTGGTACGTCCTATTCTTACATACGGATCGTTAGCCTGGTGGGCAGCGGTAAATAGGACATACAATATTACCAAACTTGGGAGAATACAAAGAGCAGCGGGGATTGGAAACACAGGTGCTTTGCGCTCGTGCCCTACTGACGCTCTTAATGTGATCCTTAATCTCCTTCCTCCCGATTTGTACATAAAATACGTTGCATCCTGCAGTGCAGTCAGACTAAGAGAAACTGGCTTCTGGTATTCCAGACCATATGGCCACGGGAATATCATAGGTCAGTTACCAAATGAATTGCTGCCAAGCGCAACCGATTATATCACCCCTAAACTGAACTTCAACAAAAATCCTAAAGTAGGTTTTCCTGTCAGGGCCGATTGGAAGCGTGGTTTAAAGAAAAGGGAAAATGATATAGGAATTTTCACTGATGGGTCTAAAATGAACTGCGGACTAGGTGCAGGAATTTTCTCAGAAGATCTAGAAATATCAAAGTCTTATGGTCTCCCTAAATACGCTAGTGTCTTTCAAGCAGAGCTGCTTGCAGTTAGAGAAGCGCTTAAAACCCTTAATAACATTTATACGACCAAAACAAAAGTCACCATTTTCACGGATAGTCAAGCCGCTATCAAAGCTTTGGTGGCGGACACTATCTGTTCTAAGCTGGTGGAACAATGCCGAAACGAAATTGGAAACTTAGATAACCGCGATCTCTCTACTATGGGTTCCTGGTCACAGTAACATAGATAGAAATGAGAGAGCCGATGAACTGGCAAGGCAGGGTACCAATCTCGACAGCTCCCTTGAGGAAGACATTCACTGTCCAATGAGAGTCGTCAAGGAGCGCATCGATTCATACTTTGAAAAAACGTGGCCCGCGTATAATATTAATAAAACCAAACAACTTTTAGCCAGATCCCGCACAGATATAGCAAGAGTAGGCAATCAGCCCCGTAACTAGGCAGGTGCAACAGGTGCAAGCACAAGGCCCAGATGTCTGAGGAGCCCAGAAATAAACTTTTACTTATTTTTTTCTTTTGGGTTATAATCTCATAAAACTATAAAAATTAATAATTAGCGACAATTACGTCAAATTATATAAATATAGATAGAGATATGATAGAGTTAAACGATAAGATATACGTTTATTTTAATTGTAACGGTAAGATAATAATTGAAGAAAGCTTCATCAATTTTACTGAATCGGAGAAGATCTACCAAATGATTTTAAATAAAGTAGCAGCTGATAAATTGGATATTTATGATGTCAGAAGACAAGGATACGACAACGGTGCTAATATGTCTAATAAATATAAAGGTGTAAGAGCACGTATTTTTCAAATCAATAATTTGGCAATTTTTGTGCCTTGTTCGGCTCATTGCCTTAATTTAGCTGGTGTTCATACTGAGTCTACAACACCACAAAGTATCACTTTTTTTTATTGTGCAAAGATTATTTAACTTTTTCTCATCATCGACAGCACGATGGAAAATTTTAATGAAATATTTAAAATTAACACTTAAAAGTTTATCGACAAGGTGGTCATCAAAGGCCAATGCAATGAAGTCGTTAAGTTTACATCTATTCGATGTAAAAACAGCAATGGAATCGATTGCAAATGGTTCAACTGCATCAAATCCAGAAATTATATCAAATCCAAAAAGTTTGCTCTTACTAATTGATTATCTGCAATCTTTCTGTATGGAATAAAATTATACAATGCACTGAGCGAATAAATAAAGCATTACAACGAAAATATGCATCGATAGACCATGCAACAAAATTAATTAATGGACTACGTTGTACTTTACAACGAACACAGTTCTTTACTAGAAACAGGTTTAGAACAAGATTTTGAAAAAGCAAATAATTGGGCTAAAACTATGGATTTACAAGTTGGACTTCGCAGTAAAAGGAGGAGAATAGTTAAAAAAATTTAAATTGATAAGGCACCGGATGAAGGAAGTATCATGATGTTCAAAAGTTTGTTTAAAATGCAAATGTAAAATGTTTTTGACAAGTTATTGTCTGAATTAGATTGGCGTTATGATCAACTTAGAAATATTTGAAAAAATTTTAGCTTTTTATATGGCTCATCTTTAGAAAAAGACAGCGTCAATGTCAATTTCAAAGTTTTAAATTTGAACCATCGATATTAATAGACAATTTAAAAACTGCACCACCACTTGAAATGGCTTTGGCTCCACGTGGCTTTGGATGAATAGAGTCTTATCCATAAAAACAAAATCCATAAATCAAAATCCCTCATTTCACAGTCCGTAAAAACAAAATCCGTAAAAATTAAAATCCATACGTACAAAATCCGTAAAAAATCCGTAAAATATGGGTTGGTATTGAAATCCATAAATCAAAATCTCTAATTTCACAATCCGTAAAAATAAAATCCAACAAAATCCAGAATTCTTAATAAACAAAATCCAAATGCGACAAAATTCCATTTTTCAAAATCCAAATGCGACGAAAATAAAATGCAACAATATCCAAATGCGACAAAATCCAAATTTTAGTAAAATAGCAAGGTTAGTAAAAACTTTTAAAAAAAACAAAATTTATTTTGAAAGTCTAGACCCCCGCTACTCATTTATTGAAACCCTGTTTTTCGCAGACATCGTTTAATTTTTATGGATTTCGGTGTGCTCCCGGATTTTGTGTATTACGTATTTAAATTTCATGGATTTCGGTGTGCTCTCTAAAAAAAAAAATGTTATATTCCCTTCTAAATGCATGTTCCCCTTTAGGAGCACTATTGTTCCATTTTTTAGTGACAAAAAATAAATTAATCGTTCCGAATTATGTACATTCTCGAATGTACATTCTATAATAATTAATTTATTAATTTATCAATAATAATTATTTTGGTCAGATTTTTAATTTATTTTAGCCTAAACAAGCCCTTATTTCGTAATTAACGTACTTTGAAATAAAAATTATTTCAAATTTAGATTCCTCAAGACTCCAAACCCTTATTAAAATATTATCGTTCCGCTTTCGAGACATTTACCTTACTATATCTTTATTTTTGAGTTTAGTTCTTAACATTGTAATGAATAGTCGAATAAACAATTCAGTTAAAATAAACTGAATTCTAAACATGTGAATTACAAATATTGATATTCAGGCCAGAGTCGTAACTAGAGTGTGGCAAACATAATTTCGTCTAATTCAAAACATTCACTAATTTTACATTTTTCAAATTTTAAGCAGTTTCTTCTTAGAAAACATTATTTATTTCAGCTTTATACAAAATTGCAAAATTCCAGTGAATTTACGTAAAATTCTTCAAAGTTATTTTTTCGTTAATTTGCTAAACCCTAAAAGTGAAAAAAAACTTATTCCGGTAATTAAATAACACTTTGCTTATTTTTTTTTTAAAAACGCTAGCTTGAACATTATAATGAAAAACATCACTGTCAAATATCAGTTTTCAGATAAAATAATGGTAAACCTTAAACGAATATTTTTTTTAAATTAACTTTGAAAATCTTTTTAAATTAAAAATTAATAGTTCACAAACACAAGTTGCTAATTGTTAATATTTATTAAACAGTAAGTATAAAAAGACATATTATCATCATATTTTACTATGTTGTCATTTATATTTACCAATTTTAGATGATTCAAAAAAGGAATTCATCCGGTTGGGAGATTAAAAACGAAAAGGCAAATTGCAGCAGCGAAACGAAAACCAATCCAAGTTATTGGACAAATTTATAAAAAAAAAACTACAACTACGAGCAAATGGTCATATCGTTTACCTCTTCTGCTGAAAGGAACATTGAGAAGGATGTAATTGAACACATTATTGAACATCAAGTAGTTCATCAATTTTCTATGTCAGCGACAAAAATACTGAATATAATTTGGATTTACAAATGCCTTTGCAGGAACTTGACGTGAATTTGTAGAATATTAGACTTCAAATTGCCAACGAAGCTCAAACTTCTGTAGATAACAAAATATTAATAAGAAGAACATATAGAAATAGATTTAAATAATCCTGTAACTTGTAATTGAAATTCTGATCAATTTCAACGTTTACTTATTTTACATGGCCCATAACATAAGGAATTAGATAAATATCCAATTGTTAAAATGATGACGCTAATGTGGCCAGTGGCCGCAGTTTCAATAACACTTGATTAAATTAAAAAACTTACTAAGCATTGAATTTGTTGAAATTGTTTGATTTGAAATTATGGCATTTGTTTAAAATCAACAAATAATGAATATTTATGTTGATTTTATTTATTTATTACTAATTGATTAAATCAAACAAGTTACAATAATGAATTTAATCTTAACAATAATATTTACAATTTAAAAAAAATATAAGAGTATAACTATAAAAACAAAAAAAATTTATGTTATCTTATTTTCTTATACATAATGACATTTGAAATAGATCAAAATTAAAAATTAGAAGTTAGTTTTTTGTATGTTTATATAGTTGGATAGTTGACAGGAGTTGCCATTTTAAATGTTTACTATAGGCCCGCAAAATCTAAATACAGTTCTGTATTCATGCAAATAGGTTTTCAATATACTCTTTCCATTAACAAAATAAATAGATTTTTCACCATTTTATAAAATTTGTAATTCACCTCATTCAATTAATTAATTTCCATCAAAATATTGTCAGTTATAATAATTGGAGGAATATAAAAGCTAATGAAATTTAATCATATGTTTTAAGCACAAGACATTAAAATTTTGTACCTTTAAAACTAATATGGAAAAAAAAATTTGTAATAAATTCCATTCTTGTGTTGAAATTTATCACAGTTTGATAATGAAACATAATATTTCTAAATCAAATAGTAAAAATTGAAATGAACGTTAACTGATGTCAATGTATACAATACAAAATATTCAAAATACTAATTGAAAAATATCTGTTTTCATTCAAAAATGGATTTTTGTACCAAATCTCTAGACTTAAATAATTTAATAAAAATTATATTCAAAATATATTTTACTATGCGCGAAAACTCTTAATAAATATGTATATAGCGGATTCTCAGTCTCACTATTATAAAATTAAATTGTATAGAAATAGATATAAAATTTTCAAATCAGGTAACATAATTAAGGATTCATGGTTGTATACAAAATTTACTTAGAAGTGCAATGATCTCGAATCAAATACAATTATTTCAAATATTTAGGACAATTAGACAACATAATTCTAGAAATATATTTGAAATTAATGTTAACATTCTAATTAGTTTGAAGCGTTTAATTTTTTCCCGTCATTTCAATAACCCGCTCTGATTGTTTAGAAATTTGGGTTAAATCTGTTGTCAAATTAAGTCTGTCAACAGAAAACCGTTGGCTGTTAAATCAAATACAAATTTTTTATTGTTATTTGTTTTGGCAGGCTGATTGCTTTGTGTAAAGCCTTAAAGCTCATGGTGTAGCTAGTTTAATAAGTAATAAGATAATTTTATTTTTAAAACTATGATTATTATTTTATATTTATTTAAAAAAATTTTATGTAGATGTAGCCGACATAAGATGAGCAAAAGAAAATGTGTTTTTAACCGCGATTAAACAATTTAATTGGAATCGGATGCCCAGTTCACATATTACTTCTAACTCAGCCAAAAACTGAAACATCCTGTTGATGTAGAATTGATTTGTATTAAAATCTTTAATTTTTTTTCAATTTACACAGTAAGAACTAAAAGTTTAAAGGAATTTTGCAGCTTCAGTGAAATAGAGAATAATAATTTTGGCATTCAGGCACACGATAGCTATCATTATTGCCCGCAGTGAATAGAATTCTAGAAATTTTTTCAGCGTTAAAATCCTATTTTTTATCTATTGATAATTGCCCAGTAATTCTGGAACGATTTTTCAATTCAAACTTAAGTGAGACGTTTATGTATTTTGTACATTCATTGCAAATACATATTCATGAAAGAAGTAAAGAGATGAAAATCGAAACAAATTCAATTTTGGAGGTATCGTCACTCTTAAAATCGTTGAAAACCACTTTAAAGTGTAGAATTGACAGAAGTTTTTGCAAATTTTCACAAATAAAATATTACTTGAATTAATCAGGAACGGACTTGAAGCTGAAGTTAATCCTTTAAAAATGATTGTATGAAAGGCTATCGAGAGTCATTGGAATACCTCGAAAAATGGACAATTGACTTGGATGAGTTCAGGTGCTTCAATTGGATGAAATTGAACGCAGTACGTGAGTGGACATCAGTTACGGTCACATGTATCTTCGAAAGGTGTCGAATTGAGTTTCAATGATTCAGAAGGTTTTGACCAGTTTTGTAATTTAAAAATTTTTTGGCCGCAAAACTATCTGATATCGATGATGAATTTAAAAATTAATATCAAGTGCCAAGGTTAGAGTTTTTCTAAAATAATAATAAAAATTCAGAGTATTAATAAGAAATTTTAAAAATTTGTCAATTTTTTTTCTGCATACCAGGACCAAATGCAAATTTAGAAAGAGTATTTTCTTTAATTGGGCACATTAGATAGAAGAGCGGAACAAATTCAAAATTTCAACCATCAGATCAATTCTCAAAAAATGTCAACCATCAGGTACAATTCTTAAGGATTTTAAATGTAAATCTTTGAAAGATTTAATTACTAACCAAAAGAAATACTTAGATAAGAAACCCTAATAAGTAACCCAAAAAAGAATAATTCTGATTCATCAGAATCAGAATCAAATATTGATTTAAATTAATTTTAATATTCTAATTTATTTTGTCTATTTTTTTTTTGAAGAAAATGTGATCGTTTTTATTTTTTTTTTTAAATTTTATTATATATTTATTTCATTTTTTTATGAACTATTATTTTAATTTTAACATTAATAAAATTATTAATTATTTAATAAATCATTTTTTTTAAGTACTCCTTTTCCGCTGAGTTTCGAAAAGAATAATAGCTAGGTATTATGTCTTGAAACTATGTTTTCCTTTTTCACTATGGCCATATGGACACCCTAGATAAAGAAAGTAAATTGTCTCCGAAATATTTCGATATTTGCAAAATAAAAATTCATCCATTTAGTGAAAGGAAATTAAATATTTAACATTGGTAAATTTAATTATTATTTAATAATCAATTAATATAAATTATAATTTAAAATAAATAAAAACCATTTAAATTTTTAATTTGAAAATAATAAAAATATGAATAAAAAAAAAACACTTACCAGAATATTGAGCTAATCCTTGTGGTATAAGAAAATTTCCAATTATTAAAAATACCATAAAATTTCGTAACATTTTTGTTGTTGTTGTTCTTGTTCTCATTGAATACATTCCAAATGTTATTGGCATTATCCTATGCCATATATTATAATAACGGTATGGCATGGCTTATTATTATTATTATTATTTTTTTTTTTTATTTAAAAACAAAGAAAAAATAAAAAAATATATTTTTTTTTTTAAATTTATTTTGTTTCTTTTTCTTTCTTTAAAACCTGTTATGTATTTTTTTTTTTTTATATACTTCCGTTTCTATATTTTTCTATAATTTTCTAAATATTTTTATAATAAAATTATAAAATAATAAATGAATTTCAAAAATAATTTAATTAAAAAATAATCAAATCAAATTTATTTAAAATTAAGTTAAAAAACAAAAAAAAAATTAATTTAAAAATAATTAAATAAAATTATTTTTCCAAAATGAAATAACAATGCAAATGACACGATGACGTGTCACTTGCATTGCTATTCCCTTTGGTCATTCCCTAAAGGACTTTTGACTCATAGTAATATATTATAGAGCGAGACAAATATAAATCCCGTTAAAACAAGGCATAACTCCCTAAAGAAATTTAGTTATAACTATAATCCATAAGCTGTGCCACAACTCCATTTACAATAAAAAAAAAGCAGGTCGGTTAAAAATAATCGTAATTTAAAAAAAAAATTTGATTCAACACTCGATTTACGTTTATAATTTCTTTTTACATTCCTACATAAACGAACTACGTTGACAACACATTATTTTTATATAAACCAGATTTGGAATTAAAAAATCAGTACGGTTGATTATAAAATCAGTACTAATTGTTGTCCACTTTTTTGAGACCAGAATATGCATATATATACACTTTAAATCTCATTAATTTACTTATTTCGTCAGCTGAAATCAAGCAAATCAAAATATATATTATAATTTAAGTTATAAAAGTTTGCTGTATGCGACACGAATGGGGTTACAGGACAATGATGATCATATAAAAAGTATAAAAAAAATTTTTTAAGGGACCACGTGGCGACAAACTTTCAATTTTGATAATAAAAAAATAAATATATAGCAAACTGGCACTGTTGTGACATACAGGATACTCACAGGAAGCTACACCCTTCCCCCTTTCTATCCACCCGTAATACTCTTTTATATTATATAATAAATAATTCTGCATATTTATTCTTATTCATTCATTCTTTGCATTTTCATTATTATTTTCATAAATATTTGTCTCCTAGATCCTAAGGTTTGGTTCGATTCAAACAATGTTTTTTTTTTGTATAATCGCTTTGAAAACAGAAACATTGCCGAAAATATATTTTTGTTTTCTTCTTTTTTTTTTCTTTTGTTAACAAAATTTTACAAGAGAACTGAAAGGGTTAATTTATATTTTATATTGTTTGTTAATACAATTTTTTTTAAAATTATTATTATTTATATTTTGATTTGATGATAATTAAAATATTTTATATTTAATTTCTTTTTTCTTTCTGATTATAAAAATAAACTTTTAATAATTATTGGTAAATTGCACCAAAGTAAATAATAGACCATAATTTTATATATTCATTATTTTATGTAATTTAATTAATATACATATACCACATATATTATTAAATATTATTAAATAGTATATTATTAAATAATGAAATTTAAAAAAAAATACATGCATACTTATATATACATATATATACCTAATTGTTATTATTTAAATTCATGTTATTATTTAAATAAATCATAATTCTATATGATTGTTATTATTTAAATTTTTAACTGAAAATTCTAGTTTCTAGTTTCAAAACGAATTACATTTTAATAACTTGATACTATAAATCGGTAGGTAGTGAAAGAGTCAAATTATAAAACTAATCTTATAGAATTCGTTCGTATTAAGGTACTTTATTTATAAAAAAAAAATCTTATTTGATTTGTGCTTTATATTTCAATTAATTAATTTTATTAAATTATAAATCAGTCCTTTTTTGATTTGTTTTTTTTTTTTTTTGTTTTGATAAATTACATGTCACAGTTCACAAATTCGTTTATTTTTTTTTTTTTAATTCAAATTTAAAATTTATAATTAAAAAAATAATTTAACTAACAATATTAAAATAAATATTTAATTTATTTATTTGATCTTATTTTAAAGGAGTTAAATAAATTATGGAAAAAAAATTTAATGGCAAAAAAAAACAAAAAAAAAACGATAATACAAAAATCCAAAGCTAAATGCAAATCGAAAACTAGCCGTATTTTTTTTCTGTTTTGTTTATTATATAAATAACTTTATATTTTGTTTTAATTATATATAATTTCTGTATATTTTTTTAAATTCTTTTAATTATTTAATGTATAATTTAATTATTTTAAGTAATTATATTTTATATTTTTAAAGAAATATTATATTATTATGTATATATTACCAGTTATTAAATTCTTGTTTAAGAGTTTTTGTTTTTTGCAGTTATTAATTTTTTTTTTTATTATTATTATAGAAAAGTTAATAACAAATATTAACCTTTATACTTAAAATAACGGAGTACATGCGCGAAATAATTGGTTTTTATTATCAATCGTTTTCATATAAACTATAGCTCTGCTCTCATGTAACTGAAATTAAATTTGATTTAAAAAAAAAATATTAAACACAATACAAAAAAAAGATCAGAAAAAGAAAAAAAAAAACCTAATACGACCGTTGCGTTTTTCATTTTCTTTTATTTCAGATATATTTGTGCAGTGGCGTAGCTTCTCGTAGATTCAACTGATTCGAGGTGTACTTTAAGTTAAATAATAAAGTGATGAAACAGTTAATTAATGATTAATAAACAATTTGTCATTGCTTTTTTAGCATTAGTGACTTTATTTTTTTGTTTTGAAAAGAAAATAGAAAAAAACACATTTTTACTATTACTGTCTCTCAACACTTATGAATTATAATTTTTATACTATTATGATTTTATTATTAAATTTTATTTAAAAAATATTTTTCAACTTTCAACTCTGTGGTTTTATAACGAAAGATGATAACTGTGTTTTTAGCATTTCTTGTAAATCGCAATTGAATAAAATTTAGTATAGAATTTGCTATACTTTTCTAGTTAGTTTTGCTTTTTAAAAAATATTTATAATGAAAATTTTTTGGAAATCTTTAAAAAAATATGATCTTTAAAATCATTTCAATAATTTTTTTTTTTCGTAAGATTTCTAACTCTGTGGTTTTACAACGAAAGATGATAACTGAAATTTTGTCGAATTTTAGTTATGAATGGCATTTTATATAAAATTTTAAGCTCTTTCTTTTCTTTTAAGCTGTAATCCAATGTTAAGATATACAGTTTTGCGTTTCAATGTATCTTGAAAAATTTTACGGTGTATTATACATTTTTTTTTTTTTGTATAAACTGAATAAGTGAAGTTATCATATTCTTCAGCAAAAACTTTTATGTAAAAAAAATGAATAAGTTATTTAAAAATTAAAAAAAAGGTAAAAATTTTACGAATATTAAAAAATTATTGAAATGATTTCAAAGGTCATATCATTTTAAAGATTTTCAAAAGATTTTCATTAAAAATACTTTTTAAAAATCAAAAATAACTGGCAAAGTATAGTAAATTCTATAATAAATTTTATTCAATTGCGATTTACAGGAAATGCCAAAAATGAAGTTATCATCTTTCGTCGTAAAACCACAGAACTTTTTTTATTTTAAATAACTTGTTCACTTTTATTATATAAAATTTTTTCTCAAGAATATGATAACTTCAGTTATTTAGTTTATACAAGAAAAAAATGTATAATACTCCGTAAAATTTTTAAAGATACATTGAAATGCAAAACTGTATATCTTAATTATTATTATTATTATTATTATTGAATTGACCATAATTTAAATTATGGCCAATTTTGTAAGCGCTAGCTGCAGAGGCTTTCGGCTTTGTGTTACATAAATTTTAATTCTTTTATTTGTATTAGGTACATATTTTTTTTTTTACATGAGAACTTAAAATTAGTAGTACAGTATTAAATTATTATTTCTTACTTATTCTGCTATTTTTGATTTATAATGTAAATTATAGTACTTTATTCAGTTTTATAACAATTTTTACTTTAGATTAAATAAATAAAAGATTTACATTATTTACATACATATATATATACATTTTTGTTGAATAAAGATGATATAGAAATTGATTTTTTTTTTTTTATTATTATTAACAGAACACTTTAGCAGGTGTTCGCTATTTAACCAAACATTTTTTTTTTTTTTTTATAATATACAGACTATTGCAAATTATTTGATCATTTAATTTGCTATTGAGAGATTATGAAAATAAGTTTTTATATTAGGTTTGAAATTTTAAGTTTAGTTAGATAATCGTAAATCATATTTATGTTTGATTCTGTGGGTGTTGAGAGAAGTTGAAGGGGATTTAGGTTTTGGAATGTGAGGAAGCGATTATGATTTAGATGTTGACATTCAGATAATAGGTGGTTTAGTGTTAGTGTTCCCGAATTGCAAAATTGACATATAGGTGCGGGGTCGTTTTTTAGTAGGTGTATGTGCGTGAGATTTGAATGACCTAGTCGGAGTCTGGTGAAGCATTTATTCATTAAAGTAGTAGTTGAGGTTGGGAGTTTTATTGGGAGACCGGTTGGGTTGACAGTTTTGTAGTGATGGTTGTAATCTATCCAATCATTTCGGAATGTTTGTATGATTATTTTTGAGGCGACTTTCGAGATTCTTTTTTTTTCGGGGGGATAAAGGTATGTAACGGAGAATTTAAGGCGAACTTGGCTGCTGTGTCAGCCAATTCAATTCCTATGATGTCGGTGTGCCCAGGTGTCCACATGAGCTTTAGTTTTTGGGGCATATGGATGAGTTTTTGTTGTATAATTTTAATTGCTCCCCAATTGGTTAGGGGATTTTTGGCTGCTTTGAAAAGGCTAAGGCTATCTGTGCAAATTACAAATTTTCCTTTGGTAGTTTTGATTATCTCCAAACAAGATAATACTCCTTGAACTTCAGCATCGAAGATGCTGGAATCGTTTGGGAGTATGCCGTGGGATAGCGTCTTTCCGTGTTCATTGATTACAGCAAATGACACTCCATTGTCAGTTTTTGAGCCGTCAGTGAAAATTATTTGCCAGTTATTATCTTTTAACGGGTTGATGGATTCGGAAAACATTTGTTTGTATATTGAAGCAGGGGTATTGTCTTTACGAAAGGTGGATAATTTGTCGATGAATGAATTATTTGATATTAACCATGGTGGAGCATTATGTTTCGAGTTTTTAGTTGGAGGGCGTTCTAAATTAAGTTCTTTTTGTAGATTGTAAATTTCCCACAAACCGGATTTTGTAGAGAAAGGTTTTTTCTTTGTTTTTAGAAGTTGAACTTCTTTGTGGAGAATCTCAGATGGGGTAGAGCACAACTTTGGAAGAAGACGGCATTTTAGTAACTGGGCTCTTTTTTCTATTGTAAGGAAACCTGCTTCTGTTAAAATATTCTGGATGGGAGTTGTTCTGAATGCCCTCAGGACTTCTTATCGCAGCATGGTAGGGGGCTTTAATTTTCTGTAAAGTTGATTTCGCACATTTGCTATAAATTTGTATACCGTAGTCTATTTTAGAAAGAATGGTAAGTTTTGTAATAGTGCTAAGAGTGTTGGTATGTACGTGGCTTTTGTTTGCTGATAGATATTTAATGAACGTTCAGTTTATTAAATAGATTTTTCCTTAAGTTAATGCAGTGGCAATTAAAACTATTTTTTGTGTCAAATATTAAACCCAAAATTTTCAAATTGCTAACGTTGCTTATGTTATGATTCCCGTAATTGATCGAAATTGGGTTGCAGTTAAGTTTCCGACATACGTGAAGGTGTTTGCATTTATTGAGTGAGATTTTGGCGCCTGAGTATTCAGCCCAATGGTCAATTGAATTAAGAGTGTCAGTGAAGCTATTTGATATTGCGTTGGTATCTTTATAGTTAGCTAAGATGTAGAGATCGTCAGCGTATAAGCAGTGTTTAATGTTATATTGATTGGCTATTAGTTTACTTAAGTCTTCGAAGGCGATTAAGAATAGTGTAACTGATAAAGGAGAACCTTGAGGAATGCCGTTGAAAAGCGAGTAAGTAGGTGAGAGTATGTTGTTAGTTCTGCAGCATATTTTTCTATTACTTAAAAAAGATTTGATGAAAGTGAACATTTTTGGGCCCATTTTCCATTTTATCAGTTTTTCTAGAACAACATGAATTCCGATCTTATCAAAAGCTTTTTCAAAGTCGATTGATAATATTGATGTGTGGTTTTTGGATGAAAAGTTTTTGCAGATTAAGTGCTCAATGTATAAAAGAGCGTCCATGGTGCTTGAACCGTTTTAAAAATGTGGAACGCTTCACGATTTTGCGTGTCATCCTTGCGCAGGGGCCATGCTAATCTTCTCTGTATCGTTCCAATTTTAGTATATGTTCTGCCGAAGCAAGAACGTATATCTTAATTATTTTTGGAACTAATTCCAAACTAATAATATTATACAAGAATATTATGATAAGGTATTTTTTGTTTATATACTAATTATCTTTTTTGACAGTAAAAAAGTGGTCAGTACTACCAACGTAATAAAATTGTCTATTATTCTACTTTCATCGTTCAACAGAAATTAGCTTATTCACCTAGACGGGAAGTATTAAATTTTTGCGTTTGAGATAATGTGGCTGATAATTCCAGAATCAACCGATTTCTATTAATTATTATTCTTTTAAATGATAAATATTTAAAAAGAGACTAGCTGAATTAAATATTATTTTAATTTTTTTCAATTTTCAATGAGAAATTTCAATTTTAAATTTCACCCAATGTATAAGTCATTTTTATATACAAAAAGTTTAATTTATCAAATTACCTCAACAACACATCCCCGATTTAAATTTAATTTTTTTCTAAATAAATTATTACGTATGAGGTTGTTGTTTAAGATAAATCAATAAAAAAATAAAACATAGTACCTACCGAGTACAAATTGTAATGATTCATAATGAAATATTGAGTACAATTTTTCTACAGACATAAAATAAAAATGTATTTTGACCCCTACATCACCCAATAGTATAAATAAATAAATAACATTGAAAGCTACAGAAAAGCAAGTAAAAATAGAATATAACTAGTATAATGCCACTGCTAACCAACTGGAGTAAAGTTTGTGTGTAGTTTGAAGAAGAATAAGGTACTAATCAAAAATGTTTCAATCCTACTTCAGACATATGTTTAAAAGAAATAAAAATAAAAATAAATTTATTAAAAGAAGTTTAACTTATGGAGAATAAGTACCTTGAGATTGTTAAATAAGATTTCTACCTACTATTATATTGTGTAACAAAATGTTAGATTCTTTAATCTAAGAGTAACTTTGCGTTATCTCTTAATTACACAATATGTCTCACACATTTCTACTATAATTATTGACTCAAAGTACCAATGACAATGTAAGGTGAATATGTCATCATAATGCTACATCATACACATACTTTCATAATCCAATGAAATAAAATTTGGAAATCAATAAATATTAAAACTCTAGGTCTGTTTCACATTTTTATTAAATATTAGTAACAGATTTCGGTTATTACACCATCATCAATTTTTATAATGTTTCACCTATTTGATTTTTTTTCAAACTATATAACTAGGTATATTCTTATATTTTTTTGTCCATTTGTATTTCAAAAAATTGAGAATTAAATTAAGGAGCTTGATAGCAGCCAACAAAATATTTTGAAAATATAAATAGTAATATGCATAGATAAAAAAAATAAAAACAGAAAAAACAACAAAATAAGCAAAAACAAAATATGGGATGTTTATTTTCATTATTATTTTTGTTGTTATAATTGAGTGAGTGCTAGAGAAACTTATTTTATACAGCTTATAATAATGTCAAATAATCATTAACTCAAAATTCCAACTCCTATTTTTTTAGATTAGGGGCCGCAATCATGTAAATTTGTGAAGTGAAAATTTAGTAGCGGATTCTCCCTTATTACTTTTAATTGACAAACATTTTTCGCTTGCTTTAATATGAAAAAGAACATTTCGCAAATGTGCATTCCTAATTTAGGTTTGGTTGCTAACAATGAAAATTAAAAAGGTGACAATACTGGTAATATTAATAACTATTCAGGAACAGGCTCTAAATGTGTTGATCACCACATTATTATTGCGAAAGCATAGTTCTTGGACTACATTAAATTATAAAACTTCAAGAAAATCCAAAAGATAAATTTTTTTAAATCAGTGTTTTTTAAATTAATACTATTATACATAATATTGGTAAATATTATTATTAAAAGTTATTTATTTGATTTTATTTTATAAGGTAAAAAAATTAAAACTTTCAGTTATCACGCTTCTAACAGGTAGAAAAAAATTCAGTTTCACTTTTGCATGTTCATAAGAAAAAAAAACAAATCAAGCACAAAAGCAATATATATACAATACATATGTATAGATAATATATAGTCATTGCCAAAAGTAAAGAAAAATAATTAACAAAAACTATACATATAATAAGATGCTACTCTACCTATTAATTGATTTTTTTTTTTAATAAAATAAAAATGCTTGTATTAAAAATAAATGAAAATAAAAAAATTTACTGTAAAAAACCAGGAAGTGTGGGGATAAAATAGCTCATAACAGTATAGTGGTGGGAACAGTATAGCCGATTTTTTTTTAAGGAAATTAAATTTTCTTTAATTATGTGAGAAAAAAAAATATCTTAGGACTTTCACCATTGAATTATAAATTTAAAAAGAAATAAAAAGTGGTGGCATAAAATTTCATTTAATTTCTTACAAAACGTATTGGTTTGGTTGTTTGTTCAAAATTTAAAATGTACCTACATTTCGTCAAAGAAAAAATAACAAACAAAAAAAAATTCAAAGAAACATACGTTTGATGAGGATTCTTAAAAAATATTTTTTTGTTTGGTAAATAGGTTACTTAAAATAAAGCTGGAAGAAATAAAACCAAAATCATATAATTTTTGTTTTCGCCTTTATTTTATTTTAAAAAAACAAATAAAGACATTTCAAATATTTATCAAAACAAATTCTGTGTGTAACTCATATACGTACATACGAATATTCTAGAAAAATGGAATACCCTGATTTTGAGTCCAAGTCTTAAGTCTCTCCTAATTCACCCCTCTTCTACCGTATCGATAGTGAACCATAACACCGCAGATAATTAGTTTTATTATTTCAAAAACTTAAAGGACACTGCCGGGTTGGACATACGGCGGGAAGTCTGGTATATATAAGATATCAGGAGAAGTATTGCAATATGTTTTTTGTTTTATTTCAACTTTTTCTTATTTGAATCAATAGATCGATATAGTCCATGAGTCGCCACTGACATTTAGATATATATGTGTTGTTATATTTCTTTTACTTTTAAGTTGTCTTTTTGGTATTTTTACCACTTGTTTTGTCTTATAGCTTTAGATTGGATACATGATTTTAACCTGTTTGGTTTTGTGATTTTGTTTTTTTTTTTTTTAAAACTACAAAAAATCGTTATATTCGTTAAATCGTACAAAAAAGCTGTTTGAATTTTTTAATTTTGTGTGTGTTTTTTTTAATTGATCGCGAAAATACAAAATAGAGAAAGAGAAAGAACTCGATGTATTAAATATAGTATGTAATGTATACTAACTACGATATATAATATTCAGTTACGCTACAATACAATTGTAATAAATTTACTAATTTTTTATATATTAAAAGTAACATTTTATTTTGACAAAAAAAAAAACGATAATAATAAAAATATTGAATTTAGGAATTTAAACCTCTCCTTTACCTAATTAATATCCATCTAGTATATACAAGGTGTCTTGAAAGGTTTGAAAATTATAAAGACGATATGGAGGGTGATATGGAGAGATAGAAGTAAATACAAAATTTTATCGAAATTGGACTGTAAATTGTGTTTGTTGGAAAGCACATTAGCCACCGAAAGTGGTGTAACAAAAAGTAAATCTCATTCAAATGACTAATGTCAATTTGGAAAAATTTGTTATCGACTCAGTTTTTACAAAGTAGATTTTTTCAATGTTTTGTAACGACTCACTTTTTACAGCTCAATTTGATTTGTGCAGTGTTTTATAATAGACCCATTTTTTATAGTGCAGATTTTGTCAGTGTTTTGTAATCGACTAAGTTTTTACAAAGCAGATTTTTTCAATGTTTTTACAGTACAGATTTTGTCAGTGTTTTGTAATCAATTTTTACAATCAATTCGAATAAAATTTAATTTAATTGTAAACATTAATAAAGGAAGTATATAATATGGATATGTATATGTACGAAATGTATTCCAAAATATCGATATTTACAATAAATATGTTATATTATAGTAAGAGGAAACGTTCGATTTTTACTAAATACACGATATTTAAAATACATCAATACTAAGATCAAAAACCATATCCGATTACCAAAACTGAAGAAATTTGTATTCAAAAAAATATAAGAAATTTTATTTATTTATTCATAAATTTATTTATTTATTTTTTTTTTATTTCCGTATCTCAAAAGAGCTGAGTCGCTCGTACAGAGTATTTCATTATTACTAATAATATTTTATTATTTTCTTCTTTGAAGTCATTGGATAAGCTTATATAGTTCTTAAATGCTAAGTTATATGTGGTATCCTGCCTATTGACTCTAGTCCCAGACAAGACTAACCTAATGTTATCTGCACTCCTTGTAGAATAATTTTCAACAGAATTGTTAGTAGTATGCTGGACATTTGTATTAATATTATTTAATAGCCACCAAGTGTGTTTAGGTTATCAATTTACTTTTGATGAGCAGATCAATTAGTAGAATATTATGTTTTTTTATGTATTATATTTCGATTTATTAACTTGCACTAAAAATTGTTCGTTATTGTTTGCGTTAATTGTAAAACCTAATAATTATCTACACCTTATACGAGCCATTAGGCTCTTTTAGGCTAGGCGCCCACATGCAATTTTTAGTTGGGCAACTGTTTGATTGCACGTTTGTGTTCCATTAGTTTATATGAAAGCGCGCACACATGCAACTATTTGATGGTCTTCGGTCCCCACACTTGGGACGCCAGACCTATTGTCTTCATCACATTTAAGGGCCATTGTACTGATGACAAAAAAAATGCAAGGTCTTCGGTCCCGACACTTGGGACGCCGGACCTCTTGTTTCCATCGTCCTTAATAGCCATTGTACTAAAGACAAGTTAAATAAAAACAAAAAAAAAAATTTTTCAAGGTTTTGTGAGATGGGACCCGGATCTATTTTTGATGCAGGCTGCCCAATTTCTTGAACTTGGCACTTTTCACTTGTCATCACATGTTTCACTTGTCATCACCTAGAAGATGTAGTTTATATGACACGGTCCCGTTGAATACACACACATTGACTCTACTATATTCAACATTAATTTGCATATTGAACAAACCTTTTGGACATATGTATGTTTCCAAACACATATCCATTAATCGCACCTAAATTATTTCGAGATACAGAATATAAAATATTTTTAAGGGTGAGTGAAGAATTGTACGTAAAAGTGAGAGTGAGTGAGATACAGAATGAGGCTATTAATCTATGGCTTAATAAAAGGTGAACCTGCGATGTCCTTTTCCTTAATTTTTTTCTTCTTTTAATTTCAACAGCACAAATGCATGCTAATTCTTTATAAAATTCATTTTCAAACTAAGCTATATGTGCGCTATATGTGCGCGGTACCAGAAAATCAAATAGTTTGGTTGCTTATGTGTGCGCGCAAAGAGTGTTTGCGATCAAACAGTTGCACAACTAAAAATTGCATGTGTGCGCCTAGCCTTAGGTTATTTGAATAAATAAATATTACTTGGCGTTCTTTGAGAATAGCCATATAGATTCCTAATAGCTTTATTTTGTATTGTTTGTATGAGCTTAATGTTTTTGTTGAATGTGTTTCCCCATATTTGTACTGAACTCTTTTATTAATAAACTCTTCTATTAATAATACGAAAAATTCCATTTATATAAGGCTTATCACAGCATTAGGGTTTATCAAGCCAGTACTTATAAAATATAAACTTAATTATAAAGATAATTATATTTTAATTATTAATCATTTTTTAAAATAATTTTATTATTAATTTTATTTAATATTGAACAATATTTATATATTAATATTTATTTAAAAATAAAAACATAAAAAAACAACAACAAAACTAATTTTCTAATAATTAAAGTGACCATTCATTTAGTATTTTAAAAAGTACATACCACTATTTAATGTATGTATACCTACTAGGGTATTATTATCGACAAGGTTTAGATTGTATTAATACCGACTAGGTTTAATTTGGTTTCCAGCATTCTTATAAATTTTATATACACTAGAAGAAACCTCCGGGTACATACCCGGCCGAGCAAAAGAAAGAAATTTTTCTGTGAAACGGCACAATAAAATGATTTTTAATACAATTATACATTTGACACATTGAAAGTATCAGGCAATAATATATAGAATAGTGATATTAATAGCAAACCACAAAAAAAAAAAAATGTTCAAATTTTTAAGTTAATATTAATTTTAAATTAAAATAAAAAAATATCACATAGCTATATGGAACTTTAACCCACTAAAATCACCGAAACCCTTTACCATAACTGATATTAGTAATCGATTAATAAAATAAAAGATAATTCACGTTAATTGGGAAAACGTTAGTTGGAATGTTATTAAAGTAGTTTCCGATAATTTTATGAAACCATTAATCATACCTATGGGTTAGTTGTAAAATTCATCATATAGGAAACAATTGGATAAAATGAAGTATTCTAGACCTGGTATGCAATATTGTCAGTCACAGTGTCGTTGTCAGTAGTTTTCCCTGTCTTGGCTTTGCTAGAATTTTAATTTTTAGAGCAGTGGATTGTGTAGAGCTCACCATGAGTGAAGGTAGCTTGGGGGGAGATAAATTCCGACTCTTGAAATGTTTGACCTTGTGATTTATTGATTAATATTGCATATGCAAGACTTGCTGGAAATTGATGTCTAATAAATTCTTATAAAATAATTTTCATTCTATATCTGATATTTTTTTTTTATTTTATAAATAAAAGAGTTAATTTTATAAAGATTAACTTAAATTTTTGAGCAATTTTTATTTTTTCTGGTTTGCTATTAATATTATTATTCAATACATTGTTTTCAGATACTTTAAGCATGTCAAATGTTCAAAATTTTCTTTACTTGACTATTTAGGTGCTCAAATTAAAAAAGATATACCTACAAAATTTTTGCACAAAACAGATCAATTAGAACTATTTTAAACAATCTACTCAAACGATCAGAGCACTTTTGGGCAAAAAAGTTAAATTAACGGAAACTACTGAACACAACAAATTTTTTTATTCTAGATCGTTCTTCAAAAGTTTATTGAATAAACCTAACATTTTACTGAAATATTAACAATTTAGCGAATGAATATATTTTATATTTTTATTGAGGTACTTTAAATTTTAGTTTGCTATTTGCCAACAGATGGGTTTTTATGTAGATTTTAATAAATATTATATTTTTGTTTTTATAAAAAAAATAATTGTCACTAAATAATTGTTTTCAAAAAATTCACTCATTCCATTTTCGAAGTACTTCGAAATAATTACTTCGTCAAATTACTTCGAAATAATTTTAAATTGAAAACGGAATACAACTAATGAAATCATATAGATATACCTCAGATTTGCTATATGGTTTAATGGAAAATCAGCTTCATTATGAATTTTATCCATCATTTCAATTTACCCTTGGTAGGTAAATACTATATTTTATTTTTGTATTGATTTTACTTAGAAAACAACCGTAAACGTAAATAATAATTTACTTAAAAAAAAAAAAACTTTGTAGGTATGTTAAAATATTTTACATGGGGTAAAAATTGAAATTGAAATCTCTAATTAAAAATTAAAAAAATTTAAAAAAATATATAATATTGCTTAGTCTCCTTTTAAATATCTATCATTTTAAAAAATAATAATGAACATCGGTTTTTAGATGGATCAGATTTGAACCGCACTTTTTCAATCTATAAATTAAACATACTTCAATCATGTATTTTCAAATGACTGTGACCAATGACATTAAAAAAATTATAAAACGTATGACTCTTCATATTCATATAGAACTATCTGGAACAGGTTACTGAATAAACCTAATATTTTACTATTTTTCTTATATGTACTTTAAATTTTAGTTTGAATATTGGCCGTCAGATGGTTTTTTATGTAGATTTTAATATATATATAATTTTGCTCCTAGTTTTTTTAAAAATAAATTGTCATAAAGTTATGCCATAAGTATTCATTGTTTTATCATAAAGTTGTAACAACGAATACTAATAATAATAAAAATACTAATAATACTAAAAATAAAAACATTTAAAACAAGCCTCGGATATGGATGGATTAATTGGAAATAGACCCGGAACTCGTAAGGATTTTGATTTTAGAATTTGCACCTGGAACGTTCGAACACTATACAGCCCAGGTGCATCTAACATATTGGAAAATGTCCTCACGCAGTATAAAGCTGACATCACTGCGTTACAGAATTGGATTAGACAGGAACCGGAATAATAAGGAAACAAAAATGCGATATATACTATAGCTGCCACGAAAAACACCACATATTTGGATGCGGTTTTGCAATTGGAGACAGGCTAAGACGAAATGTTATTGATTTCAAACCAATTAACGAGCGTTTAGCCATAATCCGCATTAAAGGCACCTTCTACAACATCAGCCTAATATGTGTGCATGCTCCTACTGATGAAAAAGAAGAAACAGAGAAAGAAGACTTCTATGACGCGTTAGAAAAAGCATACGAAGCTTGCCCGCAACATGAGGCAAAAGTTGTGCTAGGGGATTTCAACGCTAAACTCGGTAGATAGCAAATTTTTGGCAGAATAATCGGTAAACATAGTCTCCATCAACACACCACCGATAATGGTTACCGATTGATCAGTTTTGCAGCGGCCCATAATACGGTTATAAGCAGCACCAAATTTCCCCATAGAGATATTAATAAAGCCACCTGGCTATCTCCAGATGGCCGTACAACCAATCAAATTGATCACCTTATGATTGACGCACGCCACTCATCGTGCGTGCTGGACGTACGGTCATACAGAGAGGCTAACATCGACTCTGATCATTTTTTGGTTATAGCACTTTTCAGAGCCAGAATATCTAATGTTAAAAAAGTGCAGTCACATCATAATCCCAAATTTAACATTAGTAGCCTGCAGTTGCCCGAAATAGCTAGAAGCTTTAAAGAGCAAATTAGCCTAAATTTAGCAGCCACACCTCCTTCAAACCATTCTTCGATTGATGATCAATGGAAAAACTGTGCCAGTATCATCAAAGAGGTAGCCGCAAACACAATTGGCTTCAAACCACGAAACACCATCCATGGTATGACGAGGAATGTGCATCAAAAACGTTGAACAAGAACGAGGCGTATAAAAAAGAGCTGAAACGGAAAACAAGAGCAGCGAAGTAAGAATATAAGGCTAAAAGAAGAGATGAGAAGAAACTCATCAGGCGGAAAAAACGTGACTTTGGAAAATCTTTGGTCATAAATATCGAATCGCATAGAAATAGAGGCGAAGTGCGGAACTTCTACAAAAAAGCCAAGCAACTGGCAGCTGGCTATAGACCCGCTACACACGCGCTAAGAGATAATATGGGAAATTTGGTTACCGAAACGCAAGGGATAGTGGAGACATGGAAGCAGCACTTTCAGCAGCTGCTAAATGGAGAGCAACAGCAACAACAAGAGCTAGCAACACCAGCACCAGTCATTACCAGCAATCCCCCGCCACCCACTGTAGAGGTTGTTGGCCAAGCCATCAGCAAGCTGAAAAACAACAAAGCTGCTGGACCTGATGGACTCCCAGCTGAATTATTTAAAGCTGAGGCGATGTTTTGGTTAACTGCATGCACAAAATCATTGGCAACATCTGGAAGGAAGAAAGCATGCCTAATGACTGGAGTACCAGCTCTATATGCCCCATTTTCAAAAAGGGCTACGCCATATCCTGTAAAAATTATAGAGGAATATCCCTCTTAAATATCGCATATAAGATCCTGTCCAACATTTTGTGCGAATGTCTGAAGCCCTATTGTGACGCTGTTATTGGAGTTATCAATGCGGCAGCTGTATGCTGCTATGTCGGAATTCGGTGTACCAGCCAAGCTCATCAGATTGTCAAAAATGACACTGGGAAACACAAGATGTGCTGTGGTGATTGGAAATAACACTTCTGACTATTTCCAGACGTGTACCGGATATCGACAAGGAGATGCACTATCATGCGACTTCTTCAATTTAGTACTGGAACGTATAGTGCGACGAGCGGAAGTAAACACGGCCGGTACTATATTTTTCAGATCTGTTCAACTACTAGGGTATGCCGACGACATTGACATCATCGCCAGATCACAACGGGCGGTCGTCGAGGCCTTTATCCAGATTGAAGCAAAAGCGAAACGAATGGGTCTCAAAGTAAATGAGGATAAGACAAAATATATGTTGTCGACAAATAAAAAGACCTCTCAACATCATATTGGTCAAAACATCACTGTCGGCACATATAATTTCGAGGTAGTTCAGGAGTTTACCTACCTTGGAACCAGTGTTAATCCCACAAAAGACATCAATGTGGAGGTACGACGAAGAATAATCCTTGCAAACCGTTGCTGCTTCGGTTTGCCAAAACATCTCGGGTCAAAGCTCCTCTCTCGAAACACCAAAGTACAAATCTACAAAACGCTCATACTCCCGGTTTTGCTTTACGGATCAGAATCATGGACACTGCCTAAGGCAAGTGAGCATGCACTTTGTGTATTCGAGAAGAAAATCCTTCGTCGGATATATGGTCCTGAAAACGACGATGGGGTCTGGAGGAGAAGATATAATGCCGAACAAAAATTAAAGTCAAGAGACAACAGTGGCTCAGACACCTAGAGCGGATGGACGAAAATGCTCCAGCCAAGAGAATCTTTGATTCCAGACCCGAAGGTACAAGACGTCGGGGCAGACCAAACCTTCGTTGGAGAGACGAAATATCGGCGGATTTAAAGCAATTTCGAACCTTTAGCTGGAGAGAATCCGCCCGTGACCGGCAAAAATGGAGGATGTTGATGAGTCAGGCCCAGGACCTACATGGTCTGTTGGCCACCTAAGTAAGTAAGTAAGTACTAATAATAATAAGAATGTTCAAGTAGAAGAAACGAAATTAAAATTTTGTATTGACCTAAGAAAAAAGAAAAACGCAAAATCAAAAGAAAAAAAACTCCTTGTTGGTTTAATTTCTTACTCACTGTTCGCTTTCGGTTTGTTTAAGAAGTGTATGAATTATTTATTGTGTATGTATATTGCATACAAACTGTACAAACCAATATTTTTTTTTATTTGATTTTTACTTCATTAAAGAATTAAGATGTATGTATGTGATAATATGATTTCATTCTTTTTCAATTTTTCAGTTAAAAAAATAGATATATATATATATATACATATATATAGCTATAATTATGTTTTTTGTTTAATATAAATATTATTAATTGTGAACACATGTATATCAATAATGTATATTTATAGTTATATTTTTGCACATATATATTTATAGTTATGTATATTTTTATATCATATTAAGAAGTTGTTGTTATTGTAAATGCTATATGAAATGAAGTTATGAATATGTATGGATAATAACAATTTTTTCAATAACTTTATTTTTAAAGATTATTATTATTAAGATTTTCGCTTATAACTTATTCTAGAATAAAAAAAAGATTTAATAGAACTAACTGGCAATATAATAAAATTTATTTGAAATTTTTCTTTACTAAGAATTTAATGGTATAAACTTTTTTCCTCAATTTGTGTAATATCAGAAGCAATTGTACTTTTGAATGAGAGTGAATTATCTTTTCTATGCACTTAACTTTCATGCATATGTACTACATCATATTATGTACTACATCATATTTTACTTCGAAATGATATGAATAGGTAATAATAACATAATGTTGTAATGGTTCAGGAAAAATAGAAATGAAACGGAAATACGAAGACCTTACACCTTGAATTAGATTTAGATTTAAAAAGAAGATTACACGTTTGTGAAAAGCATTTTAAAAAAGGCGATATCTTAAATAAAAAATTATGTAATATAGCTATACCTTCTCGCCTCTGTGACGATGATTTTCAATATGATTTTGAAAAGGAAAATTCTTCTTTGGTAGTTAACAAAATTGGAACTGCAAATTATTCGATTGCATCTTTGAAAAAAATTTAAATCGATGAGATTGCTCTAAGAACCCCAGAAAAAACCAAAAAACAAATCATTCAACAATTTCGTAGTCCCAATTTAGTAGAATGTCTTAACAATAATAACATAATTTCAGCAGAAGCATCAGATCAACATATCAAAAGTAATATTACAGAAAATTTAAAAACTAAATATTTATATACGCGAAGAAAATTCAATAGTAAAGATAATAAATGGAAAAAAAAAAAATTACATTATTAAATTCAAATCACAAACTAAAACAACAAAACAAAATACTAATTCAAAAAATGCTGATAAAACCTGATTTAGTAAAAGTAATCGATTCAAAAACTCATTGCAGTGAGCATGCCAAAAACTTTACGAAAATCATATTATCGGAAAAGGGTAGATTATAATATTTTTTCTTGTTTGCAATTTTTAAAATTTTATTTCAAAAACTATGTATTTTTATAAAAGGAAAATATAAAAAATGGCCGGAAAAACAAAGAGTTTTAGCGGACTCTCTATATTATAAGGCACCCAAAGCTAATGAATTCTTAAGAAATCTTAGATGTAGAATGCCTTCGCAGACAACATTTTAAAGATATTTACCGATAAAAAATATTTCGGCTGGCTTATATATTGAACAATTTAATATTATAGAAAAAAAATTTAAAGATTCAGGTACTTAATAATATCATAATATTAAATTGATATTTTATTAAATTTATTTAATGATAAAAATTATTTTTGTTTTGTTGAAGAACTACTTAATTCTCTTGGGGTACTGATTTTTGACAAAATACATTTAAGAAAATCTATAACGTATGATCAAGTCAAAGAATATGTATGTGGAGTCGTAGATGACGGAATTTCACTTGAAAATATATTAGGTTCACAGATTTGTACATTTATGATCAGAGGATTGATATCAAAGTGGTCTTATGTTATTGGACATGTTATATCGGCCACATCAATTAACCCTTTCGCAGCTGCTGGGACACATATGTCCCAGCAGAAGTTTAAAAACGGCTGAATTTAAAAGTTTCCATATAATATGGGATATATGTATCCCAAATCGTCTTCTGTAATCTTATCTAACGGTATATAATTTTGTGTCCGTCTCTTTAAAGTTATTCATGTTTAGTCTTGCATTTAAAATTGTGAACTGCAGTTATAATTTATGATAAATGCTTGTTTTAGCAAAATAAATATTAAAATTTTAAAAATAAAGGTGTTTTATAATACAATTAGTGAAAAACGTAATTATTGGGAGTATTTTGTATAAGGTAAGCACTATATTTATTTATATTTTACAGATTTTTTAAAAGTCTTAGGTTGCGGGACATATTTGCCTGACAAGTCTTTTTTGGCGGGACATATTTGTTCCAATAGTCTTGTAAAGTTTTTAATTTTTAATTTGGTTTTTTTATATATAATATAAAAAATGAATGCAAAAGAAATTGAAGAAAATTTGTTGGAATTATCAGATAGCTCAGCCAGTAATGATCTTTTCGGAAGCAGTGACAGTGAAATTGATCCTGATTTTAATCCGGTGGACGATTGCAAAGATGGAAGTGTAACTTCAGATCCTGCCGAAAGTGATTTTGATGAAGATGGCGATTTTACCACAACAAATGAAATTGATATACCTACAAACGAAGTTGAAAACGAATACAATTCGTATTTGATTCATCCGCAACATATTTAGTTCAACCCAGACAATTTTGTTCGACCAAAAAAAACATTGCCGAGCTTTCGTCAATCTAACACCATTTTATCACGTAACTATAGCTAGTCTGAATTATTTTACAAGTTTTTTCCAAAAAATTTGATAAACTACATTGTACAATGCACAAATGAACGTTTGGAGATTGTAAACAAAAAAAAACCCAGAGCTAGTAATATATCAAAAACTGATGTTGGTGAAATGAAGATTATGTTGGGGGTCATATTTGTAATGTCTTACAGTCACGTACCAAGTTTGGAGAATTACTGTATCTGACTATTCTTCGTTGGGGAATTTGATGATAAAGAAAACAATATCTCGAGACCGATTCAAAGTATTATCATCTAAAATCTATTTTGTCAGTCCTGAGAAACCAGCTGATTCTTCTAAAACTTATTATATAGATGACGTCGTGGAATGCTTAAAAAAATATTTTCAAAATAATCGCCAAGATAGCGTATATCAAAGTATAGTTGAGTCAATGACCAAATTCAAAGGTCGGTCGTCATTGAAGCAATATATGCCAATGAAGCCCACAAAGAGAGGTATTAAGAAAATCTGAAGTTTCCTGCCCACAGATGATTCTAATGATGTCAGTCGTAAATGCTTGGGTAGTTCACTGTGAACTCAATCGGAAAAAATAATCTTTTCTTGGATTCCTGGTTTCATTGGTTGAAAGTCTTATTCAGCGGAAAATGCAGCTATTCGACGTTCCGACAAAAATGGTCGTTTATCTAAAAAAATAATTTTAGTTGGAAATGTTAGTCTTCATCTTCCAATAGAAGGTGAGAAACGGAGACGGTGTACAAAATGTGCAGCAACAAAAAAGGAAAAGAGGCCAAAAACTATTTGTAAAGAATGTGAAATTGCTTTATGTAAAGACTGTTTTGCTGCATATCATTTATGATATATTTAATTTTTTTAAAATATGTAATAATATTTTTTTACTACATTGAATGTTTCTTTACTTTACTTATATTTGATAAAAATAAATAAATTTGTTTTGTTTTTTGTTCTGATATTTGATTTTTATTTAGATACTTTTTGTTTCGAAATGCTGATGGGACATATATGACTCATCATAAAAGACGAATGGGACATATTTGTCCCACCCCGCCTGGCCCTACCCCTGATATTTTTTTTAAAAATATCATTTAATTATTAAATTTCAGACTGTAATAAACATAATATATTTAAAAAAAATCTTTTAAAACCTAAAAAGGAAAGCCGCTGCGAAAGGGTTAAGGCAAATAAACTAAAAAATTTTATCAAAGATATTTTAAATAAGTGTTTCTCCATAAATGTTAAAATTGTTCACATTATATGTGACCAAGGAGCAAATAATAGGTCTCTATATAATAACCAATTTGTAAGTGAAGAGAAACCTTATTTTTACTTCAAGAAACAAAAAATTCTGGTTTTTTATGATTATGTTCACTTAAGACTGCAAGGAACATTTTATTATCATGCAATATACAAACCAGAGATGGAGTTGTTTCTTGGCAAATTATGGAGACATTATTCGCAATAGACTGTGAACACAAGGTTCGCTTGTGTCCTAAATTAAAATCGGAGCATATTTTTCCGAACACTTTTCAAAGAATGAAAGTGGCAAGTGCCATTGGAACCCTAAATGAATGTGATAAATTTGGTCAATATTCTGAATTTGCCGAACCAACAGCAAATTTTTGTGAACAAATGAATAATTTATTTGATACTTTTAATGTAAAATACATTAATATTAAAAATACTAGTGTATACAAAAATGCATTAACAAAAGGCCAGAATTTTATTTTCAATTATTTACTTGAAATGAAACTTTTTTTGAAAAATTTAAAAATTTAAAACAGAACCAGTCGAGGAAGGGTCGTAAGAAAATTTGGTGTATCTGGTAAGACATAAAGTATTTACTTTCATTTTATCTTTTTGAAATTAAACGAGGAGTTTGCTTGTTACGGCTTTGCACCTTGTGTATAAATGTGAACTAAATCATTCATCTATTTTTCTAAATATAGTTATGTAAATATTTCATTTTAATACAGGAATTATTAAAGACATAAACGCACTGCAAGAATTATTTGAAATGCTGCAAGTAATTCCTGAATTTAAATTTTTGTTAACATCAAAGTTACAACAAGATCCATTGGAACATTTGTTTGGTTTGATAAGATGTAGAGGTGGTTATAATAAATATCCTTCAGCATATGAATATCAAAACCATATTAAATATTTAGGGTGCTATCCCCATTCACAACACAACATCATTTTTAAGTTTATGTTTAAGTTGTCTGAGACAACTAAAACACAACTGGTTAAGACCAGTTGTGTTGGTGTTGTGTTTATATATTATAAGAATAGGAACTGCATATAACTTCTATTTATAATATAATTTTATTTTAATTGAAGCCTTAGGGTTTTTTTTTTAACTTGTCTTTAGTACAATGGCTCATAAGCACGATGCAAACAAGAGGTCCGGCGTCCCAAGTGTCGGGACCGATGAGCTTTAATTTTTTTTTTTTTTTTTTTAACTTGTGTTTAGTACACTGACTCATAAGCACGATGCAAACAAGAGGTCCGGCGTCCCAAGTGTCGGGACCGAAGACCTTGATTTTTTTTTTTTGTTTTTGTCATCAGAACAATGGTTCTTAAATGTGATGAAAACAATAGGTTCTAGATCTAAGGGATTGGGGCCGAAACTCTATATCACGGGTTTAAATTGTATTTTGGAAAAGGTTATTAATAATTATTTTAAATAATTAAAAAAATTTCGGGTTGGTCCGACAGTCCAGAAGTCGGGACCAAAGGACCTTGAACAAAAAAAAAAAATGGTTTTTATACTTATCTTGATACGTAATGAACATTATTGATACTTTGATTTTTGAACAATTTTTTTGTTCAAGGTCTTCGGTCCCGACTTCTGAACCACGGACCAATCCGAAAAGTTTTTAAAAATTATTTATAATAATTATTAATAACGTTTTCCCAGAAAAATACAATTTAAACCCGTGATATAGAGTTTCGACCCCAATCCCTTGGACCCCGGACCTATTGTCTTCATCACATTTAAGGACCATTGCTCTGATGACAAAAAAAAAAATTCAAGGTCTTCGGTCCTGACACTTGGGACGCCGGACCTCTTGTTTGCATCGTGCTTATAAGCTATTGTACTAAAAACAATTTAAAAAAAAAAAAAATTCAAGGTCTTCGGTCCCGACACTTGGGACGCCAGACCTCTTGTTTGCATCGTGCTTTTGAGTCATTGTACTAAAGACCCTTTATACTAAAGACAAATTAAAAAAAAAAAAAAAAAATTCGAGGGCTTTGTGAGATGGGACCCGAACCAATTTTTGATGGAGTCTGCTCAATTTCTTGAACTTGGCACTTTCCACCAGTCACCACCTAGAAGATGTAGTTCATATGACACGGTCCCGTTGAATACACACACATTGATTCTACTCTATTCAATATTATTATTACTGAATTATTTACACTGTTATGATATACATCCTCTTTACAACAGGTAAAAGTTGTCATTCAGAATAGCAAAATTCAGATGTGTTGACTATTGGGTTGAGTTGTGTAGAGACAACTCAACTAAATACTGTTTTGAATGGGAATAGCACCCTTAGTTTCGTCACAGATCTTAAAATCACAAATGCTTTCAAATCAAAGTAATTTCATAACTGTTCCAAAAGAACAAAGCAGTTTCAAAAGAACAAATAGTCCAGAATATAGTAACAATATTTCTCCAAAATTAGCTTCTACTGTAGATAGTTATAGTAAATCAGAAATACCAAATTTTTTTGAATATTCGGATGATATAGATGAAGCGAAATTTAATGTTATTGAAAATGAAGATAACATTGAAGAATTGTTTTTTTTCAGAATTTGGATATACTGGAAGTTAATGCATTTAAATATTTTAGTGGTTACATAGCCCTTCAAATATCTTCGAAATGTACCAAATCTAAAAAGATTCTGATAGAAAAAAGTTCTGTCTTAGAGCTTCCCTCAGACATTTACATAAAATTTCGGACATATCTTTCTTGCAATGAAAAACTACTTAAAGAGCCAAGTAAAGATTTTTTTAATATATGCGAATATCAATTTAAATGTTTTAAAACATTCTTTCACAATATAAGTGGATGAGCGAAAAATACGTTCATTCAAACATAGCAGCGGGATGGATGATGATTTTAAAAAAATAAAGGAAAAAAATATTTTCGTTGGTAAACTTCATAACATAATTATTTTGCTCAACAAATTTTAAAAAAAATAAAATTGAAATCCAAAATTATTAATCCATCAATACATATTCATAAATTCATTTCATACAGCATTTACAATAACAACAACTTCTTAATATGAAATATAAATATACATAACTATAAATATATATGTGCAAAAATATAACTATAAATATACTTTATTGATATACATGTGCTCACAATTAATAATATTCATATTAAACAAAAAACATAATTATAGCTATATATATATACAGGGTGATTCCTTAGAGTCTTTTAGGAAAAAAATTGTTCTAGAAGAGGGTTCTATCTTTAAATTTACCTGGGCTACAGAGGGTTAAAGAAAATCGGATTAGAAAAATTATGTCTAAAGAATATCCACTACAGCTCAGAAGAAATTGAAACAAGAGCAACATCTTCTTCATAGCTTTTTTTAGAATTAATACACCTAATGATGCGCTACATCATCCCCTACAACTTTCTCATACACAACTTTCATATCAGACTTGCCGTTTTTCAGGTAAAATCATATAAAATTTCAGTAATATTTGGCTACCTTCTGCTATGTAAGAAAAATAAAAACTGAGCTTTGAATTTTGTAACATAATTTTATTTTATTAGTCAAAAGTATTTATAAACAAAAATAGTTATTAAAAATAATAAACAATAATAGGTAATAAATCACAATAAATGCTCAAAGTGAGCGCCATTTGCCTGAATACAAGGTAGGGCACGCTTATAAATCATTCTTGTTGTATTTATAGTTGACAATTGTTCTCTAATAGTTTGGACTGCAGTTCCTATTAGTTGCTCTAGTTCTTTCAAAGATGTTATTTCGATTGCATAAACGAGGTCTACCATAGTTCCCATACATAGAAATCCATAATTGTAAGATCAGGAGATCGTGCAGGCCAATGTATGGGTCCGTTTTGACCAATCCAACGATTAAGAAATTCGCTATTCAGAAAATTTGTAACGAGCCGGCCATAGTGACATGGAGCACCGTCATGTTGATAAAAATGAGTCGCCCGTTGTGAAGAAGGAACATCTTCTAGCAGAGGTTGTAGTTCATTTTGAAGAAATTCCAGATATGTATCGCTATTTAGCCTGTTTGGCAAAATAAAAGGTCCTATAAACAAATCGCCAATCACCCCAGCCCATACATTTACACTGAATCTATGTTGAAATGATGTCTGCCTTGTTGTGTGTAGATTTTCATTGGCCCATGTATGCAGGTTGTGAAAATTAGTTACACCATCTCTAGTGAAAATTGCCTCGTCAGTCCATAAGGTACTTTTCACAAAATTATCATCATCGAAGTGTTGCTCAAGCAGCCAACTACAAAATTCAACTCGTGCAGGATGGTCTTGTGGTAATAACTCCTGGACAGGTGTTGAATGATAAGCATGTAAGTTTTCTTGACGTAATACTGCATAAATTTGCCGGCGCGAGACATTGAGTCGCAATGCTAACCTTCTCGTACTAGTTCCAGGATTTTCACTAAGGCATGCAAGAATCTGTTCTTCTATATCTGCTTCTCTCAAAGTTGAACCATGTTCAACTCGAGGCATGCTCGAGCTACCCGTCTCTAGACGGGCAAGATTTAAAAATGTCCAGACTTATGGAACTTGCCGCTTAGGAAATCTTCTACGATACTCTTGTTGTGCAGCTAAACCACTGCAGTTATAAAAGCCGTAAATCAAATGCATATCTGCATATTCTTCGTTGGAATAACACGTGGTTTATTATTCGATTTTTTTTTAGTTATCACAATCAAATTCTTTTAACAACTAATTGTGTTGCACAAAACAATATTCTTTTATATCGTAGCCAAAACGATTAGAAATATACATGGAGCATCATAAAACAACTTAAAACTAGGTAGTTACTATAAAACAGGTGCCCAACACCATAAATGCAGTGACAATCACAAGTAAATTTTCGAAAAATTTCTTACATAGCACAGGTAGCCAAATATTACTGAAATTTTATATGACTTTACCTGAAAAACGGCAAGTCTGATATGAAAGTTGTGTATGAAAAAGTTGTAGGGGATGATGTAGCGCATCAACACAATAAAAAAAAAACAAATAAAAATATTTTTTTGAGATAATCAACGTTTTTTACAAAATTTTCAGTTTTTACAAGCTAAATTTTAAGTGTATGCAGTTATTATTCAAAAACGGTAAGTCTGATACCCATTCAACATATACCGTTAATTAGGTGTATTAATTCTAAAAAAAAGCTATGAAGAAGATGTTGCTCTAGTTTCAATTTCTTCTGAGCTGTAGTGGATATTCTTTAGACATAATTTTTCTAATCCGATTTTCTTTAACCCTTTGTAGCCCAGGTAAATTTAAAGATAGACCCCTCTTCTAGAACAATTTTTTTTCTAAAATACTCCAAGGAATCACCCCTTAAAAACTTTTGGCTCTAAACCGGACCACCCTGTATATCTATTTTGTTAACTGAAAACTTGAAAAGAATGAAATCATATTATCACATACATACATCTTAATTCTTTAATGAAGTAAAAATAAAATAAAAAAAAATATTGGTTTGTACAGTTTGTATGCAATATACATATACAATAAATAATTCATACACTTCTTAAAGACCGAAAGCGAACAGTGAGTAAGAAATTAAACCAACAAGGAGTTTTTTTTTTCATTTGATTTTGCGTTTTTCTTTTTTCTTAGGTCTGTACCAAATTTTAATTTCGTTTCTTCTACTTGAACATTCTTATTATTATTAGTATTCATTGGTTATAATAATATACATATACAATGTATATATGTAAGATATTTTAATAACTTTTCCAAAACTTTTTAAATTTAAAAAATAAAAATTTTAGTCATAAATTAAGATATGTTTCTTTTTTATTAAAATTAAATATTATAAAATCTGTAAAATAAATTTGAACAATAAAATTTTAACATATGTTCGATATACATAACATTTCACAAATATACTAATAAGACTTCCTAACCAAAATACAGTACAAATTATATTATATTTATTGTACCTACATTTTAGCTGTTTGAGGATACGTATGTAGGTAGGATAAATGCTAATTGGTATAATATATTATATTATATGCAAACTCTACATGATGCATCATAGTGTCAAAACTGTCAACTGTGAATACATTCCATGTATGTACAAGTAATAAGTATACATAATTTGTATGCTTAGATTTATTTTAAACTAAACGGTTTCGTATTTTGTTGAAATAATAATTAAAAACTACTTTTTTTTATTAAAAAAATCTTGTTTTTTGTTATTAATTATATTTTTTGTTTTTTTTTCTCCTATTACTCCGCGTGGTAGCATAGGGCTTCGATAGTGAACCTCCATTCCTCTCTGTTGAGTACTACTTCCTTAATATCGTCCCAGGTATAATTGTTGACTGTTAATTCTTGATCGATTGTGCGTCTCCATATGTTGTATGGTCTGCCGGGTCTCCTTTGTCCTTGTGGATTCCACTCTAGAGCTCTTCTTGCAATATCGCTTTCTGATTTCCTTAGTGTATGACCTATCCATTTCCATTTTTTCCTATTTATCTGTCTGTTGATAGGTTCTTCTCCAGTTATCATCCATAAATCCTCGTTGCTAATTCTTGCCGGCCAGAATATTCTGCATATAATTCTCAAGCACTTGTTGATGAATACTTGTAGCTTCTGTTTGATTCTGACCGAAGTGAGCCATGTTTCACTGCCATATATTAATGTTGACTTAACACATGCTCTGAATATTGTTAGCTTTGTTGTTCTCGATATTGGTTGCTCCGCCATATCTTCATTAGGCTCCCAAATGTTCTTCTTGCCTTATTTATACGGCTGTTGACATCTTCTGTTGCACCTCCTCTTGATGTTATAATGCTCCCCAGGTAGTTGAATTCTTCTACGTATTCTATCTGTTGTCCACTCACTGTTATTGGCTCACTATAACTATTGTTTGTCCTCATTGCTTTGGTTTTCTCGATATTTAATTCCAGTCCCGATTTCTTTGCTTCTTCCTGTAATCTGTTGACTTTGTTCTGCAGGTCCCTTTGATTTTTTTGATATGAGGCATACATCATCTGCGTAATCTAAGTCTTCTAAGTTTCCGAAGAGATCCCATTCTATTCCGTTTATTCCAGTGCAAACTTCTCTTAGAATGTCGTCTAGTATTGTGTTGAAGAGAAGTGGAGATAGTGGACATCCTTGTCTAACTCCTATATTGGTGTAGAATGGATCACTGATCTTACCTCTGTGTTGAACTGTTGTCTCTGCATCTTCATACATCGCTTTGATGATGTTGATGATTTTTTCAGGAACTCCCTTCTTTGTGAGTGTTCTCCATATTGCGCATCTCTTGACTGTGTCGAATACCTTTTTTAAAATCTATGAATAGTAGATATAGTGGGGCATTCCATTCTACTGATTGTTCAACTATGACCCGTAAAGTATTTGCCTGGTCTACACAGTTTCGGTTTGGTCCGAAACCTGCCTGCTCTTTCCGTAGTATTGTTTCTAGTACTTCTTCTAATCTTTTCTTTATAATAATTGCTATTATCTTATGAATAGTATTTAGAACCATGATTTCTCTCCAGTTGCTGCAATTTGCCAAGTCTCGTTTCTTAGGTATCTTGACAATCATTCCTTTCTTCCATGATGGTGGTATATTCTCCTCTATCCATGCTTTCCTGATGTGGGGTTCAATTGTTTTTGCGAATAAGTCAGGGTCCAGTTTGGCTATTTCTGCTGGAATTCCATCTTCACCTGTTGCTTTGTTGTGCTTCAGGATATTGATTGTAGCTTTGATTTCTTCTATATTTGGAGCTTGAGTAGATATTGGCAGTCCCTCAGTTGGGTAGATATTTGCATTGTCTCTGTTTCTTATGTCTGTTTCATTATTTGTACTTTCTTCGTTGCTCAGTTCTTGGAAATGTTCTCTCCATCTCTTTAATTGATCCTCTAAGTTTGTGATGAGCGCACCATTTTTATCTTTAATTGGTTTGTTTTGTTGTTCCGACTGGTTTGTTAAGTTCTTGATTATGCGATGCAATTCTCTCAGGTTATGTTTCTGTGCTGCTTTTTCTGCTTCTCCGGCTAAATTTTGTAGAAATTTCCTTTTATCTCTTCTTGCTGCTCTTTTTACTGTTTTCGCTATTTCTTCATATTCTCTTCTTGATGCCATCCTGTTGTTTATCATTTTCTTCATTTCACCTCTTCTTTTAATCAAGGCCCATGTGTTATCGGTTATCCAGATTTTTCTTTGTGGTTGTGAAATTCCAAGATTTTGTTCGCTTGTTTGGTTGTAAATTTCCAGAATCTCTTCCCAAGTGTATTCTCTATTATTTCTAATATTTTCTCGTAACGCCGTAACTATGTCAGCTCTTACTTGCGGATTTTTTAAGTTGTTTATATTTATTTTCTTCTTTCTATTTCTTCTGCCTCTTCCTTGTTGGCTTAGTTTCATTCTGAAGTCCCCAGTTAGTAATTCATGATCGCTGTGTATATCTGCTCCTCTTCTATTTCTCACATCTAACATTGATTGTTTCTATTCAATTATATATATTATAAAAATTATATATATTCATTGATTGTTTCCATTCAATTATATATATTATAAAAATTATTATTATAATAAATAATAATAAAAAAAATATTTGTTTAATAAAAAAAAAAAATTTGAATTAATAGAGAATCGAACTAATTATTTTTTTCCTACTAAAAGTGCAAAAAACAAATTGATTAAATGAAAAAAAAAACGAAGCACACGAAAAACCACGAAAAGTTTGCCTTCAAAACCATGCTCGTGTGTATTATAATATAGATCATAATTAAATTTAAAATTAAAAAAATTACTAATAGAATAAATGTATTAAATTAAATGTTTAAAAGATTAATAATATACAAATATACAAAAAAAAGATTTATGCTTAGAATGAGCCAATTACAAGAATGTTGCGTAACGTAAACAATAACTCTAATGTCTTCGATTTTCACATTAGTAAGTCCAAACTAAAGAATCTGCTTTATTCAAACAGGTAATAAGTTTTTGGAGGACATGTAATACATGTAGTATAGGTAGTTGTTCACGTTGAATCAGTAGTACTTCATACTTTTAACATGTATACATAAGTGTGAATAAATTATGTTAATTTTTGTTAATTTTTATTATTATTCTTTTTATTTTTGTGTCTTTGACTAATTGCGTTTTGCATGTGTTGTATTTTTATATAAGTATTTATTTTTATTATTTTTTCTTTTTTTTTTTTAAATTTCTTTAGTTTATAACTAAATAAATTGACTAATGCTTCTTCGGCATAATTTAAAATCGCGAAATTTTGATTTAGCCTATCTTGACATGTTGGAAGATAGTCTAAAACTATGATATAATTTTTATTTTTTTTTGATTGGAGATTTTAAATTGCTTCAACTTTTGACTTGTGAGCATATTGCTTATTGATTTTTGTTCTTTGATTTGCCTTGACATGTTGGAAGGCAAATCAAAGTTACTAGATTTTTAATTGTTGTTACCTTTTATGGATTTTATTTTTGTTTGTTTTTAGTATTCTATCAATTTATTACTAATTACTAATTTCCTTAATCGTGTTTACTAATTTCCCCCTTTTTTTTGTTTATTTTTTGTTTTGCATGCTTGTTTTAAGCATTTCCTGACCCAATTCTCTCCTTACTAACACATTCTTTATTAAGGGTTATCACGTGCTTGTATTCTTTTTGAATATAATTAAAATATAATATTAAAGTTTAATTAATGAAAGTCCATTGTGAGTATGCTCGTCACAGTATTACATACTGAATAACTTAATTTATTGGAATCTTTCTATGCTTTTAATACGAAGAGCTTTATTCTTCCAAGCACTGTGATGACCTTGTATACGACACTCCTAGTCATATGCTAAATGATAATAATAATGAGAATGGTGACTCCCCGCGTGCGCGGCACGGGAGGGGTAATTGGTCGTTGGGACATTATTATTATTATTATTGGCTAATTACACCCGCGTTTTTTTTCTTCCATTGCCGCTCCGAATGCCGATATTTTGTATTTACTGGCTGGATAAAATACTAATACTAATTACTATATTTCAATAAAAATAATTATTGCTTTTATTTTATTACCACTATTATCACCCGATTTAATTTCTTAATACTATAATAATACTTATACATATATATAAATTGGCTGCACTGGTAAGTTTTGATTATTTCATTATACACTTATTTGCCTTGGCGACATCTGTTGACCAGATTATTTATAACTAATTTTTGAAAGTATGTATTGAAGTAAGCAACATGGTCGAGAATAAAAAATGCAATAAATGCAAAAATAGCATTCGAGGGGAAACAGGTATAAGGTGTACTGGAGGGTGTGGTAAAATATTTCATTCTGCTGCAAAATGTTCTGGTTTAGATCAGAACACATGCAATGTATTGGATTCTAATGAATGGATTGTTTTTATGTGCCATGATTGTGTTACTTATATTCAAAATGTTGACTGGATATTAAAAGAAATGCAGGGTAGTGTTACAAAAAATAATGAGTATCTCAGGGAGTATAAAAATGAATTTGAAGTGTCTATGAAAAAAAATGAACTTGAGCTTAAATCACTTTTAGAGGCAATCGAGACAAGATACACGGAACGTCTTGATGCAATGAAGCGTGCCCAAGAGATTGAAATTAGGAAGATTTGTAATTTAACGGAAAAGTTTGATTTACAATGTAACAAATTATCTATGGAGTTAAAAAATACGTGTATAAAAAATGAGGAAGTTCATAATGAATTGGTTAAAAGAAGCAATGTTACTACTATAAATTGAGCTCAATTATCGTTTTCCGATGTTCTAAAAAGTAAGGGTAAATTCACTCAACGTGACACTGTACTAGTTCCAGAATTAAGGAAAAGTGTACCACTCATTTTGAAACCGATGATTAAACAAAAAATTGACACTACAAAAAATGATCTAAATTGTAAAGTCAACCCTGCTGGTCTAAAAATTTCAAACATTGAAAGCAGGAACAATGGGGTTTTACTTATTGAAAGTGACAATATTAAGGAAAGAGATAAAATTGTGGCAGCCATTAATAAAAATATAGGTGATAAATATGAAATTAAGGTGCCTAGTGCTCTTAAACCGAGATTTCGACTTGGGAATATGAAATTCAAGCACGAGGAAAATGAAATTATCGACAAGCTAAAAAAGCAAAATCCACTGTTAGGGGATTGTTCCCTTAAATTAATAAAATATTATGAGGTGAAAAAAACTGAAAGCAGTTTTTTTAATGCTTTACTAGAAGTTGATAGGGAATGTTTCCCCAAAATTTTAGCAGCTGATAAATTGAATATTGGATGGGAAAGATGCAGGATGTATGATGGTGTTGAAGTTACTCATTGCTACAAATGCAAAGGTTTCAACCATAAGTCATCTGATTGTAAAGAGGTGGAAGTTTACTCCAAGTGTCTAGGTGATCATCACACGAAGGAGTGTGTTAAAGAACAAGTTATTAAATGTATTAACTGTGTGCAAGCTAATGCCAAATTAAAACTAGGACTAGATGAAAATCATACCACTTTTGATAGTCTTTGCCCTGTTTTCAATAATTGGTTAGATTCTAAAAGAAGGAGAATTGGCTATAATAATAATCATGATGGATGGTAATGTTATGTTTGTTGATAATAGTGTACCTTATTGTAAATTTAGTAATAATTTTTGTGAAAGTGTTTTCCAAAACCCGGTGTTGACTAATTGTTTTTCTTTAATTAATCAAAACATTCGTAGTATGCGTGCTAATTAATTTTGATGAGTCTTTTATTTATCTGAATTCATTGTCGAATAAGCCTGATTTTATTTTTTTAACTGAGACATGGATCTATGATTGTGAAGCTTCCCTTTATTGTATTTCTGGGTACGATCAATATTTTTGCTGCAACAATTCATATGCTGCTGGTGGTATTTTTATTTTTGCAAAAAATAATATTAAGTGTAGTACAGATATTCTCTCATTTAGGAGTGCAGATGTTCTTAAAATCAATTGTGTAGTTGAAAATTGTAAATTTAGTTTTGTTTGTATTTATAGATTTAATAGTATTAAATTTGATGTTTCCTTGGATGAGTTATCAACTTTTTTAATCTCTGAGCGAGCTCATAATTTGATAATTTTAGGCGATATTAACTTGGATATCTTATCTGAATCGAATAATGCTATAGCCTATTTAAACTTAAAGTCTAGCTTTGGTCTTGAGTCATGTATTAACTGTCCTACACGGGTTTCCAATATATCTTCCACTTGTATTGACCATATTTTTGTTAGACTTATGTTATCCAGTGACATAGATTTACTTAGCTCTTGTATAGATCAAGGTATTTCAGATCATTCAATGTGCTACCTATTTCTTCGGAATTTAAATTCTTCACCTAGGTATACAAGAAATCTGAACTCTGATATATCTTCTTACTCAAAAATAGATTTTGTGGAACTTAATTCTCAGCTCAGATTTGAGACCTGGGATGATATTTTTGATGAATTAAACCCCTCCATAGGCTTCGATTTATTTATAAGTAAGTTGAAATATTATCTCAACTCTTCCACTGTAGTTACGATGCGAAAAAGAAAAAAAAACTTGCTGCCTTTAAAGCCATGGATGAATTCGAGTCTACTTAAGCTTATTGAAAAAAAAAAGAAATTACTTAAATCATGCAAAAAGTTTCCCAATAAGTCTAGCCTAAAAAGAAAATATTTAAAATTTTCAAAACTTCTCAGGAAAAAAATTCAGGAAATTAAAGAAGAATTTTACATAAAACAATTGTCAAATGCCAAAGGTAATGCAAAAAATGAATGGAAAGTTGTAAACAATTTACTTAATCGAAATATAAGTTCTAGTAATTCTATTACTTCTCTATCTATTGGTGATTTTCTTGTATGTGATAAAAAAGTTATTGCAAACCATTTTAATGACAAATTCACAGATATGAGTAGTCTTACTGCAGAATTTAGTTCTGAGATTTGTGACAGTAACCAGCTGTATATAGTTGAAGATGTTTGACAGCAGCAAAGTTGTTATTTTGAAGAAATAAATTCACTTGAACTTCATAGACTGATAATGAAATTAAATAATTCTAATTTCGATACGCTAGGTATTTCTAATTTTGTTTTAAAAAAAATTAGTCTTAATATAGTGGATGTTCTAGTTCATATTTTTAATTGCTGTGTTGAAATTGGAATTTTTCCTAATGCTCTAAAAACTGCTGAGTAATAATTCACAATAGGAGATAAAAATTGCTCAGATAACTATCGTCCCATTTCCATGTTAAGTTCTTTCTCCAAAATATTTGAAAGAGTGATAAAAAAAAGAATGATGCAATTTTTAGATCTTACTAACTTTTTAAGTTGTAAGCAATTTGGTTTTCGTAGTGGCAGATCTACTGAAGATGAACTTCTGACTTTTTGTTCGCGTATTTATGAAGCTCTTAATAATAAACTAAAAAGTGCTGCGTTATTTATTGATATTAAAAAAGCATTTGATACTGTGGATCATAAAATCCTATTAGGCAAATTGTATAAAGCTGGCTTCCGGGGTAATTTTTTTGATTTACTTTCTTCGTATTTAACGGGTCGAACTCAGAAAGTTAAAATTGATGACACCATCAGTGATCTTAAAAATATTTCTTTGGGTGTACCTCAAGGATCTGTTCTGGGTCCTACATTGTTTTTAATCTTCTTTAATTTTGTTCTTCTTCAACAATTTAAGGGTTGTTCAACTGCCTTTGCTGATGATGTTGGTCTATCCTACAATAATAAGTCATTTTTTGAAAATGTGTGTAATATTAATTATGACTTGGACTTATTACGTCGCTGGTTTTGCCATCACAAATTATTATTAAGTGATAAAACTAAAAATTTTCAGTTTAGGTAACTCTATTCCTACGTGTGATAATATTTTGTATCACTGTGCTAAATGTAGAAGATTTCCTCTTCCTCATAATAATTCTCTTCTTACTCAGAAATTATGTAATTTTAACGAAATGTATAACTGTGCCGCAGGTTGTTTTAAAGTTGATTGTGCTGATTCCTTCAAATATTTAGCTGTTACAATAGACTCTAAGTTAGATTGGTCAATTCATACACGAATTTTGAAAAAAGTATTTTCATTTAGTTGTTAGACAGTTTTATCACCTTAAGCAGTTCTGTTCTTCTAAATTGCTTACGTCTGTATACTATGGTTTATTTAATTCTAAATTACAATATGGAATTGTTAATTGGGGTGGTACTTTTAATAATTATCTTAAACCTTTGTTAATACAACAAAAGTGTGTTATCAGATTAATTTTAAAAAAACATCGTAGGGAAAGCAGCTTCCCTTTATTTCAATGTTTGAATATTTTACCTCTGAAGCATCTTTTTTACTTCCGAGTTCTCAAAGTATTCCTTAATAGAAGTGGTTACTTACGAAGTAGGTATTCTGAAATATATAATCTGAGAATCAACAACAGAAGATTAGCTATCATACCCCCTCATAATGTACATCATTTTTTACGCTCATTTTTAGCAATTGCACCTCGGCTTTATAATTTATTACCCCCACCTTTAACTAACAATTGTTATGGTTCTAAATTACTCAGTTTGGTTAAACTCTGGCTTTTTAATTTCAATCATGATCAAGTAAATGACTTAGTACGCATAGTTACGTAAATTTTTTGTATTTAATTAAACTCAATTGTTTTTTTTATAAGATATTGGTTTTTATTTTTAGTTTTTTTCTAAATTACAATATGGAATTGTTAATTGGGGTGGTACTTTTAATAATTATCTTAAACCTTTGTTAATACAACAAAAGTGTGTTATCAGACTAATTTTAAAAAAACATCGTAGGGAAAGCAGCTTCCCTTTATTTCAATGTTTGAATATTTTACCTCTGAAGCATCTTTTTTACTTCCGAGTCCTCAAAGTATTCCTTAATAGAAGTGGTTACTTACGAAGTAGGTATTCTGAAATATATAATCTGAGAATCAACAACAGAAGATTAGCTATCATACCCCCTCATAATGTACATCATTTTTTACGCTCATTTTTAGCAATTGCACCTCGGCTTTATAATTTATTACCTCCACCTTTAACTAACAATTGTTATGGTTCTAAATTACTCAGTTTGGTTAAACTCTGGCTTTTTAATTTCAATCATGATCAAGTAAATGACTTAGTACGCATAGTTACGTAAATTTTATTTTTTGTATTTAATTAAACTTAATTGTTTTTTTTATAAGATATTGGTTTTTATTTTTAGTTTTTTTTTAATAGGGCAATAAGCTCTTATTATCGGTTTTTATTCGTTATTATATTTCTATTTTTATTTTGGTCAAATATTTTTTTTTGTAACTACACTCGCTACTGCATGCTTTTTGCATAGAGTGTTTTTAGCTTTTATTTTTATTGTTTGCTTAATTTAGTATATAATATTTTGCTTTTGTAGAACACTTTTCTTTTCGTTATTTTATAATTCTTAATATATAATTATAAGTTTAATTGATATTTTACTCTCTAACTTTATTTTTGAATACAATTTTATAAGTTTCTTTTTTTCTTTTGTTCTTATGATTATATTAAAATAATTACTTACTTAAATTTGTTAATTTTGTTAATTGTGTAATTTATAAATTATGTTAATTTGTATTTTTTTTATTTATTCTCTTAAATCTTTTTTAAATTAAAAAAATTTTTTTTATATTAAAAACCGCTTGTCTATAGAACAGTTATTATATTTTAATTAAACAATGAAATAAAAATAAAATAATAAATAAAAAAAAAAAAAAAAAAATTAAATAAAAATTGATTTTGATCGCCATGGCTTGCATCATCGCCGATTGATTGAATGAAAAAAAAACGAAGCACACGAAAAACCACGAAAGGTATGCTTTCACTAATCGTGCTCTTGTGTATTATAGTATAGATATAGATATAGATATACATAAATGTGATATATAATATCTTTAAATAGACATTCAGTGGCTGTTTTTATACCTTGTATACGTACTTATAAATGCCAAAACTGCAGTCAGAATTAATTTTTTAATGAAGGTATTTTGTTTTCTTAATAAATTTAAATCAGAAATTTTTAACGTTAACATAATTCTAAAATTTTATATACATATACTTTTAAGAGGATTAACACTGAAGGTACGATATCATATTTTATGCCATCACTTCTTTGAATCTAATTTTTTTTGTTATTTATTTAATTTTTTATATGTACATATTACCGTATTTATTTACGACTGTTATTGTAATAATGATAATCAGTACAACTGAGCGTTTTTACCTGGACGCTTTTTGTAAAATGTCAATATTTAAAATATTATAATATATGATAAACCTGCAATGCTATATATATGTACAAACAATAGATTCCGATAAAACTTTATACTATATATAAAATAATCATAATATGTAATTCGTTATATGCAATTGCAATGTATGTGATATATGAGACTATGAGAGGCGTGACCTAATCTCTGATTATATTATTTTTTTTCGTTAATAAACATAAATTTATCAGATTATTAGTATAATACTTAATTCCGCTGCTCCGAATATGAACGATTTGTAATATGATAATAAACAACCCAAACTTATAATACAAAAAGATTAAGAGAATTATATATTATGTACTTAGGATGCTGTGATTATAGCGATCAATCAAATGAATACGTAAACTTTTGGTTTTCAATTTTACTACTGTATAGCGTTATTATACTAAGACTAAAAAAAAATAGGATTTCCTGCCAACTTCGTACAATGGGTTAACTCATATCGAACTAATAGAAGTTACATTGTTTTATTTCGCTCCTCATCCCATTCATTGCAAACTCCGGTATTCCGCAAGTAATCCATTTAGAACCACTTTTGTTCATTGTTTCCATTAATGATGTGGCTTCCGTAATTTCTAATAGCGAACTGGAAACATAAGCTGATGATATGAAGATTTTTAAAAAATTACATCGATTCAAGATGCTCATATCGCTTCAAGACGACCCAAACAAATTTTATGCTTTGGTGCGTTAATAACAAAATAATAAAAAATTACGTTAATAACAATAATAAAAAAAAAAACAATATTTTACCAAACATTAGTAAATGTGCTATTACACACGTCAAACCCAACCAATTAGATTTAGATTCAGCCTCAAAGGCTGACCTTTAGAAAAGATTCATTCTATTAAAAATTTAGGAGTGAACCTTGTTTGATAAATTACCATCTAAAGTAATGGTTATAACTTACCCCAGTACGAGTATATCATTAACAAAGCTAGTTTCTTGTTGGGCTTTATAAAACGTTGGTCAAAAGAGTTTAACGATCTTTATATCCTAAAATCACTGTGTACATTCCTTTGTAGACCCCACCTTGAATATACTTGTCAGGCTAGAATACTAGACTACCACCGCACAAAGATAGGTTATACCTTCTTTACCTTAAAGGAAGATTTCTTCATGAGCCAATTTACCGTCAAGGTCGCTGTTGACACCAATCTGCATGTCCTAAAATAAACAAACAAAAATTCCATTAGTATAACAAAGTTCCAAAATTTACCTTTTTATGCTAAGTCCTTTTTTCCCATCGCTCATACTCCTCCTATTGGTTTATTCTTCTTCCTGTCCTTTTATAATCATTTAGTTGAATATAATTAATTATTAATTATATATAACTAATGATTTTAATTAATATTCCTTATTAATTAATTTGCTGCATTCAGTGTAGGTGAATTTTTTGTTTACTAATTATTTATTATTTTGACATTACTTCACTAAAAGTACTGTCTATAATTCTCACCCTTAAAATGAATGATCAAACAATGTATTAGAAAGAGAAAGGGGCCTCATCAGAATTTAGAACGTTTATAATTTGTATTGTATCTATCTTAATTCAGCCAGATATTCAGCTACAGAGGATAGATACTTTTCTGTAATAAATCATGTTCGTCAAGTTTTATATTATAGAAATAAAATCAAACTAAATCCATATGTAAAGGTTTTAATGTTCCGTCAAGGTCAATGACCATATAATATTCCATATGATCGTTATATCTTTATATGAATGTTATATTTTCACATACATATTAAATCGGTTTGCCTTTATTAGAATTAGCGTTTAATTAAAAATCCTTTTTTATTCCGTTGTTACATTTAAAGAAAGAAGGAATTGAAGCGAATTAAATAAAATTAAATAAAATTTAAAATCAAGAATTGAAAATAAAGGTTTCCGTTTAAACTTAAAAGTCAATAACTATTATTCTCAATAACTAAATTTAATAACTATTATTAAGAACTATTATTAATAACTAAAAATAGTGTAATTTATTGATATCATTCATATATAAACTTTAAGTTTTAAAGATTTAAGACATTAAGAATAAAGAATAATCATAGTATTATATTAAAATTACAATAAAAGAATAATCATAGTATTATATTAAAGAATCATTAATTGCCTTTATTAAAATCTAATCATTGAATAAATAACAAGTGTATAATTGAACATTTCTAAAATTGTATGAAACATACTTTAAGTTTTTAAAAATATTAAGAAAATCATAGTTCATATTTAAATCTAATTATTTAATAAATCTATCTTTATATGAATGTTATATTTTCACATACATATTAAATCGGTTTGCCTTTATTAGAATTAGCGTTTAATTAAAAATCCTTTTTTATTCCGTTGTTACATTTAAAGAAAGAAGGAATTGAAGCGAATTAAATAAAATTAAATAAAATTTAAAATCAAGAATTGAAAATAAAGGTTTCCGTTTAAACTTAAAAGTCAATAACTATTATTCTCAATAACTAAATTTAATAACTATTATTAAGAACTATTATTAATAACTAAAAATAGTGTAATTTATTGATATCATTCATATATAAACTTTAAGTTTTAAAGATTTAAGACATTAAGAATAAAGAATAATCATAGTATTATATTAAAATTACAATAAAAGAATAATCATAGTATTATATTAAAGAATCATTAATTGCCCTTATTAAAATCTAATCATTGAATAAATAACAAGTGTATAATTGAACATTTCTAAAATTGTATGAAATATACTTTAAGTTTTTAAAAATATTAAGAAAATCATAGTTCATATTTAAATCTAATTATTTAATAAATAATAAATGTATAATTAAACATTTCTAAAAAATACGTGAAATACACTCTAAGTTTTTTTAAGATTTAAGAGTAATTAAAATTTTATATTAAATCCAACCAGTTAATACATATTAAGTGTACAATTAGACATTAAAAATATATTTCAAATATATATAAAAAAAAATCGAAATATAAAGTTTTTGTTTCAATCATCTACGTGAACGAACCGACGTAAAAGCTGGTCCTTCGAGCCGGATATTATCCAGAGTAGCTCAAATTTTATAAAGAGTTCAACTAACAAAACCAAACTCATCTAAAATCAAAGGCGCATATCATCAGTATTGATTTGATCATCATCCCATCATCTTTATTTGATCATCATCCCATCAACGCAACACAGTTGTACGTGAGTGCCGATTACAAACAAGGATTGAGGAAAGGTGCTGTAAAAAGATAAGTTAATTAATTATATAATTATATATTCCGTTTTTTATTTTAAGCAAATTGTATTCATAATAAAATTTTAAGTAATTATAAAATTATAAAATCAATATATTAGTTCAAATCAATTAATTAGTTTATTTTTAATAAGTTCTAACACATTGTATAATTAATTTAAATTAAAGAAGTTAAAAGGTTAACAATTTGATAAACGTCATATAAAGTAATAACAATTCCAAATCATTTTATTTAAAACGGTCAAATATTCCTTTGCGTAACACACGAACAAACTTTAAGCGCTAATAATAATACATACTACCACTCGGTTTACTTATAACTGCCTCTGTCCGCGAATAACGGCGAAAAAGAGTGAGTTCAAGGTACTATATCGCACTTGCCATATGAAACTTAGTCACGTCGAGGAATTTATTAATAAAACTGATGACTTATCAATTATTCCGGTCGATCAGTTAGAAATGCGGGTAGACTCTTTAAGCCGCCTAGCGCCTACACGTAGACTATGATGATCTGATGGAAAGACTTATGGAAGAGGACATGCCGGACGTGGAATTTGAAAAATCAGCTGGCGAAGTGGCGTCCTTCCTGGATAGGGTAATCCAATACAAGTGTACCTTAAACCGGCACCTCAATTGTCAAGTAGGAGACCAAAATAAGTCAAATCCGTGTAACATTTATTATAGGCCAAAACTTCCGAATTTAGCAATTCCTACATTTTCAGGAAACCCAGGTGAGTGGGTAAGTTTTAAAAATACATTTGTGGCACTAGTTCATGATGCTCCAGATCTGAGTGGGGTTGTCAAGTTGACGTATCTACTAAACGCATTGGATAATGATACAAAAACGATGTTGGGAACGATAATTCTATCCGATGAGGGTTATTCTCGAGCATGGGAGAATTTAATGGAGTGTTTCGACAACAAAAGAAAAATAATCGAACATCATATTGAGGCTCTGTTGAATTTGCCTTCAGTGTCGAAAGGTAATGCATCAGAGATGAGAATGCTTATTAACAGTTGCACCTCAAATCTCACGGCTCTAGAGGTGTGCAAACACGAATTGAACAATTTTAGTGAGCAACTACTCAACAATATTGTCACAAAAAGGGTAGACACATCCATCAGAAGAGAATGGGAAGAAGAACTGTTACCAACAAAATTAGCAACTTGGAGCCAGTTACTAGATTTTTTTAAAAAAAAGTGTAGAGTTTGGGAATCCATAGACTCCATAAACTCATCCAGGACGACACAAATAAAAGTTCATAAGGCCAAGGGAAACTTCACGACTGGGCGAAAAAAATTATTTTTTAATACCAATGCAGAAGTAGTTCAAGAAAGCAATTCGAAACAAAGAGATTGCCCAATATGTAAAAAACCTTATCATGCGCTATATAGATGTTATTTCTTTTTGAATTTAGGGGCCGAAGTACGTTTAAAAAGGGTAAATGAAGTTCGGCATTGTGTAAATTGCCTGAATTCGGCTAATCACATTAAGGGACTGCTCTTCTAGCAAATGTCGTATTTGTAACGAACAGCACCATACATTGCTCCATGATGCTTAGCAACGAACCAGGAAACTCAGAACAAGTTTACTCTTTACAAACTGCGAGGCAGGCCAACGGCGACTGTCCTTTTACAGGACAAGTTCGGCGAAACCCATGATTGCGGAGCCCTCTTAGATTCCGGTAGTCAAGTGAATCTCATCACTAAATCTCTGGCTCGACGTTTGAGGATTTCATCTTACCAAGAGAATCGCATCGTCTCCGGAGTGAATCAAATGCAGACACAGGTGAGCGAAACTACTCACGCGAAAGTCTCATCGATGAATAAGAAGTTCAAGGAAGAGATTGAATTCTCTATAGTGGAAGAGACTTCAAGTAAGCTTCCTAAGAATTCATTCAGCATGTCTAAATGGGACATACCTGACGGTATACACCTTGCTGATCCCTTTTTGAACAGTCCACGTCCAGTGGACATCTTATTGGGTGCAGAAGTGTTCTTTAAGACGTTGAGATCCAACAGCAGGAAAATTCCAGGAGGACCCATCCTATACGAGACAAATTTTGGTTGGATCGTTGGAGGTGCTCATCCAGCGGAACCACTCATGTGTACCTTCACAGAAGTTCCTCAGCAAAACCCTGAAACTTCGGCTGATCTTCAACAAGCTTTAGCCAGGTTATTTGAACTGGAACCTGTGTCAACGAAATCAATTTTGACCCGAGAAGAAATAGTCTGTGAAAATGTTTATGCAAGAACAACATATCGCGCTGACGACGGCCGGTATGTTGTGACCTTACCTTTAAGAGATCATTACAAAAACCTCGGTAACTCAAGACAACATGCCTTTAAAAGGTTTCTGAGCCTAGAACGTAAGCTCGAAACGAATTTGGAACTGAAGACTGAATATACCAAGGTAATTAATGAATATCTAGAATTGGGACACATGGAAGAAATCGATGAAGATAAGGACGAAAATGATATGGTCGTTTTTTATATGCCTCATCACGCAGTTTTCAAAGCGACGAGTACAACGACGAAACTTCGCGTCGTGTTTGACGCTTCCGCAAAATCCTCATCTAACATCTCTTTAAATGATGTGTTGATGGTCGGTCCAACTATTCAACAAACATGCTTTGACATTCTAACTCGATTTCGGAGTCACAAACATGTATTCACATGTGGCGTGACAAAGATGTATAGGCACATACGAGTTGTGAAAAACCAAAATTCCCTACAACGAATATTATGGCGGCCTAGTTAGGATCAGAAGTTAAAGGCGTATGAACTTAGGACAGTCACATTCGGTACGTCCGCCGCACCTTTTTTGGCCATTCGAACGTAGAAACAAATGGCCGATGACAAGAATAAGGTCTTCCCTTTAGCGTCACAAATCACCAAGACAGACTTTTACGTCAACGATTGCCTTTCAGGATTTGACAGTATTGACCAGGCCGTTCAGGCAGTCAAAGAACTTCGTGATATGTTTTCTAGATCGGGGTTTGATCTACGAAAATGATGCTCCAATAATTTGTATATTCTGAAAACAATTCCAAGTGATCACCAAGAGGAACTACGATCCGACGGTGTATTGGAAAACGAGTGTACAAAGGCTTTAGGAATATCGTGGCGTCCATTTAGAGACGTGTTTATGCTAAACATCCCTGATTTTGACAGATGCAACATAACCTTAACAAAAAGGATCATTTTGTCTCAACTAGCTCAACTCTACGTTCCTTTGGGACTTATGGCACCAGTCACGGTTTCCGCAAAAATTTTAATCCAGTAGTTGTGGAAGTCAAAGGGGGATTGGGATGCAACGGTAGCCTCTGAAATTTCAGAAATATGGCGCGAGCGGATATCAACACTTCCAAAACTCAAAACGGTCGAAATAAGCCGACGTCTTATTTGTGACACTCCAAAATTAGTCGAACTACATGGATTCGCGGATGCTTCCGAAAGGGCATATGGAGCGTGTATCTATCTGCGTAGTATAGATATGAAGGGTGAAATCTTTGTGAATCTAGTGTGCAGTAAAACCAGGGTTGCTCCGATCAAAAACGTTTCAATACCCAGGCTCGAACTTTGTGCCGCACTCCTCTTAGCTAGGCTAATGGAAATGGTCGCACGATCATTTAATCAGATATTCGATTCAGTCTTCCTGTGGACCGACTCAACCATTGTGCTAACTTGGATCGATACGGAACCGTTTAAATTGAAAACCTTTGTTGCAAATAGGGTGTCCGAAATACAAGACCTGACTAACAAATATTGCTGGAGACATACAGAAACTGAAAATAATCCGGCTGACATCATTTCGAGAGGATTGACTCCCTCTCAATTATCACTGAGCGAAATTTTGTTTAAAGGGCCCCACATGTTGTATCATCAGCCATTACCTGACATTGTCACAAGGGCTACAACACCTCTAGATCACAATGTTTTAGAAACAAAACAAATGTATGTCAGCCACATTACACAATCTTCGGCTTCTGTGGCCGAAGAAGTTTTGACGGGTCCTAATATCGCATTTATCTCAGAATTAATCGTATTATATAATTCGTACACTAAGATTATTCGCGTAATCGCGTATTGTTTGAAAATTTTCAGAAACTCTCGATCTATTTCCACTACCCTTAAAAATAAGTTTTTAACCACTGCTGAATTAGACTATACTTTACACAAAATAATACGAGCGATACAAAACGAACATTTTAACCACGAGATTTTGTGTTTATCAAGGAGTAAGCCATTACCCGCACGAAGTTCGATACTGTCTTTGAATCCCTTTTTGGATGATCACAGGATATTAAGAGTAGGAGGAAGAATTCATCAAGCTAAACTAGGTTTTAACAGGAAACATCCTATTCTTCTACCTGCAACCCACCATTTTACCACCGTAATCTTCCCTATGCTACCACGCGAAGTAATAGGAGAAAAAAAAAAAAAAAAATTTTTTTTTCGATATTATCATATTGTAAATTTACATGCTGGTCCCCAACTCTTACTATCACTAGTAAGACAAAAATTTTGGCCAGTCACAGGGAAAAACATAGCTAAGAAATGTGTTCGATCATGTGTGACGTGTTTCCGGAATCGACCACAACTCAGCTCCCAATTAATGGGCATCTTGCCCGAGTCGCGGGTAACACCTAGTAAGCCCTTCGAAACGACAGGAGTTGATTTTTGCGGACCCTTTTTAATTAAAGATAAAAGATTTAGAAAATCAATAGAGTATAAGGTGTATGTTGCTGTCTTCGTGTGCTTTGTAATTAAGGCAGTCCACTTGGAAATAGTTTCCGACTTGACATCCAAAAGTTTTTTAGCGTGTTTGAAGCGATTTATATACCGTCGAGGTGAACCAGCTGTAATTTGGATGGACAATGCGACAAATTTCGTCGGAGTAAAAAACGAACTAAAGGAATTTTATCGATTTTTTGAGCAAACAAAAACAGTTGAATCAGTTCTTCGGTACTGTATCGCAGAAGAAATAACCTGGAATTTTATTCCACCTAGGTCACCGAATTTTGGCGGACTCTGGGAAAGTTCTGTCAAATCTCTAAAGATGCACCTCAAACCAGCTACCGTCGGGTGTACGTGTTCGTTTGAGGAATTCAATACGTTTATAATCCAAATAGAAGGGATCTTAAACTCACGACCTCTAACATTGTTGTCGGATGATCCTTCAGATCCTATGCCTCTCACACCTGCTCACTTTTTATGTGGTGCGCCTATCAGAAGTCCAGTCGAACCTTCTTTGGATACCGTTCCGATCAATAGACTGTCGAATTGGCAAAAGATCACCCAAATGGTTCAGTCCTTCTGGAAAAGATTCTCCGTAGAGTATCTTCATAATTTACAACAACGAAACAAATGGAAACAAGAAATTCCCAATTAAAAATTGGGTGATGTAGTCTTGACAGTGGTTAAAAATTTCCGCCCACACAGTGGCTAATGGGCGTTGTGAACGAAATAACAATGGGTCCGGATAATAACGTTCGTGTATTAAAAATAAAAACAACGAAGGGTGTCATCACGCGAGGTCTTTCAAAGGTCTGTAAACTTCCGATTGATCCCTAACCTAGCTTAATTTTTAAACTCGCCGAATTGTTTATGATATACTTTCGTGTAATATATCGTATGATACTTAGCTTAATTATTCATTTCCTTCGTTGAAAGTAATGTTCTTTCAAGGGGGCCGGTATGTCCTAAAATAAACAAACAAAAATTCCATTAGTATAACAAAGTTCCAAAATTTACCTTTTTATGATAAGTCCTTTTTTCCCATCGCTCATACTCCTCCTATTGGTTTATTCTTCTTCCTCTCCTTTTATAATCATTTAGTTGTATATAATTAATTATTAATTATATATAACTAATGATTTTAATTAATATTCCTTATTAATTAATCTACTGCATTGAGTGTAGGTGAATTTTTTGTTTACTAATTATTTATTATTTTGACATTACTTCACTAAAAGTACTGTCTATACTTCTCACCCTTAAAATGAATGATCAAACAATGTATTAGAAAGAGAAAAGGGCATCATCAGAATTTAGAACGTTTATAATTTGTATTGTATCTATCTTAATTCAGCAAGATATTCAGCTACAGAGGATAGATACTTTTCTGTAATAAATCATGTTCGTCAAGTTTTATATTATAGAAATAAAATCAAACTAAATCCATATGTAAAGGTTTTAATGTTCCGTCAAGGTCAATAACCATATAATATTCCATATGATCGTTATATCTTTATATGAATGTTATATTTTCACATACATATTAAATCGGTTTGCCTTTATTAGAATTAGCGTTTAATTAAAAATCCTTTTTTATTCCGTTGTTACATTTAAAGAAAGAAGGAATTGAAGCGAATTAAATAAAATTAAATAAAATTTAAAATCAAGAATTGAAAATAAAGGTTTCCGTTTAAACTTAAAAGTCTTTATTCTCAATAACTAAATTTAATAACTATTATTAAGAACTATTATTAATAACTAAAAATAGTGTAATTTATTGATATCATTCATATATAAACTTTAAGTTTTAAAGATTTAAGACATTAAGAATAAAGAATAATCATAGTATTATATTAAAATTACAATAAAAGAATAATCATAGTATTATATTAAAGAATCATTAATTGCCTTTATTAAAATCTAATCATTGAATAAATAACAAGTGTATAATTGAACATTTCTAAAATTGTATGAAATATACTTTAAGTTTTTAAAAATATTAAGAAAATCATAGTTCATATTTAAATCTAATTATTTAATAAATAATAAATGTATAATTAAACATTTCTAAAAAATACATGAAATACACTCTAAGTTTTTTTTAAGATTTAAGAGTAATTAAAATTTATATTAAATCCAACTAGTTAATACATATTAAGTGTACAATTAGACATTAAAAATATATTTCAAATATATATAAAAAAAATCGAAATATAAAGTTTTTGTTTCAATCATCTACGTGGACGCACCGACGTAAAAAGTCGCTTTTGCCTGACAGTTTTTTCTAAACGATTTTATAATGCGGCAATTTCAGTTACGCATACATTGAAATATTTGACAAATTGAAAATCCTCGAAAAGTCTGACCTCGAAAGATCTGAAGTAAAAGACCTTAAGGGCCTTATTACACATCAATCAATGATCAATCAATGGTCAATATATTGACCGTTGATTGATGAGAAATGAGTGATGGTGGTTCTATTCTTATCAATATTTCTGTCAAAATTCTCTTCAATATTGCAGTAAAAATCAGCTGAGGCAAAAAAAAGGCTTTTTGGGGAATACTCAATATTATTTTATAGAAATGTTCAGATAATGTTAATTTAAATGAGAGCAATTATTATATTAATTTTAATAATCATAGCAATTATTGTAAAAAAGCAATTGATATATTATTAAAATGTGTAAAAAATATAATTTGTTGTTTTTTATACACACCATTTACTTTAAAAATTCAATTTTAATTGAAGCGAAAAACATCCCTCCAGAAATTATATTTTCAATATGCCATGTTTCGAAATTATTAATATATTTTGCGCAATTTCACAATATATTGTTATTGCAAAATGTCAAAATATGGATAAAAAATATAGTAGCGTTCAGTGAAATTGACCGGTTTATCTGAAATCCACAGATCCATGGATCTAGTCACTGAACGGTGTGGTAAATGTAGCGGTTAATTAAAATGGATTTGAAAAAATTCTAGATACATTTTATGGATCTGACTTTTTGTATGTATAAAGAGCAACAAAAAAATGTATGTTGAATGTTGTGACATCTATTGTAAGAAAAATTAAATGTTTTATATTTTTATGAAAGTTGTTTCACCATTATTTTTTGAATTGGTGTGAAAATTTAAATTCTTGAGGAAGATTATTGTAAATATAAAACTCAAATTAAGAGTTATAAAAAAAATATTTTATGCATGATAATAAATATTATTGCATTAAATTTTAATTGGTTTTGAAAAGTGCTTATTATACTTTCCGATGATGACGTTAGTATTGTAGTAAATTTTTGTGGTGAATTTGGTTCAGGGACGAGATCCATGGTACATGGAATCAAATAGGATTCCAGATCCACCGGCTAATTCTACTGAAATTGTAAGTGCATTATTGATGTGTAATCGCTCATCATTCTTTTCATCAATATATTGTCAATTTTGATTAAGATTGACGAAAAGAATGATGTATAATAGGCACCTAAAGATGTTTTAGCATAGCTCTGAGCGCGCTTTGACTCAAATGAGCACGCTCTGAGCAGAGCATGAACAGATAAGCTCTGAGCGCTCAGATTTAATAAAACAACACGATTTGAGTAAATTCATTGTCATTTGTATTTTATTGTTGTTTCAAATTGTCATTTGTCAATAACCGAATTTAATATTTAAATTTTAAAATTTACAAAAGTTAAGTAATTGTAACAGTAGTTGGAGAAGCTTTTAATTTATTTTTCGATGAAAGTTATTTAGAAGATAACATATTATCTGAAAGTAATGGTGATGTGCGAATAATAAAAAATCGGCATTATCCCGTAGGTTTTGATCCCGTAATATTGTCCCAAGGTTTTTCAATACCACTTTTAAATCGCGCTTTAGAGTGAATACAGAGGTTTTCGAAATTCTTTGTAACGAAATAAATTTAATTTCACAACATCATGCGGTCGAACGAAATGCCATTGATATTCCAAAGCAATTAATGATTACGTTGTGGTATCTAGGAAACCAGGAATGTATGAGGTATATTTTTTATACATTGAATTCGTGTTAAGTAAGCTAGTTGTCATGTTCATTTTATTCGAGACGATATAGAAGTTATAAGAAAAGTTATATCCATTTTATTCATTGCTATTCTAGAAAAATTTTTCTTAATTAAATCTTAAAATATTTATTTTAAATTTTAATATGGTTTACTTTTTTAATATCGTACAGTAGCGTCATCTATTTTGTTTGAAAATAAAAATTACTTTTTGGCATATAATTTATTTATTTATTTACTTATTTCACTTCAATCAAAATATTCAAACGCTCTACGTGCTCTGTTAACCCTTCGTTTCAAGTCTTTTTTTTTGTGACGAAAAAATTATTTTTGGATTAGTCTTTGTTTTCTGTATCAAAAATGTTCTACGACTTTTCCGGAAAATAAGGGAAATCTTTGGAAAATGGGGTTTTTCATGCATATCATTTATGATATATTATGCATTAACAGAAAAAAATTTGATAAAAAAAGTTTTTCAGTCTTTTATTTTAATTCATTTTCTAAAACAAAAAATCAAAACTTATAATATAAAAAATAACAAAAATATTTCAAATTCACAATAAAGTCAACATAAAAATAACAAAAATATTTCATTCAAATAATAATATTTCATTGAAAAAAAATTAAATTAAATAAATTAAATTCTAATATGATAATATCAATTATTTTTGATGAAAAATTGGGAAGCAAGATTTGTCATTGTTGAAACAAAGAGTCATCTCACATTTTGAACATTTAACATATCCCAATTTGGGTCAACCTGGTGGTTTACACTCTAATCTCGTCGAAGACCAACTGGGCCAATGATCTACGCAGTCAACGCGAACTTCTTTTGGAGGTATATGTGATGCTGTAGCTTTTTTTCTTTTTTGCTCAATTTGGTTGTTTTTTCCGTTTGAAGGTCGTCCTACTTTTTATATTTTTCCTAACCGACACAAACTTTCAGCAATTTACGTTTTGAACTCAAATAAAGATAATGTTTTACCATTACTTTCTTGACTTTGCACATTAACTCGTCCATACAAATAACTGTTCTACAAAGAATATAGCAATAAATTTAACTTACTTGTACAAAATCCAAGAATTGCATATGGTTTCATCTAAAAGATGGTAAAAGATTCCCATGTACAATTTTTTCGATCTTTCGATGCTAATTTCCAGGAACTATCATCTAGTAACTTGCAGTTGGGAATTCTGTTTTTTCGAACAGTTCCAAGACTCAAGATTTCTTTCTGAAACAATTGTGCCATAAGCGGAATGGAAGTACAATAATTATCATAAAATAATTTGTAATTGAAATTTGAAGGAATGTGTCTTGTTAAACGAATTTCTAAAACGTTCGTCGTTTTTCTGGCCTCCTGTACTATTATTATTATTATTATTATTATTATTATTATTATTATTATTATTATTATTATTATTATCATTATTATTATTATAATTATTATTATTATTATTATTATTATTATTATTATTATTATTATTATTATTATTATTATTATTATTATTATTATTATTATTATTATTATTATTATTATTATTATTATTATTATTATTATTATTATTATTATTATTATTATTATTATTATTATTATTATTATTATTATTATTATTATTATTATTATTATTATTATTATTATTATTATTATTATTATTATTATTATTATTATTATTATTATTATTATTATTATTATTATTATTATTATTATTATTATTATTATTATTATTATTATTATTATTATTATTATTATTATTATTATTATTATTATTATTATTATTATTATTATTATTATTATTATTATTATTATTATTATTATTATTATTATTATTATTATTATTATTATTATTATTATTATTATTATTATTATTATTATTATTATTATTATTATTATTATTATTATTATTATTATTATTATTATTATTATTATTATTATTATTATTATTATTATTATTATTATTATTATTATTATTATTATTATTATTATTATTATTATTATTATTATTATTATTATTATTATTATTATTATTATTATTATTATTATTATTATTATTATTATTATTATTATTATTATTATTATTATTATTATTATTATTATTATTATTATTATTATTATTATTATTATTATTATTATTATTATTATTATTATTATTATTATTATTATTATTATTATTATTATTATTATTATTATTATTATTATTATTATTATTATTATTATTATTATTATTATTATTATTATTATTATTATTATTATTATTATTATTATTATTATTATTATTATTATTATTATTATTATTATTATTATTATTATTATTATTATTATTATTATTATTATTATTATTATTATTATTATTATTATTATTATTATTATTATTATTATTATTATTATTATTATTATTATTATTATTATTATTATTATTATTATTATTATTATTATTATTATTATTATTATTATTATTATTATTATTATTATTATTATTATTATTATTATTATTATTATTATTATTATTATTATTATTATTATTATTATTATTATTATTATTATTATTATTATTATTATTATTATTATTATTATTATTATTATTATTATTATTATTATTATTATTATTATTATTATTATTATTATTATTATTATTATTATTATTATTATTATTATTATTATTATTATTATTATTATTATTATTATTATTATTATTATTATTATTATTATTATTATTATTATTATTATTATTATTATTATTATTATTATTATTATTATTATTATTATTATTATTATTATTATTATTATTATTATTATTATTATTATTATTATTATTATTATTATTATTATTATTATTATTATTATTATTATTATTATTATTATTATTATTATTATTATTATTATTATTATTATTATTATTATTATTATTATTATTATTATTATTATTATTATTATTATTATTATTATTATTATTATTATTATTATTATTATTATTATTATTATTATTATTATTATTATTATTATTATTATTATTATTATTATTATTATTATTATTATTATTATTATTATTATTATTATTATTATTATTATTATTCCTCTGCACGATTGCCTACCTCGTCGCGGTGCAGAGGCCGAGTATGGGCAAAGAGTCTTGGGACCCTGTTCAAAGATGAGACCTGAAACCAAATGGCAATCAACAGGGCCGGATTAAGGTGTCATACGTACCGTGCCGATAATCAGCTAGGCTGGGGGCCCTGTATAAAAACTAGCCCAGTCGCAAACGGTGTCCTCAGATATCTGGCAGCCTCTGAGTGTAAAAGCCTTACCCCCGTATGGGAGCTCTGCGGGGGCGGACCGATTTTCTCGCCTTACTCGTGGGAACAAAATATGAATGAAAGAAAAAAAAACCATACTGAGACGATGAAGAAGATGGAGAAGGATGAAGGTACTTCAAGAAGGGGATTTGAGGAGAGCCCATCAAATAGTCCTTTTAGACGGTGCCCGGTATTACTGCGTACACCTCCAACTGCAGCTCGCTCAAATTCCTCACCACCGGCGGTGGTAAGGGAAAATGAGCACGAAGGCAGCATGGAGGCTAATGTCGGAGAAATATTCCAGAAGACTGATGGTGTTCTGGCCAAAATGAGAGCTGCAACTCTCAGGCAAACGAACGTCAGCTCGGAAATAAAAGATGGCATGGCGGTGCTCCAGGATGCCCTGGACACGTTAAAAAGCTTGTGGAGCCGGAAAACATGCACAAAAAGAATGGACAGCGGAACTCAAACGGAGATCCCAAGAAAAATGAGAGACTGTGCTGTCCAGACTGGCGAAAAGAGGGCATTTGATACCACGAAAGCCCAAAAAACGATGACTGTGATGCTGCCAGAAATAGTCACAAGTGGAATGCTGAAAAGAGGAGCTACTAGCCCGGCGGAAAAAGCGGCCATACCTAAAAAGAAGAAAGAGAAGGAAATGACTCCTCCACTTTCCGCCAACGTACAGCAGTGGACAGAAGTAAAGAGGAAAAAGAGGAGGGCCAGGCGAAGAACAAAAAATCTTACAGCCGAAGAGCCTAAGACAAAAGTACCTGAAGCTTCCCAAGATAAAGTAGCGGTAAATGCCAAAAAATTAAGAACCAAAGGACGTCGGCCCGCCGTTACCATCAAGCCAGCGGAGGGTAAATCATATGCGGATGTCCTAAGAAGCATCAAGGCGAAAGTTAAACCGGAGGAAACAGGTGCGGAAATAAAGGCAATCCGGCAAACACGGGATGGCAAGGTTCTTCTTGAAATCACCGGCCAGAAAAGCTTGGGAAGTTTCACAAAGGCCCTAGAAGATGCAGTGGGCACTGATGCAGTGGGCACTCTAGGTAGCGTGAAGAGCATCGTACAGATGAGGTCCGTAGCAGTGAACGATTTGGACTGCCTTACTGAGCGGACTGAAGTGGAGCAGGCACTGAGGAGGGATCTCGGAGATGTCGCAGTAATGAGGGTTGGTCTTACAGCGCCAAATTCGAGGTCACAACTGACAGCCATCGTTGAACTTCCTGAGCAAGCTGCCGAAAAGCTGCTGAAGCAGGGAAGGCTCAAAGTAGGATGGGTTTCTTGCAGGGTTACGTCACGGACCGATGTCAAACGCTGCTACAGGTGTCTAAATTACGGTCACGTGGCTGGTTCTTGCAGGGGACCTGACCGAAGCAAAGCCTGCTACCGCTGCGGAAAGGAGGGTCATGTTGCTAAGGCCTGTAAAGAAAAGGCACACTGCATACTCTGTGCCGAAGCGGGTGTGCAACAGGAAAGTCTAGGCCACACTCTAGGCACAGGGTTATGCAAGGTGTTCAGAGACGCTCTGAGAAAGGCCAAAGAGACTGGAAAATGATCAGCGTCCTCCAGGCAAACTTAAATCGTAGCCGAGTGGCAGATGACCTCCTGCATCAGCTTGCTCGGGAGAAGAGTTCCGACATACTGCTCATTAGTGAGCAGTATATGGACAGAACCACTTCTTGGTTCTCGGACGAGCTTGGTACGGCGGCCATTTGGATACCTGATGCAGCGAAAATCCCGGTACGAGAGCATGGGCGCGGGCGTGGGTTCGTCTGGGTTAAATACGCGGATATCACATTTATAAGCGTCTATCTGACACCCAACGAAGTCATAGCGGATTTCCGAGCGAAATTGGCGAACCTTGAGGATACGGTTTTGAACACGACGGGTCGCGTAGTGATTGGTGGCGATTTCAACGCTAAGGCAACCGAGTGGGGAATGCCCTACCCTGACTCAAGGGGAAGCGAGGTGTTAGGGTTGGCATCCAGAACCGGTTTACTTGTGCTGAATGTCGGCTCGACATCTACTTTTCGTCGACCGGGGTATTCAGAAACCATTCCCGACGTATCCTTTGCCTGTGAGCGCTTGGCCGCTTTGGTCGAAGGCTGGCATGTGATCGAGGACTACACGGGCAGTGACCATCAGTACATTGTATTCGTGGTCCGTGAGAGGCGGCAACTCCAAAGAACAATAAATAGCAGACCACAGCGCTGGAACATGGGGAGAATTGACGAAGCGGTATTTGCAGCGATCATCCGGGGAGGTGTCCAAATGCAGGTCGAGGGGCAGCCTGCAACCCCTCACCAGGCAGGGCCGTTGGTGGATGCCACTCTACGTCAAATCACCCTAGCCTGCGACCGCTCAATGCCTCGGAGGCGAATTCCTCATGGAAAACAGCCAATGTACTGGTGGACAGCCGAGATAGCTGACCTCCGGAGAGATTGTCTCCGACTGCGGAGAAAGGCTCAGAGAGCTAGAACGGAGGAGGAGGTTAGGATCAGGTCCTCGGACCACAAGGAGAAAAAGCGCCAGTTGCGACGTGCAATCAATCACAGCAAGGCGAGATGCTGGGAAGCACTGAGAGAGGATATAAACTCAGATCCATGGGGCTTAGGTTACAAAATTGTAACCCAGAAAATTGGGGCACTGAAAACCCCTCCGCCCATGGACATGCGGACCACAACGCGCCTAGTTAAAGCCCTCTTTCCAGTGCATCTCCAGCGAGCTGCTAGAGTATACAACCGGGATGGCGCTTCCCCGTTTACAATGGAGGAGCTGGAAGTGGCCATCCAATCTCTCAAGGTCAAGAAGGCCCCAGGTCCAGACGGTATCCAAGGAGAGATATTAAAGCTGGTTTTTCGGTATAATCCGAATATTCTGTTGAGTATGTACAATGCCTGTCTCTCAGCGGGAATTTTCCCCAAGTGTTGGAAGACAGCTAGGCTGGTACTAATCAGCAAGGAGAAAGGAGACCCGGAGCTGCCTTCCTCATACCGTCCGCTCTGCATGCTGGACACTGCGGGAAAGGTTCTTGAGAAGTTACTCAAGCCAAGGCTGTTGTCTGCCATCGAGGCAGCTGGAGGTTTGTCTCCGCGTCAGTACGGTTTCAGGGCTGGTCGTTCCACAGCAGATGCCATTGTGGAAGTCACATCTGCGATGAGCAGGGCCGAGGACCACAACCATTTCTCACGTCGTATAGTCCTCCTTGTGACTTTAGACGTGAAAAATGCGTTTAATTCGGCCAGATGGAGCGACATGCTCCAAGCTCTAGAGCAGGAATTTCGTGTTCCGGAATATCTGCTAGGAATGATCAGCGACTACCTTGACGACCGTACAGTACTCTTCGATACGACTGAAGGACAAGGGAGTATCACTGTCTCTGGAGGTGCAGCACAAGGTTCAATCCTCGGTCCCGACCTTTGGAATGCCGCATACGACAGTCTGTTGCGATTAAACATGCCGGATGAGTCAATGCTGGTCGGATATGCGGACGACGTTGCCGTGCTGATAGCAGCGCGAAACGTGGAGCTCGCCCAATTGAAGCTCAATCAGACCATGCGGTCCATCCTTTCTTGGATGGACAGCCGCGGACTGTCGTTGGCATTGAGCAAGACGGAGGTCGTAGTGCTGTCAAAAAGGAGGATGAACCTTGAGCTCCAGATGCGCATCGGCGAAGAAGAGGTGCAGACAAGACGGGCGGTAAAATATCTCGGCATCATGATTGACAGCAGGCTAAATTACTTTGAGCAGATCAAGAAGACTGCTGACAGGGCCGCAAATGGTGTCATGGCGCTGGCTCGATTGATGGCCAACATAGGTGGACCAAGATCGAGTCGGAGGCGGCTACTGATGTCCGCGGTCCAATCAGTCTTGCTGTATGGTGCCGAGATATGGGGTCATGCTATCGCAAAGGAGTGCTATCGGATAAGGCTGGGTCGGGTCCAAAGGCTGGCGGCGTTGCGAGTGGCGTCTGCTTACAGAACTGTCTCGGAGCCAGCTGTCCTGGTTATCGCTGGCGTCATTCCAATTGCCCTACTCGCAAGGGAGCGTCAGGCGATATACCGGAGAAAGGCCGAAGGAAATATAGAGTCAGTGCAGAAGGAAGAGCGGAATCGCACGCTTCGACAATGGCAGGAGAACTGGGAACTGGAGGAACGAGGGATATGGACGAGGCGGCTCATCGGGGAGGTTACCCCATGGGTAGAAAGACGACATGGAGAGGTAGATTACTACTTCACTCAGCTGCTGAGTGGACATGGATACTTTCGGGCCTATCTGCACAAGATGGGGAAGGCACGTTCAGCGGAGTGCATATATTGCCACATGCACGATGATGCTGAGCACACTTTTTTCATCTGTGAAAGGTGGGCTCGAGAGCGTGTGCAGCTAAGGGAAGTTGTACCGCGGTTCTCTCCGGACACAGTGGTGGGCCACATTTTACAGGGTAGGGGAGCGTGGGACAGTTTGTCACTCTTTGCGCAGAAAATACTGCGGAAAAAGAAGGTGGACCTAGACACCACAGAGGTCCAACCTACAGACTTTGGCTAGGCAGCAGCCTTCAAGGCGATGGCATTGGACCTAGCCCGAAGTAATGTGACAAACGGTTCCAGGCTAGTGTCCGTGGAGAGCGGGAGGTTTTTTAGTCGGTATGCCCAATATGGGAGACTCCGACATTTGTTGGACGCACGTGCGCCCTTCATCCATAAAGGATTTTCCCTTCTAAAAAAAAAAATAAAAAAAAAAAAAAAATTATTATTATTATTATTATTATTATTATTATTATTATTATTATTATTATTATTATTATTATTATTATTATTATTATTATTATTATTATTATTATTATTATTATTATTATTATTATTATTATTATTATTATTATTATTATTATTATTATTATTATTATTATTATTATTATTATTATTATTATTATTATTATTATTATTATTATTATTATTATTATTATTATTATTATTATTATTATTATTATTATTATTATTATTATTATTATTATTATTATTATTATTATTATTATTATTATTATTATTATTATTATTATTATTATTATTATTATTATTATTATTATTATTATTATTATTATTATTATTATTATTATTATTATTATTATTATTATTATTATTATTATTATTATTATTATTATTATTATTATTATTATTATTATTATTATTATTATTATTATTATTATTATTATTATTATTATTATTATTATTATTATTATTATTATTATTATTATTATTATTATTATTATTATTATTATTATTATTATTATTATTATTATTATTATTATTATTATTATTATTATTATTATTATTATTATTATTATTATTATTATTATTATTATTATTATTATTATTATTATTATTATTATTATTATTATTATTATTATTATTATTATTATTATTATTATTATTATTATTATTATTATTATTATTATTATTATTATTATTATTATTATTATTATTATTATTATTATTATTATTATTATTATTATTATTATTATTATTATTATTATTATTATTATTATTATTATTATTATTATTATTATTATTATTATTATTATTATTATTATTATTATTATTATTATTATTATTATTATTATTATTATTATTATTATTATTATTATTATTATTATTATTATTATTATTATTATTATTATTATTATTATTATTATTATTATTATTATTATTATTATTATTATTATTATTATTATTATTATTATTATTATTATTATTATTATTATTATTATTATTATTATTATTATTATTATTATTATTATTATTATTATTATTATTATTATTATTATTATTATTATTATTATTATTATTATTATTATTATTATTATTATTATTATTATTATTATTATTATTATTATTATTATTATTATTATTATTATTATTATTATTATTATTATTATTATTATTATTATTATTATTATTATTATTATTATTATTATTATTATTATTATTATTATTATTATTATTATTATTATTATTATTATTATTATTATTATTATTATTATTATTATTATTATTATTATTATTATTATTATTATTATTATTATTATTATTATTATTATTATTATTATTATTATTATTATTATTATTATTATTATTATTATTATTATTATTATTATTATTATTATTATTATTATTATTATTATTATTATTATTATTATTATTATTATTATTATTATTATTATTATTATTATTATTATTATTATTATTATTATTATTATTATTATTATTATTATTATTATTATTATTATTATTATTATTATTATTATTATTATTATTATTATTATTATTATTATTATTATTATTATTATTATTATTATTATTATTATTATTATTATTATTATTATTATTATTATTATTATTATTATTATTATTATTATTATTATTATTATTATTATTATTATTATTATTATTATTATTATTATTATTATTATTATTATTATTATTATTATTATTATTATTATTATTATTATTATTATTATTATTATTATTATTATTATTATTATTATTATTATTATTATTATTATTATTATTATTATTATTATTATTATTATTATTATTATTATTATTATTATTATTATTATTATTATTATTATTATTATTATTATTATTATTATTATTATTATTATTATTATTATTATTATTATTATTATTATTATTATTATTATTATTATTATTATTATTATTATTATTATTATTATTATTATTATTATTATTATTATTATTATTATTATTATTATTATTATTATTATTATTATTATTATTATTATTATTATTATTATTATTATTATTATTATTATTATTATTATTATTATTATTATTATTATTATTATTATTATTATTATTATTATTATTATTATTATTATTATTATTATTATTATTATTATTATTATTATTATTATTATTATTATTATTATTATTATTATTATTATTATTATTATTATTATTATTATTATTATTATTATTATTAGTATTATTATTATTATTATTATTATTATTATTATTATTATTATTATTATTATTATTATTATTATTATTATTATTATTATTATTATTATTATTATTATTATTATTATTATTATTATTATTATTATTATTATTATTATTATTATTATTATTATTATTATTATTATTATTATTATTATTATTATTATTATTATTATTATTATTATTATTATTATTATTATTATTATTATTATTATTATTATTATTATTATTATTATTATTATTATTATTATTATTATTATTATTATTATTATTATTATTATTATTATTATTATTATTATTATTATTATTATTATTATTATTATTATTATTATTATTATTATTATTATTATTATTATTATTATTATTATTATTATTATTATTATTATTATTATTATTATTATTATTATTATTATTATTATTATTATTATTATTATTATTATTATTATTATTATTATTATTATTATTATTATTATTATTATTATTATTATTATTATTATTATTATTATTATTATTATTATTATTATTATTCCTCTGCACGATTGCCTACCTCGTCGCGGTGCAGAGGCTGAGTATGGGCAAAGAGTCTTGGGACCCTGTTCAAAGATGAGACCTGAAACCAAATGGCAATCAACAGGGCCGGATTAAGGTGTCATACGTACCGTGCCGATAATCAGCTAGGCTGGGGGCCCTGTATAAAAACTAGCCCAGTCGCAAACGGTGTCCTCAGATATCTGGCAGCCTCTGAGTGTAAAAGCCTTACCCCCGTATGGGAGCTCTGCGGGGGCGGACCGATTTTCTCGCCTTACTCGTGGGAACAAAATATGAATGAAAGAAAAAAAAACCATACTGAGACGATGAAGAAGATGGAGAAGGATGAAGGTACTTCAAGAAGGGGATTTGAGGAGAGCCCATCAAATAGTCCTTTTAGACGGTGCCCGGTATTACTGCGTACACCTCCAACTGCAGCTCGCTCAAATTCCTCACCACCGGCGGTGGTAAGGGAAAATGAGCACGAAGGCAGCATGGAGGCTAATGTCGGAGAAATATTCCAGAAGACTGATGGTGTTCTGGCCAAAATGAGAGCTGCAACTCTCAGGCAAACGAACGTCAGCTCGGAAATAAAAGATGGCATGGCGGTGCTCCAGGATGCCCTGGACACGTTAAAAAGCTTGTGGAGCCGGAAAACATGCACAAAAAGAATGGACAGCGGAACTCAAACGGAGATCCCAAGAAAAATGAGAGACTGTGCTGTCCAGACTGGCGAAAAGAGGGCATTTGATACCACGAAAGCCCAAAAAACGATGACTGTGATGCTGCCAGAAATAGTCACAAGTGGAATGCTGAAAAGAGGAGCTACTAGCCCGGCGGAAAAAGCGGCCATACCTAAAAAGAAGAAAGAGAAGGAAATGACTCCTCCACTTTCCGCCAACGTACAGCAGTGGACAGAAGTAAAGAGGAAAAAGAGGAGGGCCAGGCGAAGAACAAAAAATCTTACAGCCGAAGAGCCTAAGACAAAAGTACCTGAAGCTTCCCAAGATAAAGTAGCGGTAAATGCCAAAAAATTAAGAACCAAAGGACGTCGGCCCGCCGTTACCATCAAGCCAGCGGAGGGTAAATCATATGCGGATGTCCTAAGAAGCATCAAGGCGAAAGTTAAACCGGAGGAAACAGGTGCGGAAATAAAGGCAATCCGGCAAACACGGGATGGCAAGGTTCTTCTTGAAATCACCGGCCAGAAAAGCTTGGGAAGTTTCACAAAGGCCCTAGAAGATGCAGTGGGCACTCTAGGTAGCGTGAAGAGCATCGTACAGATGAGGTCCGTAGCAGTGAACGATTTGGACTGCCTTACTGAGCGGACTGAAGTGGAGCAGGCACTGAGGAGGGATCTCGGAGATGTCGCAGTAATGAGGGTTGGTCTTACAGCGCCAAATTCGAGGTCACAACTGACAGCCATCGTTGAACTTCCTGAGCAAGCTGCCGAAAAGCTGCTGAAGCAGGGAAGGCTCAAAGTAGGATGGGTTTCTTGCAGGGTTACGTCACGGACCGATGTCAAACGCTGCTACAGGTGTCTAAATTACGGTCACGTGGCTGGTTCTTGCAGGGGACCTGACCGAAGCAAAGCCTGCTACCGCTGCGGAAAGGAGGGTCATGTTGCTAAGGCCTGTAAAGAAAAGGCACACTGCATACTCTGTGCCGAAGCGGGTGTGCAACAGGAAAGTCTAGGCCACACTCTAGGCACAGGGTTATGCAAGGTGTTCAGAGACGCTCTGAGAAAGGCCAAAGAGACTGGAAAATGATCAGCGTCCTCCAGGCAAACTTAAATCGTAGCCGAGTGGCAGATGACCTCCTGCATCAGCTTGCTCGGGAGAAGAGTTCCGACATACTGCTCATTAGTGAGCAGTATATGGACAGAACCACTTCTTGGTTCTCGGACGAGCTTGGTACGGCGGCCATTTGGATACCTGATGCAGCGAAAATCCCGGTACGAGAGCATGGGCGCGGGCGTGGGTTCGTCTGGGTTAAATACGCGGATATCACATTTATAAGCGTCTATCTGACACCCAACGAAGTCATAGCGGATTTCCGAGCGAAATTGGCGAACCTTGAGGATACGGTTTTGAACACGACGGGTCGCGTAGTGATTGGTGGCGATTTCAACGCTAAGGCAACCGAGTGGGGAATGCCCTACCCTGACTCAAGGGGAAGCGAGGTGTTAGGGTTGGCATCCAGAACCGGTTTACTTGTGCTGAATGTCGGCTCGACATCTACTTTTCGTCGACCGGGGTATTCAGAAACCATTCCCGACGTATCCTTTGCCTGTGAGCGCTTGGCCGCTTTGGTCGAAGGCTGGCATGTGATCGAGGACTACACGGGCAGTGACCATCAGTACATTGTATTCGTGGTCCGTGAGAGGCGGCAACTCCAAAGAACAATAAATAGCAGACCACAGCGCTGGAACATGGGGAGAATTGACGAAGCGGTATTTGCAGCGATCATCCGGGGAGGTGTCCAAATGCAGGTCGAGGGGCAGCCTGCAACCCCTCACCAGGCAGGGCCGTTGGTGGATGCCACTCTACGTCAAATCACCCTAGCCTGCGACCGCTCAATGCCTCGGAGGCGAATTCCTCATGGAAAACAGCCAATGTACTGGTGGACAGCCGAGATAGCTGACCTCCGGAGAGATTGTCTCCGACTGCGGAGAAAGGCTCAGAGAGCTAGAACGGAGGAGGAGGTTAGGATCAGGTCCTCGGACCACAAGGAGAAAAAGCGCCAGTTGCGACGTGCAATCAATCACAGCAAGGCGAGATGCTGGGAAGCACTGAGAGAGGATATAAACTCAGATCCATGGGGCTTAGGTTACAAAATTGTAACCCAGAAAATTGGGGCACTGAAAACCCCTCCGCCCATGGACATGCGGACCACAACGCGCCTAGTTAAAGCCCTCTTTCCAGTGCATCTCCAGCGAGCTGCTAGAGTATACAACCGGGATGGCGCTTCCCCGTTTACAATGGAGGAGCTGGAAGTGGCCATCCAATCTCTCAAGGTCAAGAAGGCCCCAGGTCCAGACGGTATCCAAGGAGAGATATTAAAGCTGGTTTTTCGGTATAATCCGAATATTCTGTTGAGTATGTACAATGCCTGTCTCTCAGCGGGAATTTTCCCCAAGTGTTGGAAGACAGCTAGGCTGGTACTAATCAGCAAGGAGAAAGGAGATCCGGAGCTGCCTTCCTCATACCGTCCGCTCTGCATGCTGGACACTGCGGGAAAGGTTCTTGAGAAGTTACTCAAGCCAAGGCTGTTGTCTGCCATCGAGGCAGCTGGAGGTTTGTCTCCGCGTCAGTACGGTTTCAGGGCTGGTCGTTCCACAGCAGATGCCATTGTGGAAGTCACATCTGCGATGAGCAGGGCCGAGGACCACAACCATTTCTCACGTCGTATAGTCCTCCTTGTGACTTTAGACGTGAAAAATGCGTTTAATTCGGCCAGATGGAGCGACATGCTCCAAGCTCTAGAGCAGGAATTTCGTGTTCCGGAATATCTGCTAGGAATGATCAGCGACTACCTTGACGACCGTACAGTACTCTTCGATACGACTGAAGGACAAGGGAGTATCACTGTCTCTGGAGGTGCAGCACAAGGTTCAATCCTCGGTCCCGACCTTTGGAATGCCGCATACGACAGTCTGTTGCGATTAAACATGCCGGATGAGTCAATGCTGGTCGGATATGCGGACGACGTTGCCGTGCTGATAGCAGCGCGAAACGTGGAGCTCGCCCAATTGAAGCTCAATCAGACCATGCGGTCCATCCTTTCTTGGATGGACAGCCGCGGACTGTCGTTGGCATTGAGCAAGACGGAGGTCGTAGTGCTGTCAAAAAGGAGGATGAACCTTGAGCTCCAGATGCGCATCGGCGAAGAAGAGGTGCAGACAAGACGGGCGGTAAAATATCTCGGCATCATGATTGACAGCAGGCTAAATTACTTTGAGCAGATCAAGAAGACTGCTGACAGGGCCGCAAATGGTGTCATGGCGCTGGCTCGATTGATGGCCAACATAGGTGGACCAAGATCGAGTCGGAGGCGGCTACTGATGTCCGCGGTCCAATCAGTCTTGCTGTATGGTGCCGAGATATGGGGTCATGCTATCGCAAAGGAGTGCTATCGGATAAGGCTGGGTCGGGTCCAAAGGCTGGCGGCGTTGCGAGTGGCGTCTGCTTACAGAACTGTCTCGGAGCCAGCTGTCCTGGTTATCGCTGGCGTCATTCCAATTGCCCTACTCGCAAGGGAGCGTCAGGCGATATACCGGAGAAAGGCCGAAGGAAATATAGAGTCAGTGCAGAAGGAAGAGCGGAATCGCACGCTTCGACAATGGCAGGAGAACTGGGAACTGGAGGAACGAGGGATATGGACGAGGCGGCTCATCGGGGAGGTTACCCCATGGGTAGAAAGACGACATGGAGAGGTAGATTACTACTTCACTCAGCTGCTGAGTGGACATGGATACTTTCGGGCCTATCTGCACAAGATGGGGAAGGCACGTTCAGCGGAGTGCATATATTGCCACATGCACGATGATGCTGAGCACACTTTTTTCATCTGTGAAAGGTGGGCTCGAGAGCGTGTGCAGCTAAGGGAAGTTGTACCGCGGTTCTCTCCGGACACAGTGGTGGGCCACATTTTACAGGGTAGGGGAGCGTGGGACAGTTTGTCACTCTTTGCGCAGAAAATACTGCGGAAAAAGAAGGTGGACCTAGACACCACAGAGGTCCAACCTACAGACTTTGGCTAGGCAGCAGCCTTCAAGGCGATGGCATTGGACCTAGCCCGAAGTAATGTGACAAACGGTTCCAGGCTAGTGTCCGTGGAGAGCGGGAGGTTTTTTAGTCGGTATGCCCAATATGGGAGACTCCGACATTTGTTGGACGCACGTGCGCCCTTCATCCATAAAGGATTTTCCCTTCTAAAAAAAAAAATAAAAAAAAAAAAAAAATTATTATTATTATTATTATTATTATTATTATTATTATTATTATTATTATTATTATTATTATTATTATTATTATTATTATTATTATTATTATTATTATTATTATTATTATTATTATTATTATTATTATTATTATTATTATTATTATTATTATTATTATTATTATTATTATTATTATTATTATTATTATTATTATTATTATTATTATTATTATTATTATTATTATTATTATTATTATTATTATTATTATTATTATTATTATTATTATTATTATTATTATTATTATTATTATTATTATTATTATTATTATTATTATTATTATTATTATTATTATTATTATTATTATTATTATTATTATTATTATTATTATTATTATTATTATTATTATTATTATTATTATTATTATTATTATTATTATTATTATTATTATTATTATTATTATTATTATTATTATTATTATTATTATTATTATTATTATTATTATTATTATTATTATTATTATTATTATTATTATTATTATTATTATTATTATTATTATTATTATTATTATTATTATTATTATTATTATTATTATTATTATTATTATTATTATTATTATTATTATTATTATTATTATTATTATTATTATTATTATTATTATTATTATTATTATTATTATTATTATTATTATTATTATTATTATTATTATTATTATTATTATTATTATTATTATTATTATTATTATTATTATTATTATTATTATTATTATTATTATTATTATTATTATTATTATTATTATTATTATTATTATTATTATTATTATTATTATTATTATTATTATTATTATTATTATTATTATTATTATTATTATTATTATTATTATTATTATTATTATTATTATTATTATTATTATTATTATTATTATTATTATTATTATTATTATTATTATTATTATTATTATTATTATTATTATTATTATTATTATTATTATTATTATTATTATTATTATTATTATTATTATTATTATTATTATTATTATTATTATTATTATTATTATTATTATTATTATTATTATTATTATTATTATTATTATTATTATTATTATTATTATTATTATTATTATTATTATTATTATTATTATTATTATTATTATTATTATTATTATTATTATTATTATTATTATTATTATTATTATTATTATTATTATTATTATTATTATTATTATTATTATTATTATTATTATTATTATTATTATTATTATTATTATTATTATTATTATTATTATTATTATTATTATTATTATTATTATTATTATTATTATTATTATTATTATTATTATTATTATTATTATTATTATTATTATTATTATTATTATTATTATTATTATTATTATTATTATTATTATTATTATTATTATTATTATTATTATTATTATTATTATTATTATTATTATTATTATTATTATTATTATTATTATTATTATTATTATTATTATTATTATTATTATTATTATTATTATTATTATTATTATTATTATTATTATTATTATTATTATTATTATTATTATTATTATTATTATTATTATTATTATTATTATTATTATTATTATTATTATTATTATTATTATTATTATTATTATTATTATTATTATTATTATTATTATTATTATTATTATTATTATTATTATTATTATTATTATTATTATTATTATTATTATTATTATTATTATTATTATTATTATTATTATTATTATTATTATTATTATTATTATTATTATTATTATTATTATTATTATTATTATTATTATTATTATTATTATTATTATTATTATTATTATTATTATTATTATTATTATTATTATTATTATTATTATTATTATTATTATTATTATTATTATTATTATTATTATTATTATTATTATTATTATTATTATTATTATTATTATTATTATTATTATTATTATTATTATTATTATTATTATTATTATTATTATTATTATTATTATTATTATTATTATTATTATTATTATTATTATTATTATTATTATTATTATTATTATTATTATTATTATTATTATTATTATTATTATTATTATTATTATTATTATTATTATTATTATTATTATTATTATTATTATTATTATTATTATTATTATTATTATTATTATTATTATTATTATTATTATTATTATTATTATTATTATTATTATTATTATTATTATTATTATTATTATTATTATTATTATTATTATTATTATTATTATTATTATTATTATTATTATTATTATTATTATTATTATTATTATTATTATTATTATTATTATTATTATTATTATTATTATTATTATTATTATTATTATTATTATTATTATTATTATTATTATTATTATTATTATTATTATTATTATTATTATTATTATTATTATTATTATTATTATTATTATTATTATTATTATTATTATTATTATTATTATTATTATTATTATTATTATTATTATTATTATTATTATTATTATTATTATTATTATTATTATTATTATTATTATTATTATTATTATTATTATTATTATTATTATTATTATTATTATTATTATTATTATTATTATTATTATTATTATTATTATTATTATTATTATTATTATTATTATTATTATTATTATTATTATTATTATTATTATTATTATTATTATTATTATTATTATTATTATTATTATTATTATTATTATTATTATTATTATTATTATTATTATTATTATTATTATTATTATTATTATTATTATTATTATTATTATTATTATTATTATTATTATTATTATTATTATTATTATTATTATTATTATTATTATTATTATTATTATTATTATTATTATTATTATTATTATTATTATTATTATTATTATTATTATTATTATTATTATTATTATTATTATTATTATTATTATTATTATTATTATTATTATTATTATTATTATTATTATTATTATTATTATTATTATTATTATTATTATTATTATTATTATTATTATTATTATTATTATTATTATTATTATTATTATTATTATTATTATTATTATTATTATTATTATTATTATTATTATTATTATTATTATTATTATTATTATTATTATTATTATTATTATTATTATTATTATTATTATTATTATTATTATTATTATTATTATTATTATTATTATTATTATTATTATTATTATTATTATTATTATTATTATTATTATTATTATTATTATTATTATTATTATTATTATTATTATTATTATTATTATTATTATTATTATTATTATTATTATTATTATTATTATTATTATTATTATTATTATTATTATTATTATTATTATTATTATTATTATTATTATTATTATTATTATTATTATTATTATTATTATTATTATTATTATTATTATTATTATTATTATTATTATTATTATTATTATTATTATTATTATTATTATTATTATTATTATTATTATTATTATTATTATTATTATTATTATTATTATTATTATTATTATTATTATTATTATTATTATTATTATTATTATTATTATTATTATTATTATTATTATTATTATTATTATTATTATTATTATTATTATTATTATTATTATTATTATTATTATTATTATTATTATTATTATTATTATTATTATTATTATTATTATTATTATTATTATTATTATTATTATTATTATTATTATTATTATTATTATTATTATTATTATTATTATTATTATTATTATTATTATTATTATTATTATTATTATTATTATTATTATTATTATTATTATTATTATTATTATTATTATTATTATTATTATTATTATTATTATTATTATTATTATTATTATTATTATTATTATTATTATTATTATTATTATTATTATTATTATTATTATTATTATTATTATTATTATTATTATTATTATTATTATTATTATTATTATTATTATTATTATTATTATTATTATTATTATTATTATTATTATTATTATTATTATTATTATTATTATTATTATTATTATTATTATTATTATTATTATTATTATTATTATTATTATTATTATTATTATTATTATTATTATTATTATTATTATTATTATTATTATTATTATTATTATTATTATTATTATTATTATTATTATTATTATTATTATTATTATTATTATTATTATTATTATTATTATTATTATTATTATTATTATTATTATTATTATTATTATTATTATTATTATTATTATTATTATTATTATTATTATTATTATTATTATTATTATTATTATTATTATTATTATTATTATTATTATTATTATTATTATTATTATTATTATTATTATTATTATTATTATTATTATTATTATTATTATTATTATTATTATTATTATTATTATTATTATTATTATTATTATTATTATTATTATTATTATTATTATTATTATTATTATTATTATTATTATTATTATTATTATTATTATTATTATTATTATTATTATTATTATTATTATTATTATTATTATTATTATTATTATTATTATTATTATTATTATTATTATTATTATTATTATTATTATTATTATTATTATTATTATTATTATTATTATTATTATTATTATTATTATTATTATTATTATTATTATTATTATTATTATTATTATTATTATTATTATTATTATTATTATTATTATTATTATTATTATTATTATTATTATTATTATTATTATTATTATTATTATTATTATTATTATTATTATTATTATTATTATTATTATTATTATTATTATTATTATTATTATTATTATTATTATTATTATTATTATTATTATTATTATTATTATTATTATTATTATTATTATTATTATTATTATTATTATTATTATTATTATTATTATTATTATTATTATTATTATTATTATTATTATTATTATTATTATTATTATTATTATTATTATTATTATTATTATTATTATTATTATTATTATTATTATTATTATTATTATTATTATTATTATTATTATTATTATTATTATTATTATTATTATTATTATTATTATTATTATTATTATTATTATTATTATTATTATTATTATTATTATTATTATTATTATTATTATTATTATTATTATTATTATTATTATTATTATTATTATTATTATTATTATTATTATTATTATTATTATTATTATTATTATTATTATTATTATTATTATTATTATTATTATTATTATTATTATTATTATTATTATTATTATTATTATTATTATTATTATTATTATTATTATTATTATTATTATTATTATTATTATTATTATTATTATTATTATTATTATTATTATTATTATTATTATTATTATTATTATTATTATTATTATTATTATTATTATTATTATTATTATTATTATTATTATTATTATTATTATTATTATTATTATTATTATTATTATTATTATTATTATTATTATTATTATTATTATTATTATTATTATTATTATTATTATTATTATTATTATTATTATTATTATTATTATTATTATTATTATTATTATTATTATTATTATTATTATTATTATTATTATTATTATTATTATTATTATTATTATTATTATTATTATTATTATTATTATTATTATTATTATTATTATTATTATTATTATTATTATTATTATTATTATTATTATTATTATTATTATTATTATTATTATTATTATTATTATTATTATTATTATTATTATTATTATTATTATTATTATTATTATTATTATTATTATTATTATTATTATTATTATTATTATTATTATTATTATTATTATTATTATTATTATTATTATTATTATTATTATTATTATTATTATTATTATTATTATTATTATTATTATTATTATTATTATTATTATTATTATTATTATTATTATTATTATTATTATTATTATTATTATTATTATTATTATTATTATTATTATTATTATTATTATTATTATTATTATTATTATTATTATTATTATTATTATTATTATTATTATTATTATTATTATTATTATTATTATTATTATTATTATTATTATTATTATTATTATTATTATTATTATTATTATTATTATTATTATTATTATTATTATTATTATTATTATTATTATTATTATTATTATTATTATTATTATTATTATTATTATTATTATTATTATTATTATTATTATTATTATTATTATTATTATTATTATTATTATTATTATTATTATTATTATTATTATTATTATTATTATTATTATTATTATTATTATTATTATTATTATTATTATTATTATTATTATTATTATTATTATTATTATTATTATTATTATTATTATTATTATTATTATTATTATTATTATTATTGTTATGGAGGACTACACAGGGAGCGATCATCAGTACATTACGTTCAATATAAATATTAGAGAAGAAATGATATCCGAGAGCACAACGGAAAGTTCTAGATATAACGTGAATAAACTCGATACTAGAAGATTGAGTGAATCACTTAGATATAGCCTAGGTGACACAATGCAGGCAGGTGTAGAGCTAGAAGGTAGGATAAAAGCTGAGGCAGTGGTAGAGCAGACAATGAGTGCACTCATACTAGCCTGCGAGGAGTCAATGCCGCGAAAGAGGAAATTTACAAAAAGAAAACCGGTATACTGGTGGAATGAAGAAATAGCGGAGCTACGAAGAAGGTGTCAGCATCTTCGAAGAATTGCACAGCGATCACGGAACAGAGCGGATGCAACGGAAAAAATGGCAGCATATAAAATAAGGCGCAAAACACTCAGGAAAACCATAAAATTGAGCAAAAAGGTTGAATGGAAAAAGCTTTGCGAAGATGTAAACAGTGACCCTTGGGGGCTAGGATACAAGATAGTCATGAAGAAGTTGAAAATAGCTACAGCAACAAATTCAATCGAAGAGAGCTCGATGGAAAATATAGTAGATATTTTATTCCCAGCGCACCCGATAAGAAACTGGAGTGATGTGATGGTTTCACCAGAGGAAGTACCAGCTTTCACGCAGGAGGAACTTGTGGAAGCAACAAAAACTATGAAGAATAAGAAAGCTCCAGGCCCTGACGGGATTCCAGCGGAAGTCATCAAAGCCGTGGTGGAAACTTGCCCGCAAATGATGCTGAATATGTACAACACATGTCTAAAAGAAGGCGTTTTCAGCAAAAGATGGAAGGTAGCTCGACTTGTCTTAATCGACAAAGGGAAAGGCGGCAGAGTCTCACCGTCCTCGTTCAGACCACTGTGTATGCTGGACACGGCTGGAAAGCTCCTCGAAAGGCTATTGAAACCCAGAATAGAAGAGGCGATACGAACGACCGGTGGTCTGTCAGATATGCAATTCGGATTCAGACAAGGAAGATCAACAATAGATGCAATACGAGTTGTAATGGAAAAGGTAGAAGCGGCGGAAGCAAGGAACCATTTCTCAAGAAGAATAGTTGTCTTTGTTACCTTGGACGTGAAAAACGCCTTCAACTCGGCAAGATGGGAAGACATGATTGATGCCCTGGAAAAAAATTTCAGCATTCCAGCATATCTGCTCAGGATGGTAAAAGACTACCTGAGAGAACGCAGCCTTCAGTATGAAACCAAGATCGGCAGTGTAATCAAAAGCGTAACATCCGGCGCAGCACAAGGATCGATCCTAGGACCGGACCTGTGGAATATATTATACAATAGCTTGCTGGAGGCAGAAATGCCAGATGATATAACTCTAGTAGGCTTTGCAGACGACCTAGGTGCAATAATATCAGCTCGGACCATGGAAGATGCGCAAATCAGGTTGAATCAAGTCATGAGAAGAGTGAGTAGCTGGATGAACAGACACGGCTTAGAGCTTGCGGAAGCAAAAACCGAAATTGTCCTACTCACAAAAAAGAGGATGAGAACCATTGTGCCAATGGAAGTGGGGCCTGTGGTCATTCAAACTAAGGAAGCTTCGAGGTATCTTGGTGTCATGTTGGATACCAAACTAAATTTTTGGAGGCATATCAAAAAAGCTACAGACAAGGCGGCCGTGATAACCAAGAATTTGAGCAGATTAATGGCGAACATCGGTGGACCTTCACCGTGCAAAAGGAGGCTGTTAATGTCCACGACACATTCAGTGCTCCTGTACGGTGCGGAGATTTGGGCAGATGCCCTAAATAGAGAGTATTGCCGGAAGCCCATGGAAGCGGTACAACGAAGAGGGGCTCTGCGGGTAGCGTGCTCCTACCGGACGGTCTCATACCCAGCTGTAAATGTTATTGCAGGCGTGATACCGATAACATTGTTAGCCCGAGAGAGGAAACAGATATATAATAGGGCTGCGGGAAGAGACAGAAAAGAAGTGTCAGGAGACGCGAGGAGACAAAGCCTAGAAAAATGGCAAGAACAATGGAATGGGGAACACAGAGGACGCTGGACCGCAAGATTGATACCACAACTAGCGGTTTGGGTTAACCGGAGGCACGGCGAAGTGAACTTCTATACCACGCAAATGCTCTCGGGGCATGGATACTTTCGAGCTTATTTATTCAGAATGAATAAAGTAAACAGTCCGCGATGTCGCCACTGCGACACAGCGGAAGATACGGTCGAGCATACTTTTTTCGAGTGCGACGTCGCAGCGGAGGAAAGAAGCGTTCTAACTCGAATCGTAGGGGATGTTACGCCGGATAATATAACCACCATAATGATAGACACGGAAGAAAATTGGAACGCCGTGTCAGTCTACGTCGAGGCGGTATTACGAAAGAAGAAGAGACTGGGCTACTTAGAAGACTCGGAATAGATCTTCTAAGTTAGGAAATAGACCCCAGTGTAGTCTGGTTTCTGCTTTTGAGTCTGGCGTGGTCTGCTTGGCACCAATGGCATACAGGCTTACTGGTGCCGCAGTTTTGTTTGTGTTAAATTAACAACAAATTTAACTCTGCGACACTAGTTACTGCTGATGCTGTCGGCGTGTGGTAGATCTCGGTAGACTTATGAGCGAAATTAGATAAAACGTGTCGCTGTTTTGTTATGTAGCACAGTAGTACTGTTTTTTGTTATTTTTGTTACATATGGAAGTAGATAGTAACTCGCCAAATAGTTGGGCCTACGCAAAACGACTTTGGGAGCCAAGTAGCTATTTGTAGAATAGATGTAGAACAAAAATAACCTAGTCCAGCATCTTGAGGCAGCTTGACATGCTGGAAGCTGCTTCAAGACAGCACTTCTAGGAACTATGTAGCTCTGTATAGAATAGTTTTTAGTTTTCTAGTTATTTGTAGAATAGATGTAAACAGAAAGAACCTAGTCCAGCGTTTTGAGGCAGCTTGACATGTTGGAAGCTACTTCAAAACAGCACCTCTAGGGATTATATAGCTCTGTTCAGAATAGTTTTGTTTTGTAAATGGGAAATAACCTACCCATAATAGAAAAGGCTTAGAAAATTAATATTGTCTTAGTAATAATATTAGAAGAGGGACAGTAGATTTTATTTTTCTGTCTGCCGCTGTCGATAGATATATGCAGAGAAGAGCGAACGGGATAATTCACACGGAAACACCGAAGTCAGCACTTTTTCGCCAGTTTGAAGAAATGCTAACGCGGTTCCAAACTGGGATATACATCGTGGGTCAAGGGAACAGATGGTGGGGGTTTTTAGCCGGTCGGTTGGTTCCTTTTTTGCAGTGCGTCTTAGTGTAATGCAAAAAGAAACCGACCAACCCGGCACTCGGTAGTCTGTTAAGCAGATTTTCCCCGCGACACCATCTATAACCGTAAAAAAGCAAAAAAAAAAAAAAAAAAAATTATTATTATTATTATTATTATTATTATTATTATTATTATTATTATTATTATTATTATTATTATTATTATTATTATTATTATTATTATTATTATTATTATTATTATTATTATTATTATTATTATTATTATTATTATTATTATTATTATTATTATTATTATTATTATTATTATTATTATTATTATTATTATTATTATTATTATTATTATTATTATTATTATTATTATTATTATTATTATTATTATTATTATTATTATTATTATTATTATTATTATTATTATTATTATTATTATTATTATTATTATTATTATTATTATTATTATTATTATTATTATTATTATTATTATTATTATTATTATTATTATTATTATTATTATTATTATTATTATTATTATTATTATTATTATTATTATTATTATTATTATTATTATTATTATTATTATTATTATTATTATTATTATTATTATTATTATTATTATTATTATTATTATTATTATTATTATTATTATTATTATTATTATTATTATTATTATTATTATTATTATTATTATTATTATTATTATTATTATTATTATTATTATTATTATTATTATTATTATTATTATTATTATTATTATTATTATTATTATTATTATTATTATTATTATTATTATTATTATTATTATTATTATTATTATTATTATTATTATTATTATTATTATTATTATTATTATTATTATTATTATTATTATTATTATTATTATTATTATTATTATTATTATTATTATTATTATTATTATTATTATTATTATTATTATTATTATTATTATTATTATTATTATTATTATTATTATTATTATTATTATTATTATTATTATTATTATTATTATTATTATTATTATTATTATTATTATTATTATTATTATTATTATTATTATTATTATTATTATTATTATTATTATTATTATTATTATTATTATTATTATTATTATTATTATTATTATTATTATTATTATTATTATTATTATTATTATTATTATTATTATTATTATTATTATTATTATTATTATTATTATTATTATTATTATTATTATTATTATTATTATTATTATTATTATTATTATTATTATTATTATTATTATTATTATTATTATTATTATTATTATTATTATTATTATTATTATTATTATTATTATTATTATTATTATTATTATTATTATTATTATTATTATTATTATTATTATTATTATTATTATTATTATTATTATTATTATTATTATTATTATTATTATTATTATTATTATTATTATTATTATTATTATTATTATTATTATTATTATTATTATTATTATTATTATTATTATTATTATTATTATTATTATTATTATTATTATTATTATTATTATTATTATTATTATTATTATTATTATTATTATTATTATTATTATTATTATTATTATTATTATTATTATTATTATTATTAGTATTATTATTATTATTATTATTATTATTATTATTATTATTATTATTATTATTATTATTATTATTATTATTATTATTATTATTATTATTATTATTATTATTATTATTATTATTATTATTATTATTATTATTATTATTATTATTATTATTATTATTATTATTATTCCCCCACATGGTAGTGACCTTGACGTGGTGTGGGGGCCTAGGTTGCAGTGATTCATCAGGCTGTGCTGGAGGGAGTATGTTCTCCTGGTAGGGTCACCCAATTCAGATTGGCTGATGATGAGCAGCTTACAAACTACTACCGACCCCCTAATCCAGTGGTGTCATGCGACCCGTGCCCAGTGGACTAGTTGGTAGCAAGGGGTAAAACACTTAGCTACCGATAACGGAGCCTCCCTGATACCAGGTCACCTCAGGGAGTATTATTGACCTTACCACAATAACGGGCCTCTGCTGTGGTGGACCTTACATTGCCGCGATACTCGTGGGAACAAAATGGAGATAAATAAAAACAAAAACATGAAGAAAGTAGTAGATAGAAGAGTGGAAGAAAGAGCAGGGATGGGCATGACCCCATTCATGAGGAGCGGGAAGACGCCTAGATCTCCCCCGGCACCCCTGGGGTTGCACGGTCCTGAACAGGCACAGGAGAAACTAGGTACACCGGCGAATACAGAGGAGATCCAAACCACCGATCTCATGCTGGAAACGCCAATGAGCAGCTTGCATAAACAAGTGGAGGAAAAAGCATGCAGCCACAAAAAAGACCCTGAAAGAGAGGAAGAAACACAGCTCCTACTGATTCAGGAGCTTACAAAAACGATGATGGCGGCAGTTTCAAAACAAAAGAACGTTAGCATGGAGGTTAAGAACGGACTGCTAAAGCTCCAGGAGGCGGTAGAAGTGATATTTCACTGCAAGAGTGAAAAGAGTAAAAAGCTCACCCTTGAAGCTAGAAATCAGGCCCAAAGCCCCAGACAAGTACCGCCAACGGACAAGAAGAGAGGAAGGGAGATAGAGGGGTCTCCTATCAGCTGTACAGAAACCCCACCACCCAGAAAAAGGAAAAATGTTGAAAACCGAGGCGAAGGCGAATGGATAGTCGTCCAAAACAACAAAAATAAAACCTTTAACCGACCGCCAGGTGAAGCAGATACTTCTAGACAGCGACGCTTCCCTAGGGAAAAAGGGGCAACGAACAGCCAAAGTGCTGGGAAAAAAGAAAACGGCGAAGGAAAGAGAAGGAGAAGGAGAAGAAGTAGGAGTAGGCAGTTTAAAAGGCCGCGACCAGAGGCCATTATAATTAAGCCCGCCGAAGGCAAAACATATGCTGAGATTCTGAGGGAAATACGGGAGCGAGTAAACCCAGACGCTTCCAAAGCCGACATAAAGGGAATCCGGAAGACACAAAACGGAGCGGTTCTGCTGGAATCAAACAATAAGGCAGAAGGAAAAGAGGAAATCAAGGAGGAACTCCGAAAGAGTCTAGGGAAAATGGCAGACGTTAAAGACCTAACGGCCAAAACAACATTGGAGATACGGGACTTGGATAGTCTCACTACAAGCGAAGAGGTGCAAGCAGCACTTAATAGAGACTTGGGAAAGGAGGTCCAATGTAGGTTCAGCCTAACTAAACCGAACAAGAGAGAGCAAATGCTGGCCTTTATAGAAATGGAGGAAAAAGACGCCAGGGAACTCCTGAAGACAGCAAAGATCAGAATAGGGCTAATCAGATGTAGAATACGGGAAAGAACACCAGTAGTGCGCTGTTATAGGTGCATGAACTTTGGACACTTCAGAAGAGACTGCAAAGAGCCTAACCGAGAGGATACGTGCTATAAATGTGGACAGAAAGGTCACAAGATTAAAAGCTGCACGCAAGCTGCGAAATGCATCCTGTGTACGGAAATTAAGGCAAAGGCAACGAGCCATGTGTCAGGTACGAAAGACTGCAGTGCATTTCGGAGAGCTCTTGAGGAAGTCAGGAAAAATAGAAAAAATAGAAGATGATAAAAGTTCTTCAAGGAAATATGCATAGAAGTCGAGTAGCAGATGATCTCTTAACACAGATCACGCTTGAAAAAGAAATTGATGTTCTAATAATCAGCGAGCAGTACGTCCACCGGAGCAGAAACAACTGGTTCTCAGATGTCACCGACACGGCGGCAATCTGGATCCCAAACCCTGGAAAAATACACGCATTGGAACATGGGGCCGGAAATGGCTTCGTTTGGGTTAAGAGTAGCCAGTTCACCATCATAAGCTGCTATTTAACACCAAACCAAACGGCGCAGGAATACCAGGAGATGATCGAGAATCTAGAGGACGCAGTATCGGAACAAGAAGGGCAGAAAATTATTGGTGGCGATTTTAATGCAAAAGCAGTGGAGTGGGGAATGCCCACCACGAACAGCAGAGGATCGCAGATTTTAGACATGGCAGCCAGACAAGGGCTGATAATCATAAACTCCGGAAGCACAACAACGTTTCGGCGACCAGGGTACGCAGAAACAATACCGGACATCTCCCTGGCTACACAGAATATAGCGGGATTTATTACTGATTGGGTAGTTATGGAGGACCACACAGGGAGCGATCATCAGTACATTACGTTCAATATAAATATTAGAGAAGAAATGATATCCGTGAGCACAACGGAAAGTTCTAGATATAACGTGAATAAACTCGATACTAGAAGATTGAGTGAATCACTTAGATATAGCCTAGGTGACACAATGCAGGCAGGTGTAGAGCTAGAAGGTAGGATAAAAGCTGAGGCAGTGGTAGAGCAGACAATGAGTGCACTCATACTAGCCTGCGAGGAGGCAATGCCGCGAAAGAGGAAATTTACAAAAAGAAAACCGGTATACTGGTGGAATGAAGAAATAGCGGAGCTACGAAGAAGGTGTCAGCATCTTCGAAGAATTGCACAGCGATCACGGAACAGAGCGGATGCAACGGAAAAAATGGCAGCATATAAAATAAGCCGCAAAACACTCAGGAAAACCATAAAATTGAGCAAAAAGGTTGAATGGAAAAAGCTTTGCGAAGATGTAAACAGTGACCCTTGGGGGCTAGGATACAAGATAGTCATGAAGAAGTTGAAAATAGCTACAGCAACAAATTCAATCGAAGAGAGCTCGATGGAAAATATAGTAGATATTTTATTCCCAGCGCACCCGATAAGAAACTGGAGTGATGTGATGGTTTCACCAGAGGAAGTACCAGCTTTCACGCAGGAGGAACTTGTGGAAGCAACAAAAACTATGAAGAATAAGAAAGCTCCAGGCCCTGATGGGATTCCAGCGGAAGTCATCAAAGCCGTGGTGGAAACTTGCCCGCAAATGATGCTGAATATGTACAACACATGTCTAAAAGAAGGCGTTTTCAGCAAAAGATGGAAGGTAGCTCGACTTGTCTTAATCGACAAAGGGAAAGGCGGCAGAGTCTCACCGTCCTCGTTCAGACCACTGAGTATGCTGGACACGGCTGGAAAGCTCCTCGAAAGGCTATTGAAACCCAGAATAGAAGAGGCGATACGAACGACCGGTGGTCTGTCAGATATGCAATTCGGATTCAGACAAGGAAGATCAACAATAGATGCAATACGAGTTGTAATGGAAAAGGTAGAAGCGGCGGAAGCAAGGAACCATTTCTCAAGAAGAATAGTTGTCTTTGTTACCTTGGACGTGAAAAACGCCTTCAACTCGGCAAGATGGGAAGACATGATTGATGCCCTGGAAAAAAATTTCAGCATTCCAGCATATCTGCTCAGGATGGTAAAAGACTACCTGAGAGAACGCAGCCTTCAGTATGAAACCAAGATCGGCAGTGTAATCAAAAGCGTAACATCCGGCGCAGCACAAGGATCGATCCTAGGACCGGACCTGTGGAATATATTATACAATAGCTTGCTGGAGGGAGAAATGCCAGATGATATAACTCTAGTAGGCTTTGCAGACGACCTAGGTGCAATAATATCAGCTCGGACCATGGAAGATGCGCAAATCAGGTTGAATCAAGTCATGAGAAGAGTGAGTAGCTGGATGAACAGACACGGCTTAGAGCTTGCGGAAGCAAAAACCGAAATTGTCCTACTCACAAAAAAGAGGATGAGAACCATTGTGCCAATGGAAGTGGGGCCTGTGGTCATTCAAACTAAGGAAGCTTCGAGGTATCTTGGTGTCATGTTGGATACCAAACTAAATTTTTGGAGGCATATCAAAAAAGCTACAGACAAGGCGGCCGTGATAACCAAGAATTTGAGCAGATTAATGGCGAACATCGGTGGACCTTCACCGTGCAAAAGGAGGCTGTTAATGTCCACGACACATTCAGTGCTCCTGTACGGTGCGGAGATTTGGGCAGATGCCCTAAATAGAGAGTATTGCCGGAAGCCCATGGAAGCGGTACAACGAAGAGGGGCTCTGCGGGTAGCGTGCTCCTACCGGACGGTCTCATACCCAGCTGTAAATGTTATTGCAGGCGTGATACCGATAACATTGTTAGCCCGAGAGAGGAAACAGATATATAATAGGGCTGCGGGAAGAGACAGAAAAGAAGTGTCAGGAGACGCGAGGAGACAAAGCCTAGAAAAATGGCAAGAACAATGGAATGGGGAACACAGAGGACGCTGGACCGCAAGATTGATACCACAACTAGCGGTTTGGGTTAACCGGAGGCACGGCGAAGTGAACTTCTATACCACGCAAATGCTCTCGGGGCATGGATACTTTCGAGCTTATTTATTCAGAATGAATAAAGTAAACAGTCCGCGATGTCGCCACTGCGACACAGCGGAAGATACGGTCGAGCATACTTTTTTCGAGTGCGACGTCGCAGCGGAGGAAAGAAGTGTTCTAACTCGAATCGTAGGGGATGTTACGCCGGATAATATAACCACCATAATGATAGACACGGAAGAAAATTGGAACGCCGTGTCAGTCTACGTCGAGGCGGTATTACGAAAGAAGAAGAGACTGGGCTACTTAGAAGACTCGGAATAGATCTTCTAAGTTAGGAAATAGACCCCAGTGTAGTCTGGTTTCTGCTTTTGAGTCTGGCGTGGTCTGCTTGGCACCAATGGCATACAGGCTTACTGGTGCCGCAGTTTTGTTTGTGTTAAATTAACAACAAATTTAACTCTGCGACACTAGTTACTGCTGATGCTGTCGGCGTGTGGTAGATCTCGGTAGACTTATGAGCGAAATTAGATAAAACGTGTCGCTGTTTTGTTATGTAGCACAGTAGTACTGTTTTTTGTTATTTTTGTTACATATGGAAGTAGATAGTAACTCGCCAAATAGTTGGGCCTACGCAAAACGACTTTGGGAGCCAAGTAGCTATTTGTAGAATAGATGTAGAACAGAAATAACCTAGTCCAGCATCTTGAGGCAGCTTGACATGCTGGAAGCTGCTTCAAGACAGCACTTCTAGGAACTATGTAGCTCTGTATAGAATAGTTTTTAGTTTTCTAGTTATTTGTAGAATAGATGTAAACAGAAAGAACCTAGTCCAGCGTTTTGAGGCAGCTTGACATGTTGGAAGCTACTTCAAGACAGCACCTCTAGGGATTATATAGCTCTGTTTAGAATAGTTTTGTTTTGTAAATGGGAAATAACCTAGCCATAATAGAAAAGGCTTAGAAAATTAATATTGTCTTAGTAATAATATTAGAAGAGGGACAGTAGATTTTATTTTTCTGTCTGCCGCTGTCGATAGATATATGCAGAGAAGAGCGAACGGGATAATTCACACGGAAACACCGAAGTCAGCACTTTTTCGCCAGTTTGAAGAAATGCTAACGCGGTTCCAAACTGGGATATACATCGTGGGTCAAGGGAACAGATGGTGGGGGTTTTTAGCCGGTCGGTTGGTTCCTTTTTTGCAGTGCGTCTTAGTGTAATGCAAAAAGAAACCGACCAACCCGGCACTCGGTAGTCTGTTAAGCAGATTTTCCCCGCGACACCATCTATAACCGTAAAAAAGCAAAAAAAAAAAAAAATTATTATTATTATTATTATTATTATTATTATTATTATTATTATTATTATTATTATTATTATTATTATTATTATTATTATTATTATTATTATTATTATTATTATTATTATTATTATTATTATTATTATTATTATTATTATTATTATTATTATTATTATTATTATTATTATTATTATTATTATTATTATTATTATTATTATTATTATTATTATTATTATTATTATTATTATTATTATTATTATTATTATTATTATTATTATTATTATTATTATTATTATTATTATTATTATTATTATTATTATTATTATTATTATTATTATTATTATTATTATTATTATTATTATTATTATTATTATTATTATTATTATTATTATTATTATTATTATTATTATTATTATTATTATTATTATTATTATTATTATTATTATTATTATTATTATTATTATTATTATTATTATTATTATTATTATTATTATTATTATTATTATTATTATTATTATTATTATTATTATTATTATTATTATTATTATTATTATTATTATTATTATTATTATTATTATTATTATTATTATTATTATTATTATTATTATTATTATTATTATTATTATTATTATTATTATTATTATTATTATTATTATTATTATTATTATTATTATTATTATTATTATTATTATTATTATTATTATTATTATTATTATTATTATTATTATTATTATTATTATTATTATTATTATTATTATTATTATTATTATTATTATTATTATTATTATTATTATTATTATTATTATTATTATTATTATTATTATTATTATTATTATTATTATTATTATTATTATTATTATTATTATTATTATTATTATTATTATTATTATTATTATTATTATTATTATTATTATTATTATTATTATTATTATTATTATTATTATTATTATTATTATTATTATTATTATTATTATTATTATTATTATTATTATTATTATTATTATTATTATTATTATTATTATTATTATTATTATTATTATTATTATTATTATTATTATTATTATTATTATTATTATTATTATTATTATTATTATTATTATTATTATTATTATTATTATTATTATTATTATTATTATTATTATTATTATTATTATTATTATTATTATTATTATTATTATTATTATTATTATTATTATTATTATTATTATTATTATTATTATTATTATTATTATTATTATTATTATTATTATTATTATTATTATTATTATTATTATTATTATTATTATTATTATTATTATTATTATTATTATTATTATTATTATTATTATTATTATTATTATTATTATTATTATTATTATTATTATTATTATTATTATTATTATTATTATTATTATTATTATTATTATTATTATTATTATTATTATTATTATTATTATTATTATTATTATTATTATTATTATTATTATTATTATTATTATTATTATTATTATTATTATTATTATTATTATTATTATTATTATTATTATTATTATTATTATTATTATTATTATTATTATTATTATTATTATTATTATTATTATTATTATTATTATTATTATTATTATTATTATTATTATTATTATTATTATTATTATTATTATTATTATTATTATTATTATTATTATTATTATTATTATTATTATTATTATTATTATTATTATTATTATTATTATTATTATTATTATTATTATTATTATTATTATTATTATTATTATTATTATTATTATTATTATTATTATTATTATTATTATTATTATTATTATTATTATTATTATTATTATTATTATTATTATTATTATTATTATTATTATTATTATTATTATTATTATTATTATTATTATTATTATTATTATTATTATTATTATTATTATTATTATTATTATTATTATTATTATTATTATTATTATTATTATTATTATTATTATTATTATTATTATTATTATTATTATTATTATTATTATTATTATTATTATTATTATTATTATTATTATTATTATTATTATTATTATTATTATTATTATTATTATTATTATTATTATTATTATTATTATTATTATTATTATTATTATTATTATTATTATTATTATTATTATTATTATTATTATTATTATTATTATTATTATTATTATTATTATTATTATTATTATTATTATTATTATTATTATTATTATTATTATTATTATTATTATTATTATTATTATTATTATTATTATTATTATTATTATTATTATTATTATTATTATTATTATTATTATTATTATTATTATTATTATTATTATTATTATTATTATTATTATTATTATTATTATTATTATTATTATTATTATTATTATTATTATTATTATTATTATTATTATTATTATTATTATTATTATTATTATTATTATTATTATTATTATTATTATTATTATTATTATTATTATTATTATTATTATTATTATTATTATTATTATTATTATTATTATTATTATTATTATTATTATTATTATTATTATTATTATTATTATTATTATTATTATTATTATTATTATTATTATTATTATTATTATTATTATTATTATTATTATTATTATTATTATTATTATTATTATTATTATTATTATTATTATTATTATTATTATTATTATTATTATTATTATTATTATTATTATTATTATTATTATTATTATTATTATTATTATTATTATTATTATTATTATTATTATTATTATTATTATTATTATTATTATTATTATTATTATTATTATTATTATTATTATTATTATTATTATTATTATTATTATTATTATTATTATTATTATTATTATTATTATTATTATTATTATTATTATTATTATTATTATTATTATTATTATTATTATTATTATTATTATTATTATTATTATTATTATTATTATTATTATTATTATTATTATTATTATTATTATTATTATTATTATTATTATTATTATTATTATTATTATTATTATTATTATTATTATTATTATTATTATTATTATTATTATTATTATTATTATTATTATTATTATTATTATTATTATTATTATTATTATTATTATTATTATTATTATTATTATTATTATTATTATTATTATTAATTATTATTATTATTATTATTATTATTATTATTATTATTATTATTATTATTAATTATTATTGTTATTATTATTTATTATTATATATATTTATTATTTATTATTTATTATTTATTATTTATTATTTATTATTTATTATTTATTATTTATTGTTTATTATTTATTATTTATTATTTATTATTTATTATTTATTATTTATTATTTATTATTTATTATTTATTATTTATTATTTATTATTTATTATTTATTATTTATTATTTATTATTTATTATTTATTATTTATTATTTATTATTTATTATTTATTATTTATTATTTATTATTTATTATTTATTATTTATTATTTATTATTTATTATTTATTATTTATTATTTATTACTTATTATTTATTATTTATTATTTATTATTTATTATTTATTATTTATTATTTATTATTTATTATTTATTATTTATTATTTATTATTTATTATTTATTATTTATTATTTATTATTTATTATTTATTATTTATTATTTATTATTTATTATTTATTATTTATTATTTATTATTTATTATTTATTATTTATTATTTATTATTTATTATTTATTATTTATTATTTATTATTTATTATTTATTATTTATTATTTATTATTTATTATTTATTATTTATTATTTATTATTTATTATTTATTATTTATTATTTATTATTTATTATTTATTATTTATTATTTATTATTTATTATTTATTATTTATTATTTATTATTTATTATTTATTATTTATTATTTATTATTTATTATTTATTATTTATTATTTATTATTTATTATTTATTATTTATTATTTATTAATTATTATTATTAATATTAAGGTACATTTATATTAGTTTTTTTAAATTTTCTGTAAAGTTTCAATTTATTTTTTTTAAAAAAAATATCCTTAATTAATTTATAAATTTGAAAACAAATAATTCCAATACACACGTTTAAGAAAAATCTACTTTATTGTTGTTGTTTATTTTTTTGCGTAAATACAATATTATTGAACATTTATTTTAGAAATTAAATTGTTTTTCAACTAGACGTTAATAATAAACAAAAAAAGAATAATAAAAAATTAATATTTCTAATTAATATTAAAAAAAAAAACTTATATATATATACATATATATCTTTTAACAATTTCTCCAATAATTTAGTTTAAATATTTTTCAAAATATGAAAATTTAAAATGAAAAACAAGAGAACGATCGAAACCAAACAAAAACAAACAGCAAAGGAAACAAAAATATGTTATAGGCTAGGATTTATACAAATATGAAGAAAAAAATACATAAACATATGTATGGATTTATTTATTGTTTATACATACATTATATTATTTACATAAATATATATTATATTATAATATTTAATAAATATATATTAATATATAATAAATAAATACAACATAAATAAACGTATTGAGAGCGATGTGATTTGTTTTGTATATAATATATTTATTTAATATATATTTAAATATATATAGTTTTCAATGGTGGTCCGGCTTGGGATTGACAGGGTAACATACAGATACGCGTATTTCGTCTACTAACTGCAGACTTCTTCAGTGTTTTGTACTCGACTGAGGAAAGAAATCTATCTATTCCATTAAACACGCTTGTTGAATTAATAGTGACTGATTATAATGAGTTTATTGCAGCACTGAATATCTATCTGTGATACATAAGAGAGAACTAATGTGTAAAGTAAAAAGTTCACTGATCATTAAATTAAATTATAATTTGATAAAACTTATCAAGCATTAAAAAACTTAAATTTGATTTGATTTTGATTTAAATTGCAATCATTTAATTTTTGGACAATTAATAATATGTATGTAATATGACAATTAATAATATATAAAATAAAGTCTGCAAGTACTAGACGAAATACGCGTATCTGTATGATAAGCATATCAGTAAAGTTAAAAGGAAAATATTCGACTATTTTCACTATTATACCAAAATTTTACTCTAACGCTGGAAATCAAGTTTTTATAAAAACTAAATATGGTAACCAAGCCAGCATCAGAGCCAAATAAGTTCATCGCTTTGAGGAAAGCAATTGCATCGCTTAGCAAAGACATCGCATTTTTAAGCAGATGCAAAAACTCTATCCTAACACCTAAGAGTCATCAAATTAAAATTCGTACATTTATTAATTTTAAAATAATTAGAAAAATTGAGAATGAAATAATTAGTGATAGTATCGCTTCCCTTAGAGCTAAACTTGACCGCAAAACTCTACAAGCATACTATCTTCATCTCAAACTAGCACAACAATATCCCAGAGAATTCCCCTTGTTCCTTATCAAAGTAAAAGTGGCAGAAGAATGCGAGAGCGAAAGAAAGAGAACACTGCTTGAAAGGAAATTAAACTTACTTCGGGAAAAACAACAGGTTTACACAAAACCTAAAGTTCGCGTGCAGCAAATTGGAAATTTTGTGGTGAATCAGTCCTCTCTGACCTATGAAACTGATGTCGAAAGACTTATTGTAGACTTAGAAGCAGGAATCAACACGTAAAGTCCAACGTTGCCCATTACAACAGAACAAAAAGAGCTTATAAGAGCCACCAGAGTAAAAGTCATTAAAGAAAAGATGTCGGTTGACTATGAGAATAAAAAGGTAATCAGAAATGAGAAAAACGTCATCAGAAACATCAAGGCGAAACCAGTATACTTTGTCAAGGCTGATAAAAGCGCACTGGTAATTTTAATAATAGGATGCAGGAGCAGATCGGAAGAGCACGAACGGACCTTACAGGAAATTAAGAAACGATCCTCTTCAACAGTTCATCAAGTGAGTAGACAACACTATCAAGGAATGCCTACAAGTAATAGGAATCAACAAACTTAAGGTTCCCAATCCAGCACTTCCTAGAATTAAAGGACTTCCTAAAATTCACAAACCAGAGAATGAGATGAGAGAAATTGTGACAGCAGATATGTCTCCAACATATAAAATAACCAAATTGTTAGTGGAGGAGTTTCGTAATATGGATAAGCAGTTCGAAACCCAATCAGTGAAAAACTCTAAGGAACTTGCTCAAGAATTAGAATCAATGGGAGGACTTAACAAAGACGAGGTCATGGTCTCTGTTGACGTAAAATCCCTTTTTCCCAGTATCCCAGTCAAAGAAGCTATTATTCTGGTAGAATAATGGTTACTACAACAAGAAACTGGACCACAGTGGAGGACAAAAGTAAAACAGTACGTAAATCTGATCCGGCTTTGCATGGAAGAAAATTATTTCACCTTTATAGGGGATTTCTACAAGCAATTGGAGAGGGCTCCAATGGGAAATTCCCTTTCTCCATTCATCAGTGAAATTTTCATGGCTAAACTGGAGTCAAATTTAGCAGCAGAAAAACGGTTACCAAGATTTTGGAAGAGATACGTAGATGATATTTTTGCTGTAATAAGGGAAAGGGACTTAGAATCAACCTTAACTTCCCCTAACGGACTTCACAGGAATATACAGTTTACTGTCGAAGTAGAAAAAGAAGGTCAACTGCCGTTCTTAAATTTACTGTTAAGTAAAATAGGAACGTCCCTAGAACTAGAGATTTACAGGAAACCTACGGATACTGACAGGGTCATCCCAAATACCTCCAACCAGTTCTATCAACATTAGATGGCTTCGTTCAACCACATGATCCATCGAATGTTAACACTTCCCATCTGCCAAAAAGGTTTAGTAAAAGAAACTAAACACATATTTGAAATTGCGAGAATAAACGGATATCCGGAAAAAAACGGAAAATCACAGCCTTACTTAGTAAACGGAAAAGAAGATTACAACGGAATTCCCTCATTAACCTACTACCAAACCTACTACCAGAGTAGCATTGGAGTTTAGCAAGATTTCTCCCCCACTCAGAGCAAAATCAAGAAAACACGAATTAGATATCGTATAAAGCAGCAGAACTAACCAACTCAAGTCTGTTCTAGGTTCTACTAAAGACCCAATCGAACAAATGGAAAAATCAGGTGTATATAAGTTACCTTATATGCAGTCATTGAAACAAAGTTTATATTGGACAAACTAGGAGAAACATGCAAACACGACTCAATGAACACATGAAAAATCAGAACTGGCTAAAAATAAGAACTCAACAGAGTTCCGATCAGAAGAAGCGAGAATCATAGCATTTCGAAAGAAGATATTGTAATGGTAAATTACATTAGAGATTCTAGGAAACTAGATTCAGCTGAAAGCATCGAAATATACAAAATTAAAAATGACTCACTGCTAAATAAAGACCAAGGCAACGGATATTCTTCTTTATTTAAATTTTTAGTGAAATATAGTAAAATTAATAACACCACCTCTACCTGTCACTCACTCTACGTCGGAAATATTATTTCAAATACCAACAATAAAATAAATAAAAATATTTTTATTCAACCCCCTACCTGTGCTATTTCATTGGATAATAAACAACCATGCAGCTGCGAAAAACATCAAATTGTTACCTGTGCGAATAAAATAAATAAGACAATTTTAGATTTGTTCTCTCAGTCGAGTACAAAACACTGAAGAAGTCTGCAAGTCGTAGATGAAATATGCGTATCTGTATGATAAGCATATCAGTAAAATTAAAAGGAAAATATTCGACTATTTTCACTATCATAATTAATAATAATAAATAAATGAATTTTTATATAATTACTAATAAAAATGCATGCAATTTAAACGATATTTTCCAATATCATACAATTCCAATCAATCAATCAGAAAACTTGTTTATTGAATAGCAATGCATTTTGAATTCCAATTAATTAACAATTAGTCTTCGTCCGCTCCGCGAAATTCGAGGAAGTTTGATATAAAACATCGTGCTCAATTTCATTATGAATTGTTTTCCATCATTTTAGACAACATCCACATACGTAATAGTTTATTAAAAAAAATATCAATTCAATTCTATAGCGATGGGCAATTTGATAAATTAAATGTTTGTATGGTAAAATGACTTATACACATTGAGGGAAATTTTAAACTAAAATACTTAATTTCGCCACGTCTGCCTTTTAATTATCTATCATTTAAAAGAATACTAATGAAAACCAGTTATCAAATGGTTTATTATATACCGTACATTTTTCAATCTACAGAAACTCTAAAATAAGTGAATGTATTCGGACAACACTCAAAAAATTGAATCGTTTTATGTCAATTTATTGTAGGTTAATTTTACTGTCCGGATTAATAATGTAAAACAAAGTAATGCTGTTAAGTTATTACATGTTTGTATTGAAAATGAAAAATAATTAAAATACTGCCAATATATTTATGAAGAATGGATGCATATTTAAGTACGCATAAGATATGCTCATTCTCACACCAGAAATAAGAGTTGTATCAATTTTTTTTTCATAAAATTAATTCAGTTAGGAAATTTACAATATTTACCCAACAAAACATAGCTGTACACATGCTCAAAAATATATTTTATTATAATTTCACTAGTAAATCAGCCCGTTTAAAAACGGATCCCGAGTAAAAAGATACCGAACTTTTTTTTGAACATAACCACTCAGTGGCCCCAAGAAATTTTTTTTCTAGAAACACTTTTTTGTTATAATTTAAAACAAATTAATAATTTATTTTCCATCCATTTTATTTTTTATCCATTTTTCTTTTTTTTTCACAATTTAATTGAAAGGAAAAAATTTAAAAATCAAAAAATCATATAAAAATAATTGAAAGGAAAAATATTTTTTTTTAGTAAAAACAAAAAATGTCAAAAAGCGTTGTTTACAAACATACAACTCTGGTCTTTTATATGAATAATACAAAAAAAAAAAATTAATTATTTATCAATTGAGAAATTTGTTCGTAAATACTGTTCATTTGTATTTTTAACTGTCATTTTATTAGTTTTACATATAGTTCATTCAAAGCTCCTTTCCCCCCGAAGCACCAAAGTACAAATCTACAAAACGTTTATACTTTCGTTTCTGCTTCACGGATCAGAATCATCGATGCTGCGAAGGAAAGTAAGCATTCACTTGATGTCTTTGAGAAAAAAAATTTTCGCCGGATAAATGGTCCTGAAAATGACGATGGCTGTATATTGAGGTGACGAGCTGTATATTGAGGTGACGTAGTCACGAAAATTAAAGTCAATAGACTGCAGTGGGTCGGACACCTAGAGTGAATGAACGAAAATGTTCCAGTCAAGATGGTTCATTTTGGCATGAATTCTGATAATGCCTTAGTACATTTTTTACTTCTCTTCAGTTCTGCTTAATTTAATGGTCAGCAACACTCAATTGGTCAAAGCAGTGAAACGGTTTGATGAATCAAATACTAATTTTGTACCGAGTATTTGAGCAATTGCGTAATTCAGATTTTAAGTATTTGAGAAAGAGTCATTTATAGATAAAATTCAGATACTCGGGAGAAGCTTCTCGTTACCCTTTATATAATAAATTACGGTACCTGTACTAAATACTCGAAAATTTACTTTGTTTTCTTTATTAAAGATTTTAGTTTAATTTTAGATAACTTTACATTATAAATATCCCTGCGTTCCGTGATGCTGAATTGACGATCAATCAGTTAATATTTGATGCGATCGATCAACTGTCAAATCGACAAATGCATACTTTTGACGTCGCCGTCTCTGATATTACCGAACATAAATTTTTGATTTATTTTGTGTATTTTTGGTTTTTATTTAAATTTTTTTTTTAAATCGTTTTTTATAAAGACATTTAATTAAAATTACAAACAATAGTTTGAAGTTACATATTTTCATATTTAAAAACCTGCAGAACCATCAACAACATTTTTTACTACTACATTTCCAGCGCAGACGACATTGTCGAAAGCAGGGTATAAATAATGATTTGGCAATTCTATACTCAGAAAGTAACTATGAAATGCTAGAACAAATAATAAATATCGATATGGATAAATAGATTTTGGAGTATGCACAGACTTACAGTTAATGTTAAGAAAACCAAATATATGCAATTGAAGGCAAAAAATCAGAATATTTCCATAACATACAACAGACAAAAAATTTAAAAAGTGAGCAATTACAAATATCTTGGCATTACAGTTGGGACTGACTTGACATGGAGTGAACATGTAAAAGCAGCAAAAACAAGGAGAATAGCAGGAACAAGCATTCCAGAAAAGTTGGTGAAAGAATACCTTACAAAATAAAAATCTCAGTATTCTACAGTCTATTCCATAGTGTGCTAGCATATGGTATTGATATATGGAGGAATACATTTTGTAAAAATATATAGAAAGTTATAAAAAATTTATTTGGATTTCATCACAGAACGTCAACTGAACAAATCCACAAAACATTAGAAATACTGAAACTTGTAGACTATAAAGATCTAATCCAAATAGTTAATATATATAATATAGAGGATAGAGGTTACATCAAGTCGATCGAATACTCAAATAGCAAACAACATAATTCACAACTATAATACCAGGACAGCATGTTCGTTACTTTGGAGGTTTTGGGACAAATGGTTTAGAAACAATAATAAATTCTTCTATATGGTTTTATAACAAAATTCCGGATGTTAAAATCCTGCCCATACGAATAACCAAAAAAGAAAAAAAAATAATTTTATTAATAATTATAATTAAATTTATATTTATAGTGATTTCTTCTCAATGAAAATATTATATCATAGTAAATTATTAATATTAACGTTAAATACATTATTTTATCTTTATAAAAATTGTAAATCAAAATTTCACATTAATTATCTTTGTACTATTTTTATCTTACATTTGTATCTGTTTGGAGTTGAACTGTACGTTATAGTTACATTTTATTTATTTTTTTAGAATAAAAAATGAATTATTATACACACTCTACACGAGCTACTAAGTTCATTTTGAGATAGACTGAATAAATAAATAATTAAATAAAAAACAAGGTTACTAAAAATATAGAACAAAAATAATAGAAAAAAAAATGGTTTTCATCATATTTTTATTTGACAATGTAGTCAAGCACATCCACATTCCGCAAGCAAAGTCCCTTTTGATAATATGTTATAAATTTAATTATCAAGACCCATTTTGATAATTAAACTTGTTTTTTTTTAGGTATAAATAGTAAATTTAATAATTTTAACATCTAATTACCTGTTTAATCGTAAATGCCATTTGCAAGTCAACTTCTGCGATTTAAAGTGAAAATAATATAATTTGTATTTGTAACATGTAACTATAGTTACACAATTTTCACTTTGCACTTTGAATGTACATAATAAGTTTGTTCAGTAAATTTACAAAAGAATCGGATATATATATATATATATATATATATATATATATTACATGCAGATTAAAAATAATATATTTGATGATATTTAATATATGACATATAATAAATGTACATCTAAATAATCATGTAAATAATCTGTACATTGAAAAAGTACGGTATTTGATACCTTAACCACCTCCCTACCGATTTTCATTATTATTCTTTTAAATGATAGATATTTAAGCAAGGAGACGTAGCGAAATTTAATATTTTTGAAAAAGACACGGTACTTAATATCTGAAGCATTTCGCTACCGATTTTCATTATTATTTTTTTTATGTTCTTGACAGCAGCTTAGGTAGAATTACCTTTTCGTACTTAATTTAAGTACGGTACTGCAATGTTTTACAACATATTTTACTACAATGTAGTAATCTAGTATTTATTTATCAAATATCCGGCTTATGAACTCCTTAAATGTGCAAAACTACTACTATTATCAGGAATTAAGCCTTCTTAAATAGCGTATTTCCATTTTATTTAAGTCGTTGCCATATTACACACTCAATTATTTTTTGTCATTTATTTTATCCCAATCACAACGGGAACTGGATCAGATCGAAAATTCAATAAACTATTATTTTACTTCATCGGGAATCGAACCTGGGACTTTTGGGTTGAAGGGCAGGCGCTCTACCTAATGCGTCACCCAGCGTGTGAATTATGTTAAATTATAGATATTTTAATGGACGCCAAATCAAATTGTGGACAATGACAATTAAATTTCAAACACTTTAGGACTACTTAGAACAAAAAAATTTCGGATTTTTTGATCTTTTTTGAACTTTTTTGTTTAATGTTAACTCTCCAATCTCTTTGTTTAACTGTCAAAATTTAAAAAAAAAGTTGTCCAAAACTGTTGTAAAAATAATTCAGAACAAAAGAGATCAATTTAGAAAAAGTTTTTGAACAATCTACTGAACAACGATCAGAACACTTTTGGACACAAAACTTTTAATTAACGGAAACTTCTGAACACAAAAAGTGTTTTTTTTTTTTTTACTTTTAGATCGCTCTAGTTTACTGAACAAATCTAATATTACATATATTTTTTTTGTAAAATTGTATGCCAAAAACTGTATGTAAAAATCTGATTTATATTTAAATTGACAAGAGAGTAGACTTACATTCAGTTAACATCAAATGCTTTATTTGCAAATAACATTTCCGATCACAGATAGGTACATGTACCATCTCCTTTCACTGATAAATTAAAGTTTATTTTTCAAATATTGCGATATTTCGGAATCAATTTATTTTCTTCAATTTATCGGTCTTATGACTAATCTCTAAATTAATGTTCCATAAATTCATTGATTATAAATATTTTATTATATTTATTTTATTTTAAAATAAATTCAGTCTATTGTTCGAAATAGAAAATGCTTACTTGTGCTGGGTATTTTTTTCATTTTATTATTAGTTTTCAATACATGTACATAAGGTGCTTGATCGCATTATTGAAACATTAACTATAGGTATACATAAAGAAAAATTAACCTTTTGACAATTATTGAACAATAATATATTATTTTTTTTAATTACAGACTCTTTATAAATCAAGAAGAGCTTCATTGTGATACCACAGAATCTGGATTCTCAGCGTCAAAACCAAATAAAGCTTTTTCCAAAGCGGATATAGTTAATAATTGTACCTTCACAAGTTAGTACCTAGCAGATCTAGAAAGTATACTCTTAAAATCGGCTTTACATTTGTGAAATAATGTGGGAAAATAATGTGGGAAACGAAGAAGGTATAGGCTTCTTTCGCCCTCTTATTTATATTTGCGAAACCCTCCAGAAATCATTTGAATTGAGCTTTAAATTAAATGTCAATTAAGGATCTACTTTCCTATAATACAAAAATACGATATATATTTAATAATAGAAAAATTTTTTTAATTTTACATGCAAGGGTTAATATTAATTTTACACCAGGGTTAACAAATATTCAAAGAACCCAGATAATGGTATTTAAATGAATAATAAATAGTACAGGATAATGAATTTGTTTTTGAATATTTGTGTCATAAATTTTGCGCATGCCAAACAAAATGTTCCATATGTATAAAATATCAAAAATATTTCTAAATATAATATATATACATATATGTACACAGAACTAAAAACACTTTCGTAAATATATATACATATATAAATATAAATATATAAAAAGTCCTAACTAAAATTTTAATTCATAAATGTTGTTTTTCTCTTTCACAAATTTAATATTTTTACTTTATATTACAATTCCTATAATCTATACTGATTCTGACCTGATTCCTACAATCTATATAAAAATATTTTCATATAAAAATACATATAAAAATAAAAAAATAAATATAAATGGAAATCATCTCTTTTGATCTATTATTAAACAACACTACTTATTGTAGGTATTTTGATTATTTTCAATATTTTTGCATGTACAACTGGTTATACTATAGAACAGCGTTTCTCAACCTTATTCACCTTGCGACCCATAAAATATAAGCAAAAAATAACTCGACCCATTCTAAGATGTCTTATAAAAAATTAATGAAACAACAGTATTAATTTTTAATTTTTTTTTTTATTTTTAATGGCTTATTTGCTGTTGACATTCGTTTACCAGCTTATTAATTCTTGCTTCAATAGATTTACTTAATGCTACTCTTAAAGTAGTACCCACATCTTCAAATCGATTCCTGTATTTATCTTTGGTAATCAAGTTTCTGCTGAAATATATGAAATATGTAGTTGCAAAAGTAAAAAGTATTTTTTATCGCTTTTTCACTCAATATCGGATATTCATTTCGTATTTGGATCCAAAATTTGGTTAAATTTTTTTGGTTATTGAACTGCAATTGCAGCGTTTTATCACAAGACAGTTCAATTATTTTTCTTCCTCAAATGAAGATATAATATATTGGTTTAATAAGCTTTTTTTTGGCTTAGAGATATGTAAAGATGCCAAAAATGAACCCTTTCAAATTTTTTTATCTGTTACCACAAAATTAGTCAAAGTCAATTTGTCCGTTTTTAATTAATTACGCTTTCTTATGAAAAAATCAATCGATTTATCCTTATAATTGTTATGATTTTTTTCCAAATGCCTTAAAAGTTTATTTTCTTTAAATGACGAATTGGCCAATACATTTACACAAATAACACATTATGGTAAATCAATTTCATTTCCTTTTATATAAGTGAAACTGTAATTCCAAAACTTTTCTTGACATCTATATACACCTTTATTCGTCCTTACGCGTTTTGCTGTTTTTTCTATACTAGTCGGAGTACTAGGAGCTGCTAAGTTTATATTTGACAAAGTATTGGATTTTCCTAAATTTTTATTTTTCTGTTGTTGAGTTTCTTTCAATTGAAAGAAATTAAGTATTGTACCTTTCTTACACGTTTTTAAATAAATTTATATCGATATGTTGTAATAATTTTCTATATAAAAAATTACGCAACATGCAACATGTTTGAAAAAACGAAATTCATAATAATAATTGTTCCGTTGTAATAATGATTCTAATTTGTCACTGTCAAAATATACCGTTGTTTTATTTTTTATAATTTTTGTTACAGGCAAATAGTGAAATATGTTTTTAAAATTATATGAATGTGAATAGATAGATAAAATAGAAACAATAAAACGTTATACTTTTATTTTTAAAAAAAAGGTGCATTTTTAATTTTGCAAAAGCATGTATTATTTTGACGTATAAGAAACGACCCATTTTAATTCATTCGCGACCCAATATTGGATCGAGAAATACTGCTATAGAATACATAGTTTATTCTACTACATTATATACAACAAAAGTATATACATATATATAACTATATAGTTATTGTATTTTGTTTTTCTTTCTTTTTTTAATAAAATAAATAAAACTATAATTTTTCTACATATATAAAATTTATCTTTTATATACACAGATACATATATGTATATATTCTTTTTATTTAAATTAGGATATCCCATTTCACATTGTTTTTATGTAATGAAAAACTGATCGAATGAAAAATTTAAATTATCAAAAAATACATCTTTAAATATTATAATATTATTTTATAAAGTGCAGGAAATTTTTAATAAATATAATAAAATAATCCAGAAAGGTGAGAAGGACTTCTTATCCACTTCATAAAATATATTCAAACATTTTAAAGACCATTTTTCCTACATAAAGAACACCATCTATAAACATAATGGTTTCCCCTGTGTGGACCCCGACCTATACGACTTGCCTGAACCATAGAAGGAAGCGCACGTATGAACCAACTGCAAAACATTTATACATGCTACCAAGTAAAAAAAATCTTCTGAAAAGTATAAGCAACTGTACACCCAATCAAGGCAGTCACTCCCCACGCATTCTGAAATTTTCACAGATGGTTCAAAGAGTCTCGGAGGTGTAGTCTTGGCGATAATTAAAGATAACTCCCTTTGGAAGGTGAAAGCATTCCCGGGAGAATGCTCTATCTTCATAGCTAAGCTAATCGTTATATACAGAGCAATCCAAGCCACCGAAATACATAATCCTAAAATAATAACTGATAGTCTCAGTTCAATAAAATCTATCAAAAATCATAACAACAGTAAATACAACATACATCAGAAATGCAATATCTCGATTGGCTAGGATACCAGCCCACGTAGACATAGATTGAAGGACTAAGGCAGATCTAAAGGCAATTATTGCGGGACCAAAGCCCTCTCATACACTTGCGGGTTATGTTATACGGCAATGCCAAAATGATAATAGCTCCAAACAATCTGGTATTCTTCCTATCGATTTACCAGAAAGCCACAATCCAAATGCAAATATCCCCGAACTCATCAAAATGAAACCCAGTGCACTAAGTGTCAAACTCACACGAGTACGCATATAGTACATTTTTGCAACGCACATTCAAAACGCTCCAATCATAACAAATATAGCTTTATTCCACTACAAGTGCTCCTAATCCTAAACAAAGATCACATCTCTCTAACTAAATCCCTCCTCACACATCACAGAATCTGGGATAATATATTTAATTTTGTTTTCATTTCTACCTACTTAATAAATAATTTTTTTTCCATTTCTAGTTACCCCCTCAATTAAAATTTAAAAAGCTAATACTTAAGAAATTTTTGAAATGCACTTAGTTTTGTAATATCTAATTCATCCATAGAAAATTCAACAAAGTTTCTTAATTCTTCAAAAATCGATTACGATTGTCACTTGTATATTGTATATTCAATAGGATCGTATATTCTCTTAAGTCAACTTAGTCATTTTAGTCAATTATAGTTTTAGTGTAAGCTCACAATTTCTAAATACTATAATGAATTAAAAACGAATGAAAACGAAAGAAATTGACTTCTAATACAGCATAGCATTATTATTTTACAGCTTAAAACACCTGTAAAGTACCGTGATAAACAAATTTTTCAGCTTCCAGGTACAAACTGTGTACCAGCGATCATTAAAATTTTCATTCTCCGGACATCGTTATCACCAGTGATACACAAATTTCACCTTTTAGGTACAACCTGTACATCTGAAATCATTTAAAAACCAGTTTTCATCTCTCAGGTACCGTTACCATCAATTATAAACAAATTTTTTAACTTCTCAGTACAACTTGTGTATTTGAAATCCTTTACAAAAATAATTCCAAGTGATCGCATTCCCATTTTTGTCTACAAGTACCGCGATCACCAATAATACACAAATTTTTAAGCTTCCAGATAACACAATTCAGTTATCTGTAATCATCTAGAAAACCCATTTTGGTCCTCCACCATCAGTGAAAGTTTTCCCTAAAACAGATATTTCTGGTATTTACCTATCTTCATGGAAAATCCCGTTAATTCCAAAATAAGATGGCCCAAGCAATACCTTTAGTTATCGCCTTATTGCTTTGATTTCAGAATTATAAAAAATAAATGGAAACTTAAAAATCTTTTTAATGGTTGCCAATATGGCTTTAGGTCAAACAGGTAAACTGCAAATATTTTGCTCTTTTTGACGGAAAAATGGCACCGATAAAAAAATACGATGAAGCCAAAGTTATAGTCTTAGATATACCTAAAGTTTTTGATCGTGTCTGCCATGTTTCGTTACTGAAAAAATTCGAAACTGGAATTGGATTGGGAAAAATTTTCAATATGTGGATTAAAACTTTCCTTTCAAATCGTTAAATTCAAGTTGTATTCGATATACTGTGAAAGTGTAAATTAGATAAAATTGTAATATATCAAAATCCGAGAGCTACCATATACTAACAAAGCAAAATCCATCAAATATTCTATTCCAAAATGTAAATATAGAAAACTTCAAAATTCTAAGTAATCATGGAATGGAAATAAACAGTAAATTTTCATGGAACGATCACATTGTTTGTGTCGCGAAAGATGCTACGAAATGTTTATGATTCTTAAGCAAAAGTAACAAACACGTTACAGCTTCCAACTTTCTATTAACATACAAGGAAAACATTCGGTAACGGCATTCAGCAGAACAACATTCGGTTGAGTCGGTGCACCCAGCACTAGTACAGTACTTAGACAAAATTGTCAATGATCGAGATGTTACACAATATCTAAATCATCATTAAATCATTGCCATAATGTAGGAGCAGCCAGCCTGTTTTATAAATATCCGTTGGGTAGTTGAAATACTAACGAAATAAAAAGTATCATGCCCAAAATACATCCACTCTAACATAATACTCGCAGGGCTTTCCCACAAATTTGTAGTAGAACTTCTTCAAGCCAGAACTGTGAAATATGTTAGCCCTTTCATCAACCGAATTTCTAAACTGTGGAACACTTTATCATCTTATCTTTAATTGCAAAGTATGGCAAAATAATGCAAAGTAATGTAAAGTAATGCAAATTAATGTAAAGTAATGCAAAATATTTCAAAGTAATGCAAAATAATGCAAATTAATGTAAAGTAATGATGTTAATGAATAAAGTAAATGAGTTATTCGGAAATATTTAACTAACATTATTTTTATTGTAATAATCGTTATCTTAAAGTATCATTTACAAATAACGGTAATGGTAATTAATTTAGTTTGCATTACATAAATAATGCTGTTTCAATAATTGTAATGCTTTTTTTACAACTCTTCTATTATTTATTAAATTTATAAAATAAATTGTAAAAATAAGTATTTTTTTTTTAATAATATTATGGCATTTACAAATTACAACAATATAATTTTTTTTTTTCAAACTTCAGTTTTGCAAATTAATTGTTCTTGCATTTACTCTATGATATCACTATACAAAATTGTAAAATTTTGAATAAAATTTAAGTAAATTAAATTTAAAAATAATATTAAATTATAGATTGTAAGTATGGATTTAGCAGTTGTAAATATAGATTGTAACAACATTTTTTCTAGTTAAAATTGCTTTTGAAATGCCAAGTTTTAAAAAATTTTACAATGTTTAATGTAAAGTCATTTAAAAACAGTTATTTTGAATATCGTTTTGTAACAATGTTGTTAAGATTAGTATAAACAGTATTACAGACATGACAACTGCTTTTTGAACAACTTTTCTTAGATAATTTAAATATAAGCTGTATAATAACAGATAATCAAATTGTATTTTCAATCATAATTACAACTTTTTTTTGCAGGCTGTGTTGTTGTTTATAATAACATCCTAATTCAAATTTTATAATCTGAGACCTGGAGCGAACGTTACCTTGTTTTTTTTTAATATTGTTTTTAAAAATTTCGGTTTTTAAAATCTCGTTCTTTTTTAAATCTTGTTTTTAAATCCTAATATTCTTAAGAACGGGATTGTTCTTAAGATTGGAATCACTCCACAAAATCAAAATTCCCAGATTTTACCCCCAAAACCAAAATACCGAAACACAAAATCCCCAAAACAAAATTTTTTTTATCTAAATCATTTTAAGATAAAATAAAGCAGCAAAGAAACTCAATCGTCCCACTTTCAAAATTTCTCCAATTCGTCTACCAAATGGTGACTGGGCAAGGAAAGATATACAAAAAGCTGTAACATTTTCCAGCCACCTTAAAAACGTGTTTACTCCAAATAAACAAACTAACGAAGATACTTTACTGGAATCCTATGAAGTAGATTGTAAACTGCCTCCAATAAAAGTTTAACGGAAAAGGTTAAAAAAATTATACAATCGGAGATAGATCCTAAAAAGGCTGCAGATCACGATCAAATAAACGGAAAAATGTTGTTAGAGCTACCAATTATAACCACAAAATTAATAACAAGGATCTTTAACTATTCATTAAAACTATGTTATTTTTTTAATAAACGAAAAAAGTCACAAATAATTATGATACAAAAACCAGGAAAAGATTAAGCCCAAGTTAATTCATTCCGTCCTATTAGCCTATTGCCAACTATATTTCCAAATTATTTGAAAAAGTAATTATATCAGAAGATGTATTAATTTACACTTATATGCTGATGACACTGCTATACTATCGGCCGAATTCAAATGCAGACCGTGCGATTTTAAACCTACTAGGTCCTGACCTGGTCAAATAAATGGTGAATAAAAATAAATGAAAGCAAAAGCGCATACATAACCTTAACCCTTAAAAAAAAAAACTCGTGCCACCAATTACAAAAAATAATAAAGTTAGTTCAACATCAGTGCGGTTTTCGTAAACAAAGATCCACTGTTGAGCAAATTTATTTATTAAAACAAAACATGGAAAAATGCTATGAATTTGGTCAAGACTTACACATTTTATTTATTGACTTCAAGCAAGCCTTCGATAGCATTAATAGAAATAAAATAGCATACTCATCAATAAAACTAGGTGTACCTTGCAAATTAGCTAACCTGGCCATGGAAACCATGTTCAATTCACGAGCAAAAGTTGTGATACAAAATACAACCTCTATAGATTTTGAAATTAAATCGGGAGTACGACAAGAAAACGCGCTTTCAGCTTTGTTATTTAATATGGTCTTAGAACAATCCACCGAGGAAATTGATAAAGGCGGTAATATATTCACAAAATCCTTCCAAATTATCGCCTACGCTGACGATATAGCAATTGTAGCTAAAAATTATAGGAAAATGGCAGAAACATTTATTATACTAGAACAAAATACAAGACAAGTGTGTCTGGAAATTAACGAAAACAAGACAAAATATATGAAAATGACAAGGAAAACCGATCAAAGAATACCACTAAATATTACCATCAACATCTTTAATTTTGAAGGTGTCACAAACTTTTTAATTTTAATTTTAATTACCTTGTTGTACTAATAAAAAATGACAACAGTATGCACTCGTGCATACAGGAGCGAATAAATGCAGGAAATAAAAGGTACCTCGTCACTCATATAAGGGTTTTAATATTACAATAATGATAAATTTAAAAACATTGCTAAATAATGCTAGAAAAAAATAACTTTTCTGCTGCTTTTAAAATTAATGCAACATAAAAATGCTAAAAAAATGTGTATTACGGTATGCAATACTATTTTTATCCGAAAAATATAGTACTGTCACAAATTTTTAAATCCATATAGTTAGGTATATAAAAATTTAATATGAAAAATAGTGCAATAAATTAGTATTTTCGAAAAATATAAGTGCGAGTATCAAGGGCAAGTGTGAGAGGTCCGGAAACGTCCTAATTAATATTCTTAAAAAATTTAAAAATTTAAAATAATTCAAAAAACAAGGTTTTAAAAACCGAGATTTTAAAAAACCGAGATTTTGAAAAACAAGATTACGTAGTAGACCCTCCGAAACCATATAATACACTAGACACACCTTCGGGTACATACCCGGCCGAGCAAAAGAAAGGAATTTTTCTGTGAAACGGCATATCTGACAACGATATATGGAATAGTAATATTAATAGCAAACCACAAAAAAATAAAAAAAATTCAAAATTTTAAGTTAATATTAATTTTAAAATAAAATAAAAAAATATCAGATAGCATTAAACTTTTTTTGTAAGATTTAATTTGTTTTTACTTCTCGAGGGAAGATGGAAGTCTCGATAAATACTAAGCAGACCGCGCACGTAGGTACCTTGCTATGTGGAACTCTAACCCACTAAAACTACCGAAACCCTTTACCATAACTAATATTATGAACCGCTTAATTGATTGTCGCGTTAATTGGGAAAATGTATGTCGGAATCTTATTAAAAAATAATTTCCAATAATTTTATTAAATCATTAGTCATACCTATGGGTTAGTACCGTTTCCCAATTATTATGAGTGCGTTTTAAAATTCATCATATAGGAAACAATTGGATAAAATGAAGTATTCTAGACTTGGTTGCAACATTGTCATATTTTCAACCCCCTGGTATGTAACATTGTCAGTTACAGGGTCGTTGTCATAAGTTTTTCCCTGTCTTGGTCCTGTTAGAATTTTAATTTTTAGAGCAGCGGATTGTGTAGAGCTGACCATGGGTGAAGTTAGGTTTCGAGAGATAAATTCCAACTCTTTGAAATTTTTGACCTTGTGACTTATTGACTGATATTGCATATGTAAGACTTACCGGAAATTGATATCTAATAAATTCTTATAAAATAATTTTCATTCTATATCTGATATTTTTTATTTTATTTTATAAATAAAAGAGTTAATTTTATAAAGATTAACTTAAAACTTTGAGCAATTTTTATATTTTTGTGGTTTGCTATTAATATTATTATTCTATACATTACTTTCAGATACTTTAAGCATGTCAAATGTTCAAAATTTTCTTGACTTGACTATTCAGATGCTGAAATTAAAAAAGATATACCTACAAAATTGTTGTACAAAAAGATTCGGACAAAACAGATTAATTTAGAACTATTTTAAACAATCTACTCAACAACGATCAGAGCACTTTTGGGCAAAAAAGTTAAATTAACAGAAACTACTGAACACAATAAATTTTTTTACTCTAGATCGTTCTTGAAAAGTTTATTGAATAAACCTAACATTTTACTGAAATATTAAATTAACAATTTAGCGAATTTATTTTTTTATTGAGGTGCCTTAAATTTTAGTTCACTATTTGGCGATTTTTATATAATATATAATTTTTCTCCTAGTTTTTTTTTTAAATAAATTGTCAGTCTCATCATAAAGTTATAATAATATACATATACAATGTATGTATGTAAGATATTTTAATAACTTTTTGAAAACATTTGATAATAAAAATTTTAGTTATAAATTAAGATATGTTTCTTTTTTATTAAAATTAAATATTATAAAATCTGTAAAATAAAGTTGAACAATAAAATTTTAACATAGGTTCGATATACATAATATTTCACCAATATACTAATAAGACTTCCTAACCAAAATATAGTACAAATTATATTATATTTATTGTACCTACATTTTAGCTGTTGAGTATGCATATTTAGGTAGGATAACTGCTAATTGTATTATATTATTTGGAAGCATCTGCATAATACATCATAGTGTCGAAACTGTCAACTGTGAATACATTCCATGTATGGATAAGTGATAAGTTTACATAATTTGTATGCGTAGATTTATTTTAAAATAAACGGTTTCGTATTTTGTTGAAATAATAAATAAAAATTACTTTTTTTTATTAAAAAAATCTTGTTTTTTGTTATTAATTATATTATATTATAAAAATTATTATTATAATACATAATAATAAAAAAATATTTGCTTAATAAAAAAAAAAAATTGAATTAATAGAGAATCGAACTCACAAAAATTTGTGATATTAAAACCAATATTAATAACATTATTCTACTAATTAATTTGTTTTCCTATTAAAATTGCAAAAAACCAAATGCGATAAATAAAAAAAAAATAAAAAGAATTTGACTCAAAAGAGAATCGAAAAAAAAAATTGATTGAATGACAAAAAAAACGAAGCCCACGAAAAACCACGAAAAGTGTGCCTTCACTAATCGTGCTCTTGTGTATTATAATATAGACTAGGGGCCCCAGTTGAGTAATTATATTTCAAGTTGAAGTCAAATTTAAAGTTTCTAAGAAAAAAGGTAAATTACGTACTGACATAGACATCGCACGATATAGCAGAAACCACTCGTGTTTAATAAAAAGTTTTGTGGTTAGTAAGTTTTATTTAGGACACATAAATACACGTCCCTCATATACTGCTTCGCGTCCGATATATTCCCTATAGTAAGTGGCATTTAGTGGATAAAATTACAAAAAATAAAAAATTTTGTCATTCAAGAGGTATGTATATATATACCTACATAATACATAATTTTAATAAAAACTATATTATTACTACAAATAACCAAAATTTAGAAACAATTACTTAAAAAGATAAAAATGAAGAATTCAAGTGATTTGTTTTTTTTGTTGTTTTTATATTTTTTATTTTAGATGAATTTGTTTTTTGGCATATATTCATAGATTCATTTGCAAGTACATAATATAAATTATAATAAATGATTTGTTTTCTTTTGTTTATTATTTTCATAAGATCTCACTTATGCATAATGTATTTGCTGAATAATAAAATGATATGAGTACAAAATTTTCAACTGTCTGCGCATTTTTGTTTTATATACACATCTTATATATTATATCAGAAGTTCATTAAGGAGTAGGAGAATCGAAATAAAATGAAAAGGTGTCTACTACGCAGGACCTTTAATGCTTGTCAATTATAATTATAGATATTATAAAGATAGAATAGATTAATCTGTCATATATGTGCAAATACCAACATCATTTCGATTTGTCAATATATTTAAATAAATAAATTCCATATCTTTATTTTAAATTATTTGAATCAAAATTAATATTAATACTGCAGATTGAGAACATCTTCGATCATAATAACTTTTAAAAATAATGCCAACATTCAATAATCAAATCTACCAGTTTTAATTTCTAATAAATTTCAAATATCTAATAAAATTTCCTAATTTAAGATATTTAGTAAGTTTTTTTTTGTTTTGTTTGGTAATATGGCAACCCTATAATTTCTATATATTTAAATTTATATAAACTACAAGTTTATATATATATATATATATATATGTGTAAGCTAATTTCACATATATAAAAGTAAACATTGTTTTATATTCGTATTATATTTGTTAGATTTATATATTTGTAAGAACTTCAAGGCGCGCAAGGCACAAACTAAGGATAGTTGTAGGCCTAATATTTTTTGTTTTTGTTTGATTTATTTATTTATTTTTTAATTTATTTTTTTTTTTTCGTTGCATGTATTCTTAATTTTTCTATATCTATTTTTTTTTTTATAATTTTGATTTTTTAGTGTTTTGGTTTTCTGTTTTTAATTTTTTTTTTCTTAGTAGCCCTGTTTTGATACATTCTGATTATTTATGTCTTTCATAAGTAATTTTGTTTTTTTTTTATTAATCTCATTTTAGTTTCTTAATTATAAAAATTTAGTTTTTATTTTTTCTTTGATTCAGAATCTTATTAAACAACAACAAAAGCAACATTAAAAGCACTATCACTTCTTGGGATTACCATCAGAAACAAAATATTCACAAAAGCCAAATAATTTTTGGGAGAGACAGTATACTAACAGTATTTTTGTGAATAATTTTACATGGATAGCGCTAACAATTTTTTTTTTAGATATATTTAAAATCTAATCAAACTTTATTTTTGTTTTATTTTTTACATCACTTAAGACTCAACCCTTTCGGATGAGAGCCTATTCAAAGTTAATTTTGATGTATGATGGAATAGCCTATATTAGCTTTAAATTACATGGCAAAATTCTATTGACTAATGACATGAACGTGTAACTAATTAAATATATTATACTGCATTAATGATGGGGAAAGATTCTGATATTTTATTTCTCAATTTTACTACTACCCAAAAATCGAGATACTCTTAGCAATTTTCTTCCATTTGATATTATAGGTTTTCAATCAATTGATGGCCATATTATAAATTTACATTATTGGGGGTTGTATAACTAATTTTTAAATATTGTGTAATTTTGATTTTAATTTTCGGAAACAAATATACTATAATGTATTAATCGATCTTAAGCTACTAAAAATCAGATTATATTCTATATTCCGTATCGGTTCTTAATTTTTAAAATTATCACAAATTAAAAAGTTACTTAAAACTGTTAGTTAAATAATCTAAATATGTTTTTACTGTTATGAATAACTCCAAACTACAAGATATAATACATAACCTCAGAGTGTTATTGTTCTCGGGGTTATGTTAGAGGTCACAAAAAACTTTTTTTTTTATTTAGTTTATTATATTTTATTAAATATTAAAATTCGTTACAATAATAGTTAATTAATTAAAACTAAAATTCAGAAACTTAAAAATAGAAAATAAGCAAATATAATAATAACTAGTACAAAATCAAAAGCATCTATACAGAATTGAAAATATAAATAAAATAAAATGGTTAGGAAACATTCTATTGCAAAAGCAAGTTTCGAATGGTCCATCACAAGAAATAAACAATTTAAATTATTCAATATTTGTAATCTAACAAATTTAAATGTTAATATTAATTTATAAAAACTAAACTAAAATCTAAAAAAAAAAATAGAATATACCAATTTCAATATCTATATTATCTATATTATCTATAACATCTATATCTATAATAATCTATATCTATATATCTATAATATCTATATTATTACAAGAGCACGATTTTGAAGGCGTGTCGTGAATCGTGTGATGATGGAAACACTTTTCGTGGTTTTTTGTATGCTTCTTTTTTTTTTCATTTAATCAATCAGTGATGATGCAGATCGTGGCGATCAAAATCAATTTTTATTTTGTGTGTATATTTTGGGTAAACAATTTTTATAAGATATTAGCTGGGTTTAATCAGAAACTCTTTTCAATTTTTTCAAAAAAAATACGATACCGATTAGTTTGAAATAAATCTAAGCATACAAATAATATATACTTATTATTTATCCATATATGGAATGTATTCACAGTTGACAGTTTTGACACTATGATGTATCTGTGTGCATATAATATATGCATATAATATATATTTTACCAATTAGCATTTATCCTTCCTATATATGTATACTCAAACAGCTAAAATGTAGGTACAATAAATATAATATAATTTGGACTGTATTTTGGTTAGGAAGTCTTATTACTATATTTGTGAAATATTATGTATATCGAACCTATGTTAAAATTTTATTGTTCAAATTTATTTTACAGATCTTATAATATTTAATTTTAATAAAAAAGAAACATATTTTATGATTAAAAAGTAAATAATAAAAAAAAAGTTTTAAATAGGTACCTTTTTTTATTTAAATAAACAATAAAATAAACTTTTCATTTCGTTTAAATTATATTTAATTATATTAAATTAGTTTTTTAATGTAAAAAGTTTTGAAAATGTTATTAAAAGAATTAATTTTTAAAAAAAACTAGGAGCAAAATTATATATTTATTAAAATCAACATAAAAAACCACTCTTCATTTCACTCTTCAAACCATACTTCAATTGAAAAATAGTAAAATATTTGGTTTATTCAGTAACCGTTCCAGATAATTCTATATGAATATGAATAGTCATGCATTGAATAATTTCTTTAATGACATAGTCATTTGAAAATACGTCATTTATGTTTAATTTATAGATTGAAAAAGTACGGTTCAAATCTAACAATCTAACAACCGATTTTATTATTATTCTTTAAAATTATAGATATTTAAAAGGAAATGTGGCGAAAACAAATATTTTTTTAAATTTTTTAATCATTAATTAGAAATTTCCATTTAAAATCTCACCCCCATGTAACACATTTTAACATACCTACAAACATTTTTTTTTAAATAAATTATTATTTACGTATACGGTTGTTTTCTAAGTAAAATCTATACAAAAATCAAATATAGTATTTACCTACCAAGGATAAATTGAAATGATGGATACAATTCATAATGAAGCTGGTTTTCCATTAAACCGTATAGCAAATCTGAGGTATATCTACATAGCTATATGATTTCATTAGTTTTATTCCTTTTTCAATTTAACATTAATTCGAAGTAATTTAAAGTATTTCGAAAATGGAATGATTGCATTTTTTTAAAACAATTATTTTGTGACATTTATTTTTTTTATAAGAGCAAAAATATGATTTATTAAGATCTACATTAAAATCCACCTGTCGGCAAATAGTAAACTAAAATTTAAAGTACTCAATAAAGAAATAAACTCTTTTGCCCCAAAGGTGCTCTGCTCTAATCGTTGTTTAGCAGATTGTTTAAAATAGTTCTAAATTGATTTGTTTTGTTCCGAATTTTCTTATGCAAAAATTTTGTAGGTATATCTTTTTTTAATTTCAGCATCTGAATAGTCACGTCAAGTAAATTTTGATGCATTTGACATGATTAAAGTATTTTAAAATAATGTATAGAATAATAATATTAATAGCAATCCACAAAAAAATAAAAATTGCTCAAAGTTTTAAGTTAATATTTATAAAATTAACTCTTTAATTTATAAAATAAAAAAAAAAATATCAGATATAGAATGAAAATTATTTTATAAGAATTTATTAGACATCAATTTCCAGTAAGTCTTGCATATGCAATATCAGTCAATAAGTCACAAGGTCAAACATTTCAAAGAGTCGGAATTTATCTCCCGCAACCTTCCTTCACCCATGGTCAACTCAACACAATCCACTGCTCTAAAAATTAAAATTCCAGCAGGACCACGACAAGGATACTGACAACGACAATTTTTATTTTGTGTGTATATTTTGGGTAAACAATTTTTATAAGATATTAGCTGGGTTTAATCAGAAACTCTTTTCAATTTTTTCAAAACAAATACGATACCGATTAGTTTGAAATAAATCTAAGCATACAAATAATATATACTTATTATTTATCCATATATGGAATGTATTCACAGTTGACAGTTTTGACACTATGATGTATCTGTGTGCATATAATATATGCATATAATATATATTTTACCAATTAGCATTTATCCTTCCTATATATGTATACTCAAACAGCTAAAATGTAGGTACAATAAATATAATATAATTTGTACTGTATTTTGGTTAGGAAGTTTTATTACTATATTTGTGAAATATTATGTATATCGAACCTATGTTAAAATTTTATTGTTCAAATTTATTTTACAGATCTTATAATATTTAATTTTAATAAAAAAGAAACATATTTTATGATTAAAAAGTAAATAATAAAAAAAAAGTTTTAAATAGGTACCTTTTTTTATTTAAATAAACAATAAAATAAACTTTTCATTTCGTTTAAATTATATTTAATTATATTAAATTAGTTTTTTAATGTAAAAAGTTTTGAAAATGTTATTAAAAGAATTAATTTTAAAAAAAAACTAGGAGCAAAATTATATATTTATTAAAATCAACATAAAAAACCACTCTTCATTTCACTCTTCAAACCATACTTCAATTGAAAAATAGTAAAATATTTGGTTTATTCAGTAACCGTTCCAGATAATTCTATATGAATATGAATAGTCATGCATTGAATAATTTCTTTAATGACATAGTCATTTGAAAATACGTCATTTATGTTTAATTTATAGATTGAAAAAGTACGGTTCAAATCTAACAATCTAACAACCGATTTTATTATTATTCTTTAAAATTATAGATATTTAAAAGGAAATGTGGCGAAAACAAATATTTTTTTAAATTTTTTAATCATTAATTAGAAATTTCCATTTAAAATCTCACCCCCATGTAACACATTTTAACATACCTACAAACATTTTTTTTTAAATAAATTATTATTTACGTATACGGTTGTTTTCTAAGTAAAATCAATACAAAAATCAAATATAGTATTTACCTACCAAGGATAAATTGAAATGATGGATACAATTCATAATGAAGCTGGTTTTCCATTAAACCGTATAGCAAATCTGAGGTATATCTACATAGCTATATGATTTCATTAGTTGTATTCCTTTTTCAATTTAACATTATTTCGAAGTAATTTAAAGTATTTCGAAAATGGAATGATTGCATTTTTTTAAAACAATTATTTTGTGACATTTATTTTTTTTATAAGAGCAAAAATATTATTTATTAAGATCTACATTAAAATCCACCTGTCGGCAAATAGTAAACTAAAATTTAAAGTACTCAATAAAGAAATAAACTCTTTTGCCCCAAAGGTGCTCTGCTCTAATCGTTGTTTAGCAGATTGTTTAAAATAGTTCTAAATTGATTTGTTTTGTTCCGAATTTTCTTATGCAAAAATTTTGTAGGTATATCTTTTTTTAATTTCAGCATCTGAATAGTCACGTCAAGAAAATTTTGATGCATTTGACATGATTAAAGTATTTTAAAATAATGTATAGAATAATAATATTAATAGCAATCCACAAAAAAATAAAAATTGCTCAAAGTTTTAAGTTAATATTTATAAAATTAACTCTTTAATTTATAAAATAAAAAAAAAAATATCAGATATAGAATGAAAACTATTTTATAAGAATTTATTAGACATCAATTTCCAGTAAGTCTTGCATATGCAATATCAGTCAATAAGTCACAAGGTCAAACATTTCAAAGAGTCGGAATTTATCTCCCGCAACCTTCCTTCACCCATGGTCAACTCAACACAATCCACTGCTCTAAAAATTAAAATTCCAGCAGGACCACGACAAGGATACTGACAACGACACTGTAACTGACAATGTTAAATACCAGGAGGTTGGCCATATGACAATGTTGCATACCAGGTCCAGAATACTTCATTTTATCCAATTGTTTCCTATATGATTAATTTTAAAACTCACTCATAATAATTGGGAAACGGTATTAACCCATAGGTATGATTAATGGTTTAATAAAATTATCGGAAACTATTTTTGAATAACATTCCAACACACGTTTTCCCAATTAATGAGAACAATCAATTAATCGGTCAATAACATCAGTTATGGTAAAGGGTTTCGGTGGTTTTAGTGGGTTAGAATTCCACATACCAAAGTACCTACGTGCGCGGTCTGCTTAGTATTTTTCGAGGCTTTCTCCTTCCCTCAAGAAATAAAAAAATAATAAAAACAAATTATATCTTACAAAAAAAGTTTAATGCTTTCTGATATTTTTTTTATTTTATTTTAAAATTATTATTAACTTAAAATTTTGAACATTTTTTATTTTTTTGTGGTTTGCTATTAATGTTACTATTCTATATTTTGAGTAAACAACTTGTATTACTCCAAAAATTATAGAATTTTACATACACAAACACTATTTTTTTTTAATATGATTTAAATTTATTGTCAAAAATTTAGGTCCAGAACCTCCAAAAAAAAAGGATCTGAACAACTTCTTCACATTTAGTTTATAGTTTTTTTGTTTTTTTTTAAATAAATATATTTTTAAAAGTAGTATAGTTTTAGCACATTTAATTATATTGTTGATGTCAAACAAAATAAATAAATAAGTAAATATTCAAAAAACACATTACACATGTTCCACTTTATGCAGTAATATTTGTAGTGCGGTACTCGTACTAATGTTACTAATGTATAAAAAGGTAATTCACTTAAGTTATCGACAAGAACATTAAAAAATTATGCATACATAAATGTGTACTGTTCTGACATTTAGATAAAAACAAAAAAAAAATGTCACGTGTTGCACATATGTACTACCTATATAATACATGTATGTACCTACTAACATTTTTAATAATATAATAATTTTTCAGATTAAATTTAATAAATAATAATTTATTGATTCTAAGAAAGTTTTTATAACAGGATGGGGTTTTTATAAACCAAAGAATAATTTTTGAATCTGAATGCGATAACAAAACACACATTACGACTATACCTACAGCATTATTATATATATAGTGTGCAGAGTTATAAGATTGGATTTTGGATTATCTAAGCATGTAGTAAAAAAAATTTATTTGTGTCACCTTCAGTTAACTCTGTTTTAAACCTTTCAATCATTTTACAAATAAATATACATATAATATATATAAAATTGAAATTGTAAAAGCTTGACAGTGTTGTTGTATATATGTAGTACAAAAGATATGTTTAAAAGATGTGTAATAAATTTTTTAAATATTTTTTTGTTCTGGATATGGCAGGTACGTTATATAATAGAGCACACATGTAATATTTAAAATAAAAAAAAAAACAAAAAAAAACAAATATTACAGCAAAAATTATTCCAAATTTTCCAAACTTTTGGTTCTAAGCCCATAATAATATATTGACATAATAACAATATTTATAATCTAAAAAAAAATGTACTGATATAATTTGTATATTCTCTACAAGCAGTCTAGTCAGAAGCTTAAAACGAATTGTTTTTTGATTTCTTTGACATTTGTAGAAGCATTGAATAAGAATTTGCATTTTTTATAATTCAATTTTATTTCGACTATAATTCATATCGACCAATCTTACCGTTTTGTTTCGAAGTTTTATTCCATACACCAATTTGGAATCACATTTCAATGCTCACAATGCATATAGATGCATATATATGAAAACAAATAATTTTAGTATTAATTAAAAAGTTAAAAATTTAATTAGAAAAATGGGAAAAAAAAATGAAAAATCATTATGTCAGTTGTACTGAAACGGGTTAAAAATACAAAAAAGGTATGAACCAATTTTTTTTCAATAATTAAATTCTAATTATTACGTGCTGGATCGCGTAAATTTTGCAAATATAAATTTTGGTCAAATTAAGCTATGATTAGGTAATAATAAAATTGTAAATATATTAATCTTAAAATTAAGTGAAATTATACTCTATTATAAGGAATGAATTTTTAAAAACCAAATCAATTTTTAAGTCTACTCTAGTAGGATCAAAATAAAAAAAAATATTTAGAAGTCGATAAACTTTGGCTATATTCATAAAAGTACTCTGTATTTGAGCTACAGCTTTGACTATACTTATACAGGGTGGTCCGCTTTAGATCAAAAATATTTTAAGAGGTGATTCCTTGGAGTACTTGTTTTAAGAAAAAAATTGTTCTAGTCTAGGGGTCTATCTTTAAATTTAATCTAGGCTACAGGGGGTTAAAAAAAATCGGATTAGAAAAATTATGTGTAAACAATATTCCCTACAGCTCCGAAGGAATTGAAACTAGAGCAACATCTTCTTCATAATTTTTTTTTTAAATTAATACACTTGATTAACGGTATATGTTGGATGAGTATCAGGCTTACTGTTTTTGAATGATAGCTACACAAATTTAAAATTTAATGCTTTTAACAACCGAAAATTTTGTTTAAAAAAAACGTTGATTATCTCGAAAAAACTCGATAATTTTTTTTTTTTATTGTGTTGATGCGTTACATCATTCCCTAAAAAATTTTCATACACAACTTTCATATCAGACTTGCCGTTTTTCAGGTACCCTTTTTAGCGCAGGTTAAATTTAAAGATAAATCCCACGTCTAGAACAATGTTTGTCCTAAAATAATCCAAGGAACCCAACCCCTTAAAACATTTTTGCTCTAAGCCCGGGACCACCCTGTATATTCTTCGAACAGTTCTATACAATGAAATAGAAATAACAAATATTATAGCTGCAATCGAAAATTTCAAACTAAAATGCATTTGCCATAATATACAGTCGATTAAGCATAGTTTAATTTAAGCCATACGTAATTTTAATGCCAATCCTAAGATTTCTATTTTTGCACAATTTAATCAATTATTTATCAGATTTTTCAGAGAGAAATCATTTAATCGAAAATGATGTAAAATGAATAGTTATCTTCTATACTTATAAAAGGGAAAGTTTGTTTGTTTGTTTGTTTGTTTGTTCGCTATACACGACCAGAGTTTTAAAGATAGAGTTCTGAAATTTTGCAGAGTTATTATTTTGCAAAGAGAGTCAAATAAAGAAGCGAACACGGTACCTTCATCAAATGATAGTCTTAAATCAGTCTTGAAAGTTATCAAATGAAATCAAAGGTTTGGATAACTGCTACCACATAAGTCCAAGCACCGATCAGGAATCTTACTAGAACCAAATGTGTTGCAGATCTGAAAATTTTGCATTTGCTTACTTCTTCACAAATAAAGAAATGCAACTGTTACTGATTTCGAAAACTAAAAACTGGTCCAATTATTCTATTTGTAATGATTAAAGTATTTTAAAATAATGTATAGAATAATAATATTAATAGCAATCCACAAAAAAATAAAAATTGCTCAAAGTTTTAAGTTAATATTTATAAAATTAACTCTTTAATTTATAAAATAAAAAAAAAATATCAGATATAGAATGAAAATTATTTTATAAGAATTTATTAGACATCAATTTCCAGTAAGTCTTGCATATGCAATATCAGTCAATAAGTCACAAGGTCAAACATTTCAAAGAGTCGAAATTTATCTCCCGCAACCTTGCTTCACCCATGGTCAACTCAACACAATCCACTGCTCTAAAAATTAAAATTCCAGCAGGACCATGACAAGGATACTGACAACGACACTGTAACTGACAATGTTAAATACCAGGAGGTTGGCCATATGACAATGTTGCATACCCTGTCCAGAATACTTCATTTTATCCAATTGTTTCCTATATGATTAATTTTAAAACTCACTCATAATAATTGGGAAACGGTATTAACCCATAGGTATGATTAATGGTTTAATAAAATTATCGGAAACTATTTTTGAATAACATTCCAACACACGTTTTCCCAATTAATGCGAACAATCAATTAATCGGTCAATAACATCAGTTATGGTAAAGGGTTTCGGTGGTTTTAGTGGGTTAGAATTCCACATACCAAAGTACCTACGTGCACGGTCTGCTTAGTATTTTTCGAAGCTTTCTCCTTCCCTCAAGAAATAAAAAAATAATAAAAACAAATTATATCTTACAAAAAAAGTTTAATGCTTTCTGATATTTTTTTTATTTTATTTTAAAATTATTATTAACTTAAAATTTTGAACATTTTTTTTTTTTTTGTGGTTTGGTATTAATGTTACTATTCTATATTTTGAGCAAACAACTTGTATTACTCCAAAAATTATAGAATTTTACATACACAAACACTATTTTTTTTTAATATGATTTAAATTTATTGTCAAAAATTTAGGTCCAGAACCTCCAAAAAAAAAGGATCTGAACAACTTCTTCACATTTAGTTTATAGTTTTTTTGTTTTTTTTTAAATAAATATATTTTTAAAAGTAGTATAGTTTTAGCACATTTAATTATATTGTTGATGTCAAACAAAATAAATAAATAAGTAAATATTCGAAAAACACATTACACATGTTCCACTTTATGCAGTAATATTTGTAGTGCGGTACTCGTACTAATGTTACTAATGTATAAAAAGGTAATTAATTCACTTAAGTTATCGACAAGAACATTAAAAAAGTATGCATACATAAATGTGTACTGTTCTGACATTTAGATAAAAACAAAAAACAAATGTCACGTGTTGAACATATGTACTACCTATATAATACATGTATGTACCTACTGACATTTTTAATAATAGAATAATTTTTCAGATTAAATTTAATAAATAATAATTTATTGATTCTAAGAAAGTTTTTATAACAGGATGGGTATAAGAAAGAATAATTTTTGAATCTGAATGCGATAACAAAACACACATTACGACTATACCTACAGCATTATTATATATATAGTGTGCAGAGTTATAAGATTGGATTTTGGATTATCTAAGCATGTAGTAAAAAAAATTTATTTGCGTCACCTTCAGTTAACTCTGTTTTAAACCTTTCAATCATTTTACAAATAAATATACATATAATATATATAAAATTGAAATTGTAAAAGCTTGACAGTGTTGTTGTATATATGTAGTACAAAAGATATGTTTAAAAGATGTGTAATAAATTTTTTAAATATTTTTTTGTTCTGGATATGGCAGGTACGTTATATAATAGAGCACACATGTAATATTTAAAATAAAAAAAAAAACAAAAAAAAACAAATATTACAGCAAAAATTATTCCAAATTTGCCAAACTTTTGGTTCTAAGCCCATCTATAATTATAATTGACAAGCATTTAAGGTCCTGCGCAGTAGACACCTTTTTATTTTATTTCGATTCTCCTACTCCTTAATGAACTTCTAATATATATAATATATAAGATTGTATATAAAACAAAAATGCGCACACAGTTGAAAACTTTGTACTCATATGATTTTATTATTCAGCAAATATATTATGCATAAGTGAGATCTTATGAATATAATAAACAAAAGCAAACAAATCAGTTATTATAATTTACATATGTACTTGCAAATGAATCTATGTACAAATGCCAAAAAAAATAAAAAAAAAAATTCATCTAAAATAAAAAATATAAAAACAACAAAAAAACAATTCACTTGAATTCTTCATTTTTATCTTTTTAAGTAACTGTTTCTAAATTTTGGTTATTTGTAGTAATAATATAGTTTTTATTAAAATTATGTATTATGTAGGTATATATATATACGTACCTCTTTCATGACAAAATTTTATCTTTTTATTTATTTATTTATTTATTTATTTATTTATTTATTTCAATCTACTGGGTAGTCCCTTACAGATTTTGCTTATAAAATATTAAAAACTAAAATAAAATAAAACTAGAAATAGAAAACAAAAATTGTAAATATAAAAATAATTTCAAATATAAAATAACATGCAGATGCATTAACAATTTCAAGTTAAAAATAACATTAATTCAAGAAAAGAAGTTAAAAAAAAGAAAAATTCAGACTTAAGTAGTAAATAAATATTAATAGTAATAGCAATAGTAATTATAAGGGTAGGCAGTACATTCAAATGATAATAGAGAATAATTTTAATAAATTTGTAGAATAAAATTATAATTAATTAAAATTAGAAGAATTATTGTAATGTTTCAAAAAATGTGATGATTTTTCTCCTAAAAACGAATCTACTGTAGTTGAAGTCAATTACTGAAAAACTGTTATTAAATAAGCGCTGAGAGTTTGCAATAGGTTCGGAAAAACCATAGTTCGTTCTATGATTTTGAAGATATAAAAATATTTGGCTTCTGAAATCGCGCACTGGAGCATAGATATTATAAAGGCGAAGAACAGATGGACATTTTATTCATCATAGGAAAACATCACGGATGCAGCATTTCGCCTAGTCTCAAGAGTAGAAAGCTTAATAAGTTGACATTTAGCTAAATATCCAGTAATATAAGGTTGCCAGTTGAATTTACGTAGGCAAAACCTAATCATATTCTTTTGAACAGACTCTATTCTCTTAATATGTTTATCATAATAAGGCATCCAGATCGGACAAGCATATTCGAGGTGAGGACGAACAAGTGCAGTATATAAATTTTTGAATGTATAAGGATCAGAAAATTGCTGTGAGTTACGCTTAACGAAACCTAACATGAAAAAAGCTTTAGAAATAATTCGATCTATGTGAGCATTAAAAGTTAATTTATTATCGAGAATGATACCCAAGTCTTTTGTTTCACGGACATGTTCAATAATAGAACCGTTGATATTATAGTAAGATTCAATTAGAGTTTGCTTCCTGGAAAATGACATGTAACTGCACTTATTAATATTAATGGTAAGGCCATTAATGTTACACCAAGAGTAGAATTTGTCAAGATCCTGCTGCAGGAGATGGCAATCTTCGTCCGACTTAATAACCGCAAAAAGTTTAGTATCGTCAGCAAATGATAAGATCATAGACTTAATATCGTAGTCGATATCGTTCATAAACAATAAAAATAATAGTAGCCCCATATGAGTTCCTTGTGGAAAACCAGACGTAGCCTCGAAGTTATATGACGTGCCATTTTGTATTTTAACGCAGAGTTTACGACCAATCAACTAAGATTGAACCCATAGAAGGAAGGTACCATGAATACCAAGAGCCTGAAGTTTAGAGAGTAGTAAAGAGTGGTCTACTTTGTCAAAAGCTTTAGAAATATCCATGAATATCGTATCTACTTGATAGCCTTTTTCAATTGCATTGAAAACTGTGTGAAGAAAAACTGCTAAGTTAGTGGATGTAGATCTTCCATCCATAAAGCCATGCTGATTTGGAGATATGTGTTCTTTAACCAAGAAATACATTTTATCTGTGACAATAGCTTCGAAAAGTTTAGGAATAGAAGATAATTTAGCGATAGGTCTATAATTTTCAACGACAGTTTTAGACCCTGATTTGAAAATAGGAATAATGTTTGAGAATTTCCAGTCATCTAAGAAAATTCCTTCATTTAGTGATCTGTTAAAAATTAAGTAAAGAGGATAAGTCAAACTATAAATGCAGTTCTTCAAAACTAAATTAGGGATAGCGTTAAAAACGTTGATTATCTCGAAAAAACTCGATAATTTTTTTTTTTTATTGTGTTGATGCGTTACATCATTCCCTAAAAAATTTTCATACACAACTTTCATATCAGACTTGCCGTTTTTCAAGTACCCTTTGTAGCCCAGGTTAAATTTAAAGATAAATCCCACGTCTAGAACAATGTTTTTCCTAAAATAATCCAAGGAACCCAACCCCTTAAAACATTTTTGCTCTAAGCCCGGGACCACCCTGTATATTCTTCGAACAGTTCTATACAATGAAATAGAAATAACAAATATTATAGCTGCAATCGAAAATTTCAAACTAAAATGCATTTGCCATAATATACAGTCGATTAAGCATAGTTTAATTTAAGTCATACGTAATTTTAATGCCAATCCTAAGATTTCTATTTTTGCACAATTTAATCAATTATTTATCAGATTTTTCAGAGAGAAATCATTTATCACAATTACACAATTATACATCACAATTATACAAAGTATTGACTGAAAAACTACTTCCGAATTTTAGGAATGAGTATAAAAAGTTTTACATGGCTATGTGGAATTGCTATGTGCATTAGCTACAAAAAATATGACAATTCGTTTTATTAATCAGAAAATACTGCAGAGATTTCCAAGGGGTCAATGTATACAAATCAATAGATACAGTTATCAATAAAATTGAACCTGTTAACTACCGAACAGCGTTTCTTTATTCTTTGGATTTGACACGGTTTCTTCCTTATCAATTGGAATTAAAAGTAGCAGCTCCAATATTGCTTCCACGAAATTTGAAGTAGCCAAAACTACGGTACTAGATTAATAATAAGAACTTTGCATCCTCATTTCATTTAAGCATAAATTCAAATTGATTGTGGAAAAGGCAAACATATTTTTATGTTAAGAATACCGCAATAAAGACGATTTGCCGCCAAAAAAGACGTTTGACTCCTAGTTTTAACTTGTGTAAACTTAGGAAAATTCTCCCTATATGAAATTTGTATTTATATAAAACTCTAAAATTCTTTTTCATTAAATCTGGGAATCTGAATATTAGATATTCTGATTTCTATAATTTGAGAATCAATACAAGTCGATTTGTAAATATTCCTAATCATAAAAAAAATCACTTCTGTATCTTGATTTAGATGGCTTCAGCATCTAAACTTTGAAGAGACTGAGAATCTTTTGAAGATAATTTCATAATCAGTTTTGAAATTTTGTTCTTTTTTGTTGCTTCTTATTTTCATTTATTTTCATTTTTTTTCTTTTCTTTTTTCTTATTGCTTTATATTGTAAATTTTTTTTAATATTAATTGTATTAATATTTTTTAAATCTCAATCTTGTATATTATTTTACCTTTATTTGATCTAATTAGAATATTATTATAAATTATATATTAATTCCCACCAATATCTTTTTTTTTGTAAAATTACTTAATAGCTTTTATTAATTCGTTCGCCTCCTGCATATTTTTTTTTTTGAAACAGAACGATTATTTTATTACTATTTCATCCTACAAATTTTTTTGTTTTCTATTTGTAGTAAGCTAACTATTTGTACTTTAGATTTGTAAGAATTGTAAGGATTGAAATAAAGAAATTCTAAAAATCTATCTGTAACATCTATAACAAGGAATGTGTTTGTTTATACTCTATCAAAAAAAAACCCGAAATATTGTTTACAAAGATATTATTTTAATATAATATAAGTATAGTTTAAGTTGTAATAGGTACTGCTGAATTTGTTATCGTATACTGAAAAAAAATATTAGAATCTTTTTGACAAATCAATTTTATTTTCAACTCGATTCACAATTCAAACTTCATTGGAGTAAATTCTATACATTTTGTGGTCGATCCGGATAACGTCGAGTAACTTTGGTAGTTAAAATATAAAATAAAGCTTGTAAAATTTAATTAATTTCTATTTATTGCGACAAAAATGTCAAATTCAAAAGCTTTTGTAAAAATAACTTTGATTATTAGCTATTAGCTCTAAAACTAAGTATATGAATTTTATTATACGTAACGCTAATGACGATAACTATAATTTGTACTATCATTCATCTAATTGTAATAAATATCCTCTATGGTTAGTTCTGTTTCTAATGACAATGATTCCTCTCACTGTTTTAATAATCATCAATGTGACTCAAATTGTTTTTTAATTGAACCTGTCTCTACTTTCAAATATTTAGGATTATTGATTGATTCTAAGCTTGATTGGAGCGGACACTTTTTACCTCAAGAACCATTTCAAAAACGTGATATAGCTCTGCTAAAGTGTGTTCAATGGTGTACTTTACGATATTCCATTCTAAACTTCAGTATGGTATAGTTTGTTGGGGTGGTACTCACTTTAACAAGCTACAACCACTTCTAATATTTCAAAAGCATGCTATTAGATAAATTTGTAAGGTTAACCGTCTTACACACACTGCAAGCTTATTTAGTAGTTTAGGTATTCTTCCCTATTTAGTAGTTTAGGTATTCTTCCCATCAGGATGAGGTTGATGAGCTAATAAGAGTCATTTGATAATATTATTACTGATATATATATTATAGTATACTGTTGCTGATATCTATCTATACTATTATTATGTAGCTTTGTTTATTCTTTTCTTACGAGAATTTCGTTATTGTTTAATAATTTAAATTGTTTATTTCTTGTGATGGACCATTCGAAACTTGCTTTTGCAATAGAATGTTTCCTAACTATTTTATTTTATTTATATTTTATTCTCTATTATTCTCTAGATGCTTTTAATTTTGTACTATTATTGTATTTGTTTATTTTCTATTTTTAAGTTTTGAATTTTAGTTTTAATTAATTTACTATAGTTGTAATGAATTTTAATATTTAATAAAATATAATAAATGAAAAAAAAATAAAAATAATTGAAACGGTAGTTTTAATAATAATACAAGTCAGGTAATTTTCAAAAGTGTTTGTTTTTATTTTTTTTTTTGGAATCAAATCCTCAAAGACTTTTCCACATCTTCTATAGTGTGAAAAAAACATTAGTCAACAAAAAAAAAATATTAAAATAGTAAATTACAAAAAAAAAATATAATTTTTATTGATTCCTGTAAAATGGAAAATTAGTCGCGTATGTTGTTTTTGACTTACCCAACTCAATTGCAGCAATCCACTACAATAGAATTGAGTCCAACACATTTTTTGCCAGTAGCAATTATTGTCACACTAAACTTACATCGTTTAATGGCCGGTATTTATTAGAAATTTGGAGCCGGTTAATGGGAGCTTAGGAAAATGAGAGTATGATAGGTAGGTAAAAGTGGCCATTCCAGTAGCTTCTGTAAAACTAATTAGCACTTAATTGCGCCTTTTTAATACCATGATTCTAAGGACCTATTTGTTTCGTTATTGATTGTTTTAGGGGACTACTGTCCTCATTTTTACTCTCCCCAGGAGCTCAGTACTAGAGCCACCCTGTGCAATTGAGAAGGTTGATCTACGATTTTGCTTTGAGAGTATAGTATATACTATTAATTCGAATGAGGGAGTAATATTTATTTAACAATTTTTTTTTACCAAAATTGAAATGTCCATTTGTATCCGCAATATGCAATCGTAGTAGGTATGCGAAATTCTCTCAACAATTTTTTGTGTAAGTACACATTGTTTTATATTTATAGTATTGAAAATGTCGGCGATTATTATAGGAAACACATACTGATACTCATGGCGTTTCCCTGATATTTATGGTAACACTCTCGATATTTCTATCGATATTTATGGTCATTCTTCTGATATTTTATCCTTGTTTCTCTATCACACTTGTAATTATTTGTTTATAAAATTAAAAGTTTTTAAATTTCTCTGGTTTGTGTCTTTGAATTAGCCACCTTGAAATATTTCGAATTATCCAAATGCATGCAAATCTTCAAAAAAGTTGGCCTCCCTTGAAACTTATCATTTTAATAAAAAAAAATGTTATATAGAAAATTACTGTCTATAAAAGATTTAATTTTAGACTTTATCTACTGAGATTGTATATAGTCAGTAATAAAACGGGTTTAAAATACAAACAAGGTATTGCCCAATTTTTTTGCAATAAATTACTATTAACACGGAGAAATAATATATTCCTATTGTTGCCATGGGGGTATATCCTGCTTTGTCAACTTTAAAAATTCTATAGATTTGCTAAAAATTCTTCTTAAAGGACAATAATCCAAGAAAAAGTAATTATTTTGCAGAAATAGGAAGTGCTGCAATATGGCTCAAGAGAATGGCTCAATATGGCTCAACAGATATTATTTGATTAAAATCAATTAAAAAATCAATTAAACCTAAATTATTTAAGAAATAAATAGCTTTTTTGAATTTTTTAAATTGTAATTTTATATATTTTATAATAATTAAAAATAGTGTAGGCTATTTCAAAAAGGAAATAAAAAAATTTTCGAACTCATTACAATAATATTACGTTAAATACATTAAAAAATAAAATATTGAGCCAGACAGCTACAGCCAACGCTTGAAATAAAACAAAATTTTGCTCGAAATATTGTAGATATTGTAGTATAAACTTGTAGTATCATAACAAAACACAAAAAAAAAAAAATAAAAAAAAATTCAAATAATTTGACTATTATTAAGAATATTATTTATTATCTTTTTATAATTTTAGGCCGATCTTAATATCTCATGTTTTTAATAAAATATTATATAAACTGTTATTAACAACGAATAATAAGCAATATTATATATGGATTTATAAGCAATATGCAATTTGGATTTACTAAAAACTCTAATACCACTGTTGCTTTATTCGATGTTATATCGTATTAAATATCTGGGTATTCTCTGATCTAGCCAAAGCCTTTGACTTATTAAATCGCAAAATTATATGTTTCAAATCGTATTTGAATAAAACGGAAATGGTTTGAAAGCTATTTTCATAAAATTCAACGGAATATGAAGGAATAGCAAGCCAAATATCTTGATTATGGTGGTATGCAAGGGAGTCCCTTCTTATATAGGTTCAGCACATAAGCAACTTTTCAAATATATATGTATAATGGGGTAAAATGCAGGGGTATGCGCAATGCAGTAAAGCATGATAATCATGAAAATGTTGAAATCCTAGTATTGAATCTATTGAGAAAACCATTTTTGCTGATGATCTATGCTGATGCTAATAATAGAAATTCATAAATATTTCAAAATAAAATCAATAAAAAATATTTGATACTGAAGATTATTAATTATTATTAAAATAATCCATTTATTTCAAATATTATTTACATAATGTAGTACTTATAATTAATAAATTAACAAATTATTAGATTCCAAGAAATCATTCGAAATATGCATACTAATAAATTAGTTATTTAAACGTTTTATATAATTACACTCAACCAAAATTTTTATTTTTATTAAATATAAGAAACAAGAATGTAAAGTATGTATTAGAAATAAGTTGAGATCATTCAGTTGCTACAAAAAAGCAAGAGTTAAATGACCTTATATACAGTTCCAATGATCTTTAAAAAAATTTAAACATAATTATATTCAAGTTTCACGACAATAGCAAAAAAAAAAATATATATATATATAAAAATACTTAACTTTAATTTAGTTTTTTTTTTTTTTTTTTTTTTTTGTTTTTTTTTTGTTTTTATAAAGTAACAAAAATTTTACAGATTCTAAAAATTCAATTTAACAAACAAATTAATGAAATAAAAATTTAAAGAAAAAAGTAAGCAAGAAGTTAGAAGTCTGAGAGAAATTAAAATTTAGTTAATAAATAATTCAATTCGAGAATTGTCAAATTGAAATAACCAATTCTTAAGATTTTTAGAAAAGGATGAAAAGCAACGTTCCAATCTTAAGCTTTCAGGGAGGCTGTTAAAAATTCTGGGAGCCAGAGAAGTATAGAAATGTTGAAAATGAGCAGTATGAGCTCTAGGTAACAATACTAAATTCCTGTTATTGATTCTAAGATTATAATTTAATACAAATCGCTGATTTAAATAGCCCGACCTAATAAAAAATACTTTCAAAGACTTATAAAAATATAAATGGCGAAGGGGTAAAATTCCAAGGTTAACAAATAAAGGGAAGCTAGGAGTAAGTCGATTTTTCTTGAGAATAATCCTTACTACATGTTTTTGCGAAACAAGAAGTGGGGACATTTTATTGAAATAAGCACCTCCCCAACAGGCGATACCATACTGAAGTTTTGAGTTAAAAAGAGCATAGTAAACCATTCTCAAAACTTTAGTTGAACAATACAGACTTAGAAGGTACATATATCTTGTAACCTTAGTACAATAATTTTTCAAATTACGTGTATGATTAGACCAGTTTAATCTATTATCTAGAACAATACCCAGATATTTAAACGATTCAACAAGTTCAAGCTCAAAACATTGTTTGTCTCAGGCTATTGAGTCATTATAAGAATAAATATTATTATCATATAAGTTAAGAGAAAATTTACAGCAACTTGGAGAGTGATAGAATAATTTACAATCAAGTGGAATATTACCGCTTAAGTTGAATAAGATGTACTTAGTTTTGTGACTAACAACGAGGTTGTGACAAAAGAACCATTTCTTAATCAAATCTAAATCATAATTAAGATCTATAAAGGTATTTAGTAGGCTATTACTATTATAAGAAAAGGCGGTATCATCCGCAAATGCAGTCAAATTACCTTTAAAATTTTGGTGAAATAAAGAATTTATGAAAATGAGAAATAGAATAGGACCAAGAACCGAGCCTTGAGGAACGCCCACTTTAATGCTGTTAGAAGAACTGTTGGTGCCATTTATTCTAACTAATTGATTTCTGTCTTCGAGAAAAGATTTAACCAATTTAGAATGAATCCTCTAAAGCCTGCATTAGAGAGCTTTTTCAGTAACAGTTCATGACTAACGGTATCGAACGCTTTCGTAATGTCAATAAAAAGAGCCGCACTACACTTATTATTATTTAGACCACTATACGATGCACTATAATTTTTTCTTTTTTATTTTGTTATTACCGTAATTTTCTCATTGTTCTAACCTGCAGTGAATGTTTCTGAGAGTATTTCTACACCCAATAAGGTATTAAAAACTGTTGTGTGTAGATATTGGTTTCAGTTGCATTCATTGCAGGGGTGGTATAAGTAAGTGGTACGTGGGCCAAAAAATTTAATTTATATATTTTTTTTTTATATATATATATTTTTTTTTTTTTTTCGGTACTTTTTGTTAAGTTTAATTTATTTTCCTTTTCTCTTTGTAAATTGTTCGTTATTATGTTTAAGATAGATTTTTGTAACATTCGCGGTCTATCAACAAATTTCCATTCCGTCGAAAGCCATCTACGGCTCCAAAATCCAGCAATTTTAGCACTAAGTGAAACACAAGTTGTGAATAATGATATTAATTTTAATATCAATAATTATTCGCTTGTGCCACTTTTTATACCCCATAGAGGGATTGCTTTGTATATACGAAATGATGTAGCTTATAAGACTCTTCAAAATTTTGAGTGCTCCAATCCAATTTATCAATATAATTGGATGAAAATACACGCCGATAAGCACATCATTCACTTCTGTTTTATTTACAGATCGCCTCAAGCGAATCAGCTAGAAACTGATATGCTTATAGAAAGACTATCCAACCAGATAAACTCAATTCTGGAAACCAATCCCGAGTCTGAGATTATTCTGGCGGGAGACTTCAATATTCATAACAGAGACTGGCTTAATTTTTCTAGTCACAACAGTCCCGAAGGCAAACAAGTTGAACTTTTTTCCAATTTTTTCAACCTTTCTCAACTTGTCAAAAGCCCTACGAGGATACCAGACCGACGCGACCAGAACGGACACCTCCTGGATTTATTCCTAACTACCCATCCAGAGAAATATTCAATCTCTGTAAACTCTCCGCTAGGTGGTTCCGACCACTGTCTTGTAAGCACAAGCTTCGAAGTAGGCACAACAACCAGTTCTTCTAATTCTCCCAAAAGACTAGTTTGGCATTATCACCAAGCTGACTGGGAAGGCTTCAACAACTTTTTAAATGCATCGAACTGGTCGTTGTGTTTCCAATATAAAAATGTCGACTTTGCTGCAGAGGTGATTACCAAGAGGATTCTATTAGGAATGAAAACTTTCATTCCAAATAGCCTTAGAAGTATAAAACGAAATCCCTCAGGTTGGTTCAACGACCTCTGCAGCAAAGCTCTGAAATCCAAAGAAGAAGCTTACAAAAAATACAAGAACAATAAAACAGTCAATACGTATGAGAGTTATAAAGTGGTTAGGAATAAATGTAAAAAAATTATCAATCAGCAAAAATTCCTGCATAACCAAAGATTGAGACGAGAAATCTTTGATCTCCCCAACAACAGCAGGTCTTTCTGGACATTTGCTAAAAATGTTATGCAAAATTTTTGCAAGTCTTCGTTTCCACCTATGATTGATAATAATAGTACTATTATATCAGATTCTGTTGGAAAGGCTAATCTCTTCGCAAAATTATTTGCAGCTAATTCCACACTCCCTCCTACAGCCCAAAATCCTTCATCAATCCCTGTTCTAAATTATTCCTTCGGAAGGATCTACTTTAGAACAAGAGCTGTAGCAAAAGTCTTGAAGAATCTCGATATAAAAAAATCTACCGGTCCTGATGGTATACCTGCAATTGTGCTGCGACACATTGCCTTCGCTATTTCTAAACCTCTGCGCAACTTATTCCATTTGTCCTTTTCGTCAGGAACTTACCCGTCCTATTGGAAAGTTGCCCAAGTTTATCCTATTCCTAAAAAAGGTGACAAAAGCAATCCTTCAAACTATAGGCCCATAGCTATTACTTCCATTATTTCAAAAACGATGGAAATCTTAATTAACCATAAGCTGAAGAAATATCTTGACAGTAGAGGTATAATTCATGATAGCCAATACGGCTTTCGAGCCCAACGTTCCACCGGTGATCTCATGACATGCCTCTGCGAGAAGCTCAACACCAGCCTGCATCAATCTGGTGAAGCTACTGTTGTAGCTCTGGATATATCTAAGGCTTTTGATCGAGTTTGTCATTCTGCTCTTATAGCAAAATGCAACGCTATAGGCCTTGGTTCAACCTTTTCTAAATGGATTGAAAGTTTTCTTTTAAATCGATCTATCATAGTTTCAGTTGACGGTTCTTTTTCCGACCAACTTCAAATCAATGCTGGTGTTCCACAAGGCTCTGTCCTTTCCCCCACCCTATTTCTCATTTTCATTAATGACCTTCTCAAATTAACTTTCAATCCAATCCATAGTTTTGCTGATGACAGCACTCTAGTAGCATCATATGATTTTCTAAAACAAACTAATGCTACAGCTTCCGCAGTCACCTCCAAAAGAACAATGATGGCCGGCGCGCTCAATCACGACCTTGCCAAAATTGTCGACTGGGGTAAAGCTAACAGAGTCGAGTTTAACACTTCAAAAACTCAAAGCTGTTTTGTTAGTAACAAGCTAACAACATTCGAACCAATTCTCCGGCTTCAAAATGAAGGTATCCAGCGACTCAAAGATCTGAACATTCTCGGAATGCGAGTGAATCAAAATATGCACTGGAATGAGCATATTTTCGATATTGCGAAAAGCGCCGCAAAATGTTTAGGATTTTTGAGCCGCTGCAAAACTTATTTTTCATCTCGAGACCTTTTAAAAATCTATAAAGCATATATACGACCCAAGCTCGAGTATAACTCACATTTATGGGCAGGTGCACCAAAAACCGCTTTAAATTTTTTGGACAAAGTTCAAAACCGCGCCATTCGTCTTATAGGCGACATAAATGTGACCTCATCCCTTATACCACTTGGTCATCGTCGTATTGTTGGAGCACTTACTCTATTTTATAGATATCTGCTTGGTGTTGGCACTTGTTCCGAGGAATTAAAATCACTTCTTCCTCCTCTTAAGCAATTCAATCGCACAACACGAGAGGCATCAAGTGCCCACCCTTTCACAGTGGAAATTCCGAGATGGTTTAAGTCCGGCTATGGAAATTCTTTTATAGTAAGAACATCCCGATTGTGGAACCGCGTCCCAATCGAAGCATTCCCAATGAGAGAAGGATTTTTTATTTATGACTTACAGAGGTTTAAGACGAATATTAACAACATTGTTCGCTCTTTCCCACAAAACTTTTCTTCTTCCTTTTTCTTTCCTTTCCTCTAACTATCCTTTCCTTTTTCAAATAGTCAACGGTACGCAAGTACTTAAAGGTTCAAAACCTAAGTTTTGGCTATAATATAAAAAAAAAAAAAAAAAAAATAAATTTCAGAACAGAGTTTAAGTAGCGCATCTTCTGTAGATTTCTTTTTTCTAAATCCAAATTGATTTTTACTGAAAAAGTTATTGAGATCGAGAAAACTTACAATTCGCACCTTAATTGCTTTCTCAAAAATTTTAGAGATAGGAGATAGTAGGGAAATGGGTCTGTAATTATTCGGGTCCAGAGGAAGACCTTTTTTGAAAAGAGGAATGACAATTGCAGTTTTTAGTTGGTCTGGAAAAACGCCTTTGAATATACTTAGATTGAAAATGAAACATAACACATCAACAATGAATAAAGATATTTCTTTAAGAATATTATTAGAAAGAATTTGAGAAAAATCCGATTTCGAATTGGAATTTTTGAGACCCATAATAATTCTATGAATTTCAAGTGATGAGAATGGTTCAAAGAAAACACTTTGCCGTTGAAAAACACTTGAGCCGTTGATCATTAAGTTCCGAAGAAATCAATGAAATGTTTCTAGCATCAGTTTGGGTAGTAAGAGTGATTTCTTCGGCAATTCCTGAAAAAAAATTGTTAAAATGATTCCCAACAATTGAAGGATCGTTAACTAAGTTCCCATTTATTTCCAAAGAAATATTTGAAGACGTGGAAGAATTCCTGTTTAATATAGAATTGATGATTTTCCATTCAGCTTTCGTGTCTCCTCTGTTACTACTTAACCGTGAAATGTAAAAATTATCTTTACAACTCTTAATTTTTAATTTAATATCTTTACAAAGCTTGTTATAAAAATAGACCAACCTTGCATTTTTCGGATGTTTTTTTAAAGTTAATCTTAACTTATTTCGTTTAATGATCAAGTTAAGTAAATTATTAGACATCCAAGGTTTCAGTCTTTTCCTAATCTTTTTAAAATTTGGAGGATTAGAACAAACATTAATATATCCACACAAAATTTTGAAAAAATTAGAATAAGCAGCCGAAGGACAATTAGATTCAAAAACGTTTTCCCAAGATTCAACCAGTAAATTTTGCCTTAAACGAATAAAATCTAAGGAAGCAATGTTAATGAAGTCATTATTATTATTTTTTAATTTATCAACAGAAAACGAAACACTTAGACTGGTCATACAATGATCAAATAAACGAAGGTCCCAAACATCACCCATATGCGTCAATTTATTGTCTTTATGAAGCCTTATAAAAATATGATCCAAACAAGTACCAGAAGATGGAGGAGTAGGCTTAGAAATAAGTGAATCAAAACCAAATGAGGACATGAGCATAATATAATTTGTAGTACCATGTGAATGAGAAAAAAGATCAATATTAAAGTCGCCAAGCAATATAAGGTTTTTAGATTTTTCTAAAGATAAAAAACTTGTAATCTCTGAAACAAAATCAGTAACGCTAGTTTTATGAAGTCTATACACACAAATACAACAATATTCAATACTCCCAATATTGAAGGAAACTTTGATCAAATCACAGGAATTAAGATCTATGAAAATAATATTAATTGTAGGGGCAGGGACAAATTTATCTCAAATGGAGTCGTTGTAGCATGAAATTAAAAAACATTGAGAGCGAATCCTATCAGGGCTACAGAAGAATTATGTATTTTACAAATGCAGGAAATTTGGGATCAATTCACTTCTGAGCAATGTAATTTTGAATGATTACCCGACAAATGACAGATGTATAATTAAAAGAAAACGAGATATTACACAATAATGATAAACGTTTTAATATTCAAATGGATTTCCTTTGATTATTTTTTTTTTTTGCGGTTATACTTATATTTAAATTATTATAAATTATATATTATATCAAGCATTACATAATATATAAAAATAATATATTATATAAAAAAAATTTATATTAATAATCATGTAATGTATTATAAACATATTAAGCCTGGAACAATAAATTATGTTTAATAATTAATTTATGTTTTTAAAAAATAAGATAAGAAAAAGCTCTCTTTTAGAAAATATGAAAGAAATAAATTGAAATATAAGTAATTTAAAAACATTTACAACAAGTAAAAGTTGCAATAAAATCAGGGAAACAAAAACAAAAAAATTAAAAATCGAATTATTGAAATTACTCAAAAAATTGTTTAAAATTGGAGATACACTATTTTTGTTTCCTAAGATTGGACGTTTTTTAGTAGTTATTTTTGTTTTTTTTTTTTGTAATTTAGTAATCATATAATGAACAAAAAGTCACTACAAAAACTTACAACATACATTATATTAATATATATATATATATATATATATATATATATATATATTATATAGGAACTGCATATTATTTTTATATTCTAAAATTATTTTGAGTTCTTTTTTGTTTTTTAATGTTAACTTCAAATATTAAATATCAAATTGTAATATTATACATACCCATAATGGCCATAATATATTATAATAATCATATATTTATATTTACTTATTTGGAACTGTATGGATTTTAAAACAAAAAAAATACAAAAAAAAAATATAAATAAAAATTTAAAAATTTAAATTTTTAATATTTAATAATGATGATGATAATGATGATGATTGTAATGCACTTTGTTAATAAGTTATTAATTATCCTCTATGAAACATATAAATTAATATATGTATATATATATATATATAAATGTATACATGTTTATATATACTCTGGATTTGTAGCTAACATATAAGTATGTATATATAATTGTAAAAAAAATGATTTATATTCTAATTTTAATTCATGTTCTAGAAACAATAATAATACAAAAAAAAAGTAAATACAAAAATAGTAATCAACAAAACAAACCACAATAAAAATAACAACAAAAATGTTTTGATTTTGCTTTGCACACTTATTTCAGAACTGCATCAAAACTTGTGCACCATCGCAACACAAATATAAAATTTATTTATATATATACATAATACATGTAGAAATATATATTTTAAAATCTTCTATTTTGTTTTAACACTATAAATTTAGAAAATATATCTTATAGATGCATTTAATTTATAAAATTACTATTATAATTTTATTTTAATATAATAAAATATTTTCAGAAAAAAAAAACAAATAAATTCTTACAAAAACAACAAAACTGATTCGAATTTTTCATTTATTTATTTATTTTTTATATATATTTTTTTTTTTTTTGAAAAACTTAGTTTTATTAGTTAAAATTTAGTTAAAATGGATGAACTAAAACAATTTTTATTTTTTATTTTTCAAAAAACAGAAAAACAAGAAAAAAAAAACAAAATTTGACTAAAAATATATAATAGATAGGTCTACCGTACAGAATTTAAATATACAAAAATATATTTACGGCTATATTATTATATATTGTGTTTTGAGATGAATAATATTAGAAGCATGTATGTATATATGTATATCCATTTATATTATATATATATAAACACAATAAAACATATATATTTATAAAATTTCTTCTATGTAGCAACTATTTGAATATGCATATAATAATAATATGTAAATGGTTTTTTGCACACAATTTGTGACACTTATAGTTAAAGCCACTGTAGGTATATTAACGTACATGTGATGTATGATGTATGTATAATAATGTAATTTTTTTTTACGTAAAAGCATAAATTGTGACGTAAAATATTCCTCCAGAATGATAGCATATTATGTAGTTTTATGTTGGACAACAACACACTGTAACCAATCTGTATTAAACAATAGAAGTAATAGATTTTATATGGAAATGATACGTAATCACAAATGGTGCTATAACAACATACATCTTTTTATTTTTATTTATTTTTTTTAAGAAATTTAGACAATGTATTATAAAAATCACATTCAAGGTATCAGTTTTATATCATAGTATATATATAATAGAATGTGTCACTATCAGGTATCATAATATGTAATATACTTCAAACAGTTTATGAATGGCTAAAAAAAAGAAACAATTCACGTTTTGTTTATTTTAAAAAAAAAATATATATATATATATATATATATATATACATATATGAATATCTATACAACCCTGGTTTAACACGTTTTAAAAACATAGTTGATAAAACTACACGTTTTTATACCATATATATATACATATATAAAATTTTTTTTTTATTGCATACAAAATAAAGCGTTTAAGAAGTTCTTTTCATTTTCACCTCCTATCTATTTTAATACTATAATTAGGTACGTTTCCAAAAAAAATTGCATGTTGTTGTAGATCATCAATGCCATATCCAGATGTAGGAATTCCACAGCAGATCCAAATGTAAGAATTCCGGAAACATGGTTCATCACATCACACAGGACACAAACATTTCAACAAAAATCTATTGAAGATTTGGCATGTCCAACATCACAAATGAAAATTTAGATTTTGCTCACAAGAAGAGAGAAATTTTTCTATCACCTTCTATTTGAATGCAATGCTCTAATTCGCATAAAAATATTGATATTTGTAGGTATATATATATTGTTTAATTCAGAACTGATATTATAATCATAATAGCGCACGCCAAGTACATGAACCTGCAATTTTAAATAATCAAACGAAGAAGTACAATAGATTTTAAATGTCATAGTTTACATATCGAAAAAATAATATATATACATGGATATACTTTATAAAGAGATTTTTTTTAGCAAACTGAAGTACGGGGCATCCACATTTTTTGTCCGATTTGGATGAAACTTTGGATATAAGTTCTTTATTGCGATACCGAGGTAAATACGTGGCTTGATTTTTAAATTTTGGAGTTTAAAAAATCCATGGAATTTTTGTGTTTTTTTTAGCTGTTTTTGCAAACTGAAGCATCCACATTTTTTACCCGATTTGGATGAAATTTTGGGGGTAACTTCTTAAAATATATACCAAGGTAACTAAGTGGCCTGATTTTTGAAAATTTTCCTAGATTTCGAGAATTTTTTAGTTAAATGTTGTTTTATAAAATGTATTGTAACTCAAATTTCCCTTATCATTTCAACTTTTTTCTTGTTTTATTAAAAAGTTATATATTTTTTTTATTATATTTAGTAAAGATATTTTTATAATTTATTTTAAAAATAATGATTATAAAATATTTTTTAAAACAATTAAATTTATAAAAATTTATAAAATATGCAGTTTACGCACACTTAAAGAATTTAGTTTTAACAAATTTTCCTAGAGCTTTGGCAGTTACGTAGCTAGAATCTTCTTTTTACAATGAATTCTACCAACAATACAAATTTTTTCTGATAAACACAAATGAATGTACATTTGGTTGTATACACCATACTAATTCAAATATTATTATCGTTGTATTTATTATTTTACCAAAGAAATATTCAAAGATGTTTTATGAACATAAATATAATAACGTTATTATAAAAAACGTTATTTTGAAATTCTGTATTTTTAAAATTTATTATTGAATATGTTACCTTATGTATGTAGCAACAACTTTTGTATATTAAAATTCGTTCCTAAACAATTTTGAAGAGGAAATAAGTGACGAAAATACAAATATAGTGAGAATATTTCTTAACTGAAGCTGATTTAGTAAAGTAAATTTTCTTTAGTCAATTTTTTCCTATAACAACAAATACCAAATAGATTATAGGAACAAGTGCGAAAGAACTACATTACTAACGACTTTACTAAATTTAGTTGATATACCAACAAAATTTAATGTATTTAAGGCCATATTTTTAGTTAATAATTACCTAATTATGTACATATGTTGTCAATTAATTTAAAAAAATAAAATTTCGAGATTAGATTATTACCTACCTACAATATCATGTGAGTGGTCAGATGAAATAAATACTTACCATATGACTCGGTATACGTTTTTCTTTGATTATCTGCTAACTGTAAAAAATATTTCATGTACCTATTTAATAATAAAATAACTAATGCATTAATGGACGGTAATTGGCACATGATTATTTTCGTAGAATGAGTTATTTAACAACCACTTATATGCACTTGCTATTTTTTGCAAAAAATCATTTGTTTACCTAAGTTAATTAGTTTAGGATTATGTAGAAATTATGAATATCTTGAATATTTAAAACTAGGTATACAATTAATGTCTTAAATATTTAGTATATAAGACATAATACTTTACCAAAAAATAATTATATTTACTTTGATATTGATACACAATACATTGATTTAAAAAATTAAAAATTAACTCTCACTTGTTCTATTTTCCCATGTTATTTAAAATGCCTAATAAATTTTTTAAATTTGGAAACCGAAAAAATAAAGTTCTCCTTCAAAATTTAATTAAATATAGGTACATAATTTTATTTTATTATTCTGAGTGTAGTATTTTATTTGGAATTTATTCTTTAAGGAATTTTTCACCCCCTACAACTTTTTCATACACAGCTTTCATATCAGACTTACCGTTTTTCAGGTAAAGTCATATAAAGTGTCAGTAATATTTGGCTACCTAAGCTATGTGAGAAATTTTTCGAAAATTTACTTATGATTGTCACTAGATTTATGGTGTTGGGCACCTGTTTTATAGTAGCTACCTAGTTTAAAGTTGTTTTATGATGCTCCATGTACATTTCTAATCGTTTTGGCTACGATATAAAAGAATATTGACTTGTGCAATATAATTAGTTGTTAAAAGAATTTGATTGCGATAGCTAAAAAAAATCGAATAAATATGTACATATTTAATACGAATAATGAACCAGGTCTTATTCCAACGAAGAATATGCAGATATGCATTTGATTTACGGCTTTTGTAACTGCAGTGGTTTAGCTGCACAACAAGAATATCGTAGAAGATTTCCGAGGCGGAAAGTTCCATCAGTCTGGACATTTTTAAATCTTGCCAGAAGACTACGAGAGACGCGCAGCTCAAGCATGCCTCGAGTTGAACATGGTTCAACTTTGAGAGAAGCAGATATAGAAGAACAGATTCTTGCCTGCCTTAGTGAAAATCCTGGAATTAGTACGAGAAGGTTAGCATTGCGACTCAATGTTTCGCGCCGGCAAAGTTTTGCAGTATTACGTCAAGAAAACTTACATGCTTATCATTCAACACCTGTCCAGGAGTTATTACCACAAGACCATCCTGCACAAGTTGAATTTTGTAGTTGGCTGCTTGAGCAACACTTCGATGATGATAATTTTGTGAAAACGAGGCAAATTTCACTAGAGATGGTGTAACTAATTTCCACAACCTGCATACATGGGCCAATGAAAATCCACACAAAACAAGGCAGACATCATTTCAACATAGATTCAATGTCACTATGGCCGGCTCGTTACAAATTTTCTAAATAGCGAATATCCTAATCGTTGGATTGGTCGAAACGGACCCATACATTGGTCTACACGATCTCCTGATCTTACACTTATGGATTTTTATGTATGGGGAACTACAAAAGACCTCGTTTATGCAACCGAAATAACATCTTTGGAAGAACTAGAGCAAAGAATAGGAACAGCAGCCCAAACTATTATAGAGCAATTGTCAACTATAAATACAACAAGAATGATTTGTAAACGTGCCTTAGCTTGTATTCAGGCAAATGGCGCTCACTTTGAGCATTTATTGTGATTTATTACCTATTATTGTTTATTATTTTTAAAAACAATTTTTGTTTATAAATACTTTTGACTAATAAAATAAAATTATGTTACAAAATTCAAAGCTCAGTTTTTCTTACATAGCAGAAGGTAGCCAAGGTTGTACATGAAAAAGTTGTAGGGGATGATGTAGCGCATCAACACAATAAAAAAAAAAAAATAGCGAATTTTTTCGAGATAATCAACGTTTTTTACAAAATTTTCAGTTTTTAAAAGCAAAATTTTAAGTTTATGCAGTTATTATTCAAAAACGGTAGGTCTGATACTCATTCAACATATACCGTTAATTAGGTGTATTAATTCTAAAAAAAAACTATGAAGTAGATGTTGCTCTAGTTTCAATTTCTTCTGAGCTGTAGTTGATATTCTTTAGACATAATTTTTCTAATCCGATTTTCTTTAACCCTCTGTAGCCCATGTAAATTTAAAGATAGACCCCTCTTCTAGAACAATTTTTTTCCTGAAATACTCCAAGGAATCACCCCTTAAAACTCTAAACTTTTTGCTCTAAACCGGACCACCCTGTATAAATATGTATCAGACAATAGCAATTTAATACAGTAGAAATATTAATTATTGATAAAGTAAATAAATTATATGACTATCTAGATGTAATATGTGATTAAAAAACTTAGTTGAATAAGACCAATCGAAAACCAAATATAAAAAGCTAATAAATAATACTACTATAATTTTTAAATGACACTATATTCATTCACCCTCGGTGGCGCAGTGGTTATGTAACAGGATCCATGACCGAGGGTACCCCGGTTCGAACCTGGTTGGTGGCGATTTATAAAAAAAAAATCCATCATTAAATTTGTTAATTGAAAATTCGAGATTAATCGAATGAAAATCATTAATTGAGATCGAACCGGTAATAAGGTAGCGTCTCGTTGTTTCTAGGCAGCGGTAGATGGTAACTCCATCTCCTAGGACCGGTTACTGTAGGCCAATCACCTGCATAATCGGTAAATCAATGGATTCGAAATAATAGAAGAAGAAGCCTCGGATACACGAATGACTACTTGATAACGACCTTTGGCACTCAAAAAAGGACCCGAATTGCACAATGGAATGTAAGAACACTTAGAGAAGCTTCAAGACTCTCGCAATTGGAAGCTCAAATGGCTACTTACAACATAGACATCCTAGGTATAAGTGAAATACGATGGAACAACACCGGAGAAATCAACACGGAGAATGGAAACATGGTAATTTACAGTGGAAGGGAAACAGGGGGTGAAAGTGGAGTCGGAATACTAATATCAAAGAAATTGAGACAAACATTGGTTTCTTGGAAGGCAGTCTCGGATAGAATTGTTATAGGGCGATTTCGAAATATGACAAGACATGTAACAATAATTCAATGCTATGCACCAACAGATGTCGCTGAAGACCATATTAAGGATGACTTCTACGAACAAATAGAAACAACGCTAGCACTCATAAAGAGGGGAGATATCATAATATTAATGGGTGACTGGAATGCGAAAATAGGATCTAACAACAATGGACTTGAGGAGATAAACGGGTTAGGGAGAGAAAGAAACAACAACGGGGAAAGTATGATAGAGTTGTGTCAGACTTTCGACCTAGCAATCGGAGAGAGTCTATTCCCACACAAAGATATCCACAAATACACATGGACAACACCAAACGGGATCTCAAGAAATCAGATAGATCACATATGCATCAGCAAGAAATGGAAACAATCAATGTTAGATGTGAGAAATAGAACGGGAGAAGAAATAGAAAGAAGAAAATAAATATAAACAACTTAAAAAATCCGCAAGTAAGAGCTGACATAGTTACGGCGTTACGAGAAAATATTAGAAATAATAGAGAATACACTTGGGAAGAGATTCTGGAAATTTACAACCAAACAAGCGAACAAAATCTTGGAATTTCACAACCACAAAGAAAAATCTGGATAACCGATAACACATGGGCCTTGATTAAAAGAAGAGGTGAAATGAAGAAAATGATAAACAACAGGAGGCATCAAGAAGAGAATATGAAGAAATAGCGAAAACAGTAAAAAGAGCAGCAAGAAGAGATAAAAGGAAATTTCTACAAAATTTAGCCGGAGAAGCAGAAAAAGCAGCACAGCAACATAACCTGAGAGAATTGCATCGCATAATCAAGAACTTAATAAACCAGTCGCAACAACAAAACAAACCAATTAAAGATATCAACATATTATATTGAATGAATATTTTTTTTTTTCTCCTCCGCGGGGTAGCATAGGGCTTCGATAGTGAACCTCCATTCCTCTCTGTTGAGTACTACTTCCTTAATATCGTCCCAGGTATAATTGTTGACTGTTAATTCTTGATCGATTGTGCGTCTCCATGTGTTGTATGGTCTGCCGGGTCTCCTTTGTCCTTGTGGATTCCACTCTAGAGCTCTTCTTGCTATATCACTTTCTGATTTCCTTGGTGTATGACCTATCCATTTCCATTTTTTCCTATTTATCTGTCTGTTGATAGGTTCTTCTCCAGTTATCATCCATAAATCCTCGTTGCTAATTCTTGCCGGCCAGAATATTCTACATATAATTCTCAAGCACTTGCTGATGAATACTTGTAGTTTCTGTTTGATTCTGACCGAAATGAGCCATGTTTCACTGCCATATATTAATGTTGACTTAACACATGCTCTGAATATTGTTAGCTTTGTTGTTCTCGATATTTGGTTGCTCCGCCATATCTTCATTAGGCTCCCAAATGTTCTTCTTGCCTTATTTATACGGCTGTTGAGATCTTCTGTTGCACCTCCTCTTGATGTTATAATGCTCCCCAGGTAGTTGAATTCTTCTACGTATTCTATCTGTTGTCCACTCACTGTTATTGGCTCACTATAACTGTTGTTTGTCCTCATTGCCTTGGTTTTCTCGATATTTAATTGCAGTCCCGATTTCTTTGCTTCTTCCTGTAATCTGTTGACTTTGTTCTGTAGGTCCTTGTGATTTCTTGATATGAGGCATCATCTGCGTAGTCTAAGTCTTCTAAGTTGCCGAAGAGATCCCATTCTATTCCGTTTATTCCAGTGCAAACTTTTCTTAGAATCTCGTCTAGTATTGTGTTGAAGAGAAGTGGTGATAGTGGACATCCTTGTCTATTAGTGTAGAATGGATCACTGATGTTACCTCTGTGTTGAACTGTTGTCTCTGCATCTTTATACATCGCTTTGATGATGTTGATGATTTTTTCAGGAACTCACTTCTTTGTAAGTGTTCTCCATATTGCGCATCTCTTGACTGTTCGAATGCTTTCTTAAAATCTATGAATAGTAGATATAGTGGGGCATTCCATTCTACTGATTGTTCAACTATGACCCGTAAAGTATTTGCCTGGTCAACACAGCTTCGGTTTGGTCTGAAACCTGCCTGTGCTTTCCGTAGTATTGGTTCTAGTACTTCTTCTAATCTTTTCTTTATAATAATTGCTATTATCTTATGAATAGTATTTAGAACCGTGATTCCTCTCCAGTTGCCAAGTCTCATTTCTTAGGTATCTTGACAATCATTCCTTTCTTCCATGATGGCTATCCAGGTTTGGAGAGACCCATACTTCCATACAATAAATATATAATCTATCTATCTATAACGCTTAGTGTTTAGAAATACTTAAAACCCTGACAAAAACAAATAAAGTTACAATAATGTAAGTACCAGGGCATTCTGGCATAGCAAGAAATGAAGCTGCAGATTATCTAGTAAGAAAAGTATCGGAAACGCTTTTCATATGGGATAAGTCCGTTCTGTGTAATTCCCCTGAGCACAGCTACGATGCAATGAAAAGCTTGAGTAGAGCTGAAACCACTATATTAAATCTAACAGGTTATGAGCCCAGTAGATATAAAATAATTTTAGAAAGTTTCGGGAAATAAAATATTTGAAGTAAAACAACAAGTAATTGAAAATATTTAAAATTTAAAGTTAACTTATTGGAAAAGTTTTATATAAAATAAAGGAACAAATATGAGTAACATAACCACAAGAAGAGGAGCCCTTGGAAAAAATAATTTCGACACCTGGAAGCTTCAGATGGAAGCATTACTAATAAAAAATGATACATGGGCATATGTTAGTGGAGAGAAACCAAAACCCAAAATTAATGCACAAAATGGAGAATCAAGAGTAGCTGCAATGAAGTGGAAAGACGAAAACCGCAAAGCACAATCAGATCTAATTTTATCCATCAATCCTAGTGAATTAAAACAAATAAAAAACTGTGAAACGTTGCATGAAATTTGAATAAAATTGCATACCATTTACCAATCAAAAGCCTCGGTAAGAAAGACCACATTACTAAAACGACTTATCTTGCAAAAAATTACTGAAACCACTGACATAAGGGAGCATGTACGCAGATTTTTCGATGCTGTTGACATGAATTGACAAAAAAAATTTTCATAAATGAAGATCTTTTAGTAATTATGTTGCTTTATAGTTTGCCTTAATCGTATGAAAGTTTTCGATGTGCAATTGAAGCCCGAGATGAACTAATTAATTCCGAGGCGTTATGAATTAAAGTTATTGAAGAATCATATGCACGCAAAGCAAAGGAAATAAATAACGATCAAAATGCTATGCCAATTAGAGGAAACTCCTGGAGAAGAAAAAAGAAAAGTTATTCTAGGGATGAATCAAGTAAGTCAAATACATTCTTTAAATACAAATGTCATCGTTGTAGAAAAGTCGGTCATAAAGCCATAGATTGCCCTAATCAAAGGAATACTCTAAATAACAGAGAGAAATACACTAAAGTATATAGAGAAGTTCACAACAAGCCTGAAGATGTTGAAATTGCTTTGATTACAACCGAACGGAAGTTCAAAAATATATGGTGTCTGGATAGCGGTTGTACTTCCCATATGAGTTGAGAAAAAACAGATTTTTTAAAATTCAAAAATATTTAAAAGTCATTGAATTTAGCAAATGGTGAAAAAACACAAATTCAAGGCGTCGGTGATGTGAAAATCATAGCAGATAAAGAAAAACACGTTGCTATGAAATTGGAAAACGTGATATATGCTCCCGATTTAAGAACTAATTTACTTTCTGTATCAAAAATCACCGATAGAGGTTATACAGTAAATTTCAGCAAAACGTGTGCGAAAATTATTACACCAAATAAGGAAATTTTAACCATTGCAGATAGAGACGGAGATTTGTATTTTTTAAAAAGGTATGACGAAACAGCTGCTGTTGCTTTACAAAATGAGAAAAATTCGAAACTACAAACATGGCACGAAAAATTGGGACACATAAATGCTACTGACTTAATTGAGATGGCGAAGAAACAAAAAGTTTTTGGATTAAATATTGGAAAAGAAGAACATTTACTTGTATGTGAAACTTGTATTAAAGCCAAGCACTCAAGGATACCATTTCCGAAGTGTGATTCAGCAAGAACAAATGAACTATTAGAAACCGTACATAGTGATGTATGTAGACCGGTACTTCAACCATCAATTGGTAAGGCAAAGTACTTTGTTACATTTATTGACGACAGATCCAGATGGTGCGAAGTATATTTGTTAAAAAGAAAAAGTGACGTATTTGAAGCGTTTAAAAAATGCTTATGCAGAATTGCAAACAGGAAAAAGAATCAAAGCTCTACAATCAGACAATGGATTGGAATATTGCAATGCAGAGTTTGGCAAATTTTTATTAGAAAATGGAATTAAAAGAAGACTTACTGTACCACACACACCACAGCAAAACGGAACAGCTGAAAGGAAAAATAGAAGTCTATTAGAAACAGCACGTAGTCTTATGATACAGTCAAACGTCTCACCAAAATTTTGGGCTGAAGCAATAAACACGGCTAATTATATAAGAAATAGGTGTATCAGTACATCATTGAATGGAGAAACACCACACAAATTATGGACAGGGAAAAACCCAACTGTTAAAGATTTTCAATTATTTGGAACAAAATGCTTTATTTTAGATAAGAACCAAATAAAGGTAAATTCGATGTTCGTTCAAATAAAGGTATTTTTTTAGGGTATTCAGATCAATGTAAAGCATATAGATTATGGTCAACTGAAAATAATAAAATTCTGGTAAGACGTGATGTCAAATTTGAAGCGCCTGAATGGAGAAAAGTAATATGTGAAGAATATATTGCTCATGATAAAAACAAAACTTGGGAAATTGTTGATAGACCAGCTGGAAAAAATATTATTGGAAATCGGTTTGTACTTACTATAAAGTTTAAAGGAAATAATGTAATAAGGAGAAAAGCGAGGTTAGTTCCAAGGGGTTTTGTACAGAAAAAGGGCATTGACTATCATGATACATTTGCTCCGGTAATACGAATGAATTCAATTAGAACACTGATGGCTCTGGCTGTTGAAAATATGTGGATTGTACATCAAATGGATGTCGTAACTGCCTACTTAAATGGAGAAATCAAAGAAGCACTATACATGGAATTACCAGATATGATAGAACAAAGTTTAAAATGTATATCAGAAAACTATCATGATAAAAGTGTATTGAATACGGTGCAAAATTGGACAACAGGATTAAAAAATGGAAATCCAAAAGTATGTAAGTTGAAGAAATCATTATACGGTCTTAAACAGGCTGGAAGAGAATGGCATAAGAAGTTATCACACGAGTTAGAGAATCTTGGAATGATCAGATCTGAATTGGAGCCATGTATATTTACTATTAATAAGGAAAATTATCAGCTCATCATAGCCATTAATGTTGATGATTTAATAATCATACCAAATGATGAAGATTGTATTCTCAAAATCAAAAACCAGCTAAATAAAATTTTTGAAATGAAGAATCTAGGAAGGATCAAATACTGTCTAGGAATTTAATTTGAACAAAATGACGATAGGAAAATGATTACTATGAAACAGGAAAAATACGCTCAAGTGATATTGAAACGTTTTAATATGGAACATTGCAAATGCTTATCAACTCCAGTTGACGTAAATTGTAAACTATTGCGAAATGAAGAAAATGAGACCGTAGCTGAAAGTTATCCATATCAGAACTTAATTGGAAATTTGATGTATCTAGCAGTATCCACCAGACCCGATTTAGCATATACTGTTAGCATGCTATGCCAATTTAATACATGTTATTCGTCACACCACCTGGCAGCAGCGAAAAGGGTCCTAAAATATTTGAGAGGTACTATTAATCATGGTTTAATTTTTAGAAAGACTGGAAAAGAATGAATTGGATTCGTAGATGCTGATTGGGGGGCTTCACAAATGGATAGAAAATCCTATACAGGATACGCTTTTATATTAGCAGGTGAAAGCATCAGTTGGGAGTCTAGGAAGTAGAAAACTGTAGCTCTATCCAGCACCGAAGCAGAATATATGAGTCTTACCGAAGCTTCAAAAGAAATAATATATTTGCAGCGTTTATTAACAAGTTTAGGGGTTGCAGTTAATTGTACAACGTTATATAACGACAATCAAGGAGATCAAAGATTGGCTGAGAATCCTGTCTACCATAATCGAACAAAGCACATAGATATACGTTACCACTTTATTCGGAACATAGTGGAAGGATAAATCTAAACTACAAACCAAAAAATTAAATGCCAGCAGACATCCTAACAAAAGGCTTAGCTGGACCAAAACATAAATTTTTTTGTAAAATGTTAGGATTAGGAATAATTTATTAATTAATTAAATTTTTGTTAAAAAGGGGAAGAAGATGCATCACAAAACTTTGAGAGGGGGTGTTGTAAATAACAAAGATTTTGATACATGGATATCGTACATAATTTTATATGCATACATTGATATCCTACTTTAATTTATTAATCATTTTGATAATTTAGATTCCACATCATGCAAATGTGTATTTATTTCTGTTACTCTCATTACATAATTGTAATTAATATTGTATATATAAATAAGTAATTTTATGTAAAGTCATTCTCTTTTTAATAAAGCATTATATTAAATTTAACATAATATTTGGTATCAATACAGAATTATGCAGTGAAGCTCTAGAATATAAACTCTTAGATAGAATGATTTGCTTGAATTGTAACTTGTAAATATGTTATTGCAAAGAAGGGGCTGCAGGCATTGTTTCGTTTTCTTCTTCATTTTTACAGGCCCTGCAGATTGCTTAGCGTAAGCATATCAGATATCTATTAGAAAAAAGAACTTGCTACTTTTGTGTGCAATATCTATCATTTTAAAATGAGGTTAGGATAAGGAGACAGATACCATTAGAAATGTTAATAGGTTTGAGTAATATATCCAGCTGTTGTCTTTTTACACTACTCAAGGTTTTATTAAATTCAAAAGAATGATGTAGGTTAATAATCTGAAGTTGATAAACTTGTTAATTGAATTATCAAAAAATTCTATTATAAAACTACGCCACTCGGTATAAATATCATTACTAAATATTTGCGACTTGAATATCATATTAAACGACTCACCTAGACCTTGTACCGGATGAAAAGAACAACAACTATTGTCACACAAATTTAATGCTTAGAGTAAGCATATCAGACAGATGTGTATTAGTAATGAAAACCTGCTATTTATGCAATAGTTATCAGTATTCAGTGGGGTTAGTAAAACCGGTTGAAAATTTCAAACCTAAGTTTTGGCTATTATATAAAAAAAAAAAAAATAAATAAATAACTTGATGTTAGTTGAGTGGAGTGAAACCCTAGCTTTCTAGCATATTTGTCTATAAACTATAGTGTCCTGATTGGCAAAATAATAATTTTAATAGCTCTAACATCGCATAAATATCTAAGTATGTTAATGAGAGTAAAGGTTAAGGACCATTCTTTTTTTTTTTTTATTTATTATTTATTTTCATTTCATTGTTTAATTAACATATAATAACGTTCTATAGGCAAAAGATTTTTAATATATGTAAAAAAAAAAATATACATAAAATAATTAAATTAATATTTAAAAGATTTAAGAGAATAAATAAAAAAAATTGAAATTTACATATTTTATACATTAAACAATGAACAAAACTAACAAATTTAAGTAACTAATTATTTTAATACAGTTATAAGAACAGAAGAAAAAAAGAAACTTGTTAAATTGTATTCAAAAATAAAGTTAGAGATTAAAATATCAATTAAACATTTAATTATATATTAAGAATTATAAAATAACGAAAAAGTAAAGTGTTCTACAAAACTAAGGCAAAAAATATTATATACTAAATTAAGCAAACAATAAAAATAAAAGATAGAAAAGTTAAAAACACTCTATGCTCTATGCATGTAGTAGCGAGTGTAATTACAAAAAAAAAATATTTGACCAAAATAAAAGATATAACAATAATAACGAATAAAAACCGAAAATAAGAGCTTATAAACCTTTTAAAAATAACTAAGAATAAAAATCAATATCTTATAAAAAAAAACAATTACTTAAGTTTAATTAAATACAAAAATTTACGTAACTATGCGTACTAAGTCATTTACTTGATCATGATTGAAATTAAAAAGCCAGAGTTTAACCAAACTGAGTAATTTAGAACCATAACAGTTGTTAGTTAAAGGGGGAGGTAGTAAATTATAAAGTCGAGCTGCAATTGCTAAAAATGAGCGTAAAAAATGTTGTACATTATGAGGGTGTATGATAGCTAATCTTCTGTTGTTGATTCTCAGATTAAATATTTCAGAATACCTACTTCGTACGTAACCACTTCTATTAAAGAATACTTTGAGCCTTTAAGGACTCGGAAGTAAAAAAGATGCTTCAGAGGTAAAAAGTTCAAACATTGAAATAAAGGGAAGCTGCTTTCCCTACGACAGTTTTTTAAAATTAGTCTAATTACACATTTTTGTTGTATTAACAAAGGTTTAAGATAATTATTAGAAGTACCACCCCAATTAACAATTCCATATTGTAATTTAGAATTAAATAAGCCATAGTACACACTACAGACGTAAGCAGTATGGAAGAACAGGACTGCTTAAGGTGATAAAATTGTCTAACAACTAAATGAAAATACTTATTTGAAATTCGTGTATGAATTGACCAATCTAACTCTATTGTAACTCCTAAATATTTGAAGGAATCAACACAGTCAACCTTAAAACAACCTGCGGAACAGTTATACATTTCGTTAAAATTACATAATTTCTGAGCAATAAGAGAATTACTAAGAGGAAGAGGAAATTTTTCACATTTAGCACAGTGATACAAAATATTATCACCCATAGGAATAGAGCTACCTAAACTGAAAAACATAATTTTAGTTTTATCACTTAATAATAATTTGTGATAGCAAAATCAGCGACGGAATATGTCCAAGTCATAATTAATATTACACACATTTTCAAAAATTGACTTATTATTGTAGGATAGACCAACATCATCAGCAAAGGCAGTTGAACAACCCTTAAATTTTTGAAGAAGAACAGAATTAAAAAAGATTCAAAATAATGTAGGACCCAGAACAGATCCTTGAGGTACAAAGAAATACTTTTAAGATCACTGATGGTGTCATCAATTTTAACTTTCTGAGTTCGACCTAACTTTCTGAGTTCAACTTGTTAAATACGAAGAAAGTAAATCAAAAAAATTACCTAGAAAACCAGCTTTATACAATTTGTCTAATAGGATTTTATGATCCACAGTATCAAATGCTTTTTTAATGTCAATTAATAATGCAACCACTTTTTAGTTTATTATTAAGAGCTTCATAAATATGCGACCAAAAAGTTAGAAGTGTATCTTCAGTAGATCTGCCACTACGAAAACCAAATTGCTTACAACTTAAAAAGTTAGTAAGATCTAAAAATTGCATCATTCGTTTTTTTTACCACTCTTTCAAATATTTTAGAAAAAGAACTTAACATGGAAATGGGACGATAGTTATCTGAGCAATTTTTGTCTCCTTTCTTGAATAAAGGTATTACCTCAGCAAATTTGAGAGCATTAGGAAAAATTCCAATTTCAACACAGCAATTAAAAATATGAGCTATTTATTGCCCAGATAATTTTGATTACATTGCAATCAAGTCTATTGGACAACTTGTTATTTGAAGCGCTAATTGACTCTTTCTGAAGTACATAGTAGTAGATTAAAGGTAGTTAGAGATGTTGATTAATTTAGTTGACTGTTTATCTATTAGTCTCAATCTATTTCACATCTAAAGCACATATTATAATATTTTGCATATAAGGAGAAAATATTTGTTTTTTATTTATTTATTTTTATTTTATTTTATTCAATAAATATTAAATTAAATCAAATTATATTTATCTATTACAAAAATATATTTATTTTTGATCTTCTAACTAAAGAGACCAATTTTATCAATTAGATTTTTACATATATACCTAGAATTTTTAATCTTTATTGTCAAAAACATTTCACCCAGAGCATACACTTTTACTACTACTAAATATACTTTTATCGAAACCAAACTAGCCCCCTAAAAAGTAGGAAATAAAACTAGTGGTGGATGTTGAGCATCTAAAACTACTATAAGATAAAAGACAAAAGTATATAATGAATCTTGCTGGAACAATCCACCATTAGTTTTGTTTTCTACTTTTTAGGGGTCTAGTTTGGTTTCGATAAAAGTATATTTTAAAAATTTTTATTTTTACATTATTATTTTATTTTATACTTTTTAGTTTTAAATGAAACCTATAGGTATTTCAATTTCAGAAAGAGATATACAGTGTAACTCTCCTGTCTATAACACAATTGGCTCTTGAAATATGCCTGATGCTTTTGCTTTTTGCGTTTGGTTTTAATATTAAAAAAACAAACTCCAACCTACCTACCTACCAAATAAATAAATATCTAACAAACAAGTACCAAAAAAACAGACACTGGTTAGTTAATATAAAAAGTATATAAAAATAAGTACATACTTCGCCCACTCCTTGATAAAAAAAATCATATTCAATATTTCATGATGAATTATTTTCCATAATTTCAAAATTATCGTGGAAACTATATAATTGTTTTTAATTGATTTATCTTAAACAAAAATCTCATATCTAATACTAATAATTTATTTAAAAAAAAATTTAAATCGGGGATGTTGTTTCGGCAATTTGATAAATTAAAACTTTTGTATGTTAAAATTGCCTTATACCTGGGATGAAATTTTAATTGAAAAATTATTTGATTTCGCCACGTCTCCTTTTAAATATCTATCATTTAAAACAATAATAATGAAAATTGGCTTGTGAAATGGTTCAGATATTTTACCGTATTTTTTTTCGATTTACAGATTAAATTATATAATGGATATTATATATTAAAAATTATTATCACATACCGAACCAAACCAAAATCACATTGAAATTAATTTTGAATCGTGTATTATTTATTGCACTCACCAATTTATATCAACCGGATATCAAATTAAAGAATATGATATTTTTAAGGATATAGACAAAATTTCAATGATATAATGGTAAAAGGATATAAAAATGAGACAATTAGAAGACTAAAACTGTTAAAATAATAAACTGAGTTATAACATGTTAGAATAGTTTAACCCAGCCACCGGCAACGTGCGGCCCATGGGCTAAATGCGGCCCATTCGGGTTTTAAATACGGCCCATTATGTTTTTATTTTTACTATTACTTTTTTTCGTTCGCCACTAATAAAATTCTTAATTAAAAAACTCGACTAATATTAATTTGACTGTTCCGATATCTAGTATTGCGAAGTAAGGTGGCTAAGCAAAAGAGAAGTATTAGAATTATCGGATCCAAAAAGGTTTTTTGATTTAGCATTCTTAATAGACATGCTTCTTTAATGAACGAATTAAACCGAAAGCTTCAAATAAAAGGAATTTTGATTAATGAAGCATATTCAAATATAAAAGCTTTTCAGATTAAACTAAAAATTTATTTATTATTTAAATAAATTTATTTTGCCCCATCGGTTGAAAAGGTTGCCGATGGTTGGTTTAACCTATTTTTATACGGTCATTTGTCAATCTATAAATTGCACTAGATCAAACTATTAGATTAGTATTTAACTTAACTTAATATTTTTCGTTAAGCTTAAGTCAAAAAGCTACTTAAAGCTACTTACGCTAACTAGCCAACCTAATTTACGCCTGTTAAATCTTCATTTGACCCTTTGAAAGAGGAAAAACCATTTTGAATTTTATTTATATTGACTTTTATCATAAAGGAAGTATAATATAGAGAAACTACGCGGAACAAATTTTGTGACGATTTTGTTTTGCTTAAAAAAATTTTGAAAATACCCCATACACAGTAGGACCTAGATAAACTCACTTTAAAATTTTGTAATACGTCATTTTAATGTCTTCGTTAACAGAAACTCATACAAAATATTGAACTAAAAAATTTTCTTTTATGCAGGTTCAACTGTATAGATTCTGGCTTTGAGAGAGAGAATCTTTAAAATATTAGTCGCAAAGCACTGATGAAGGAAGTAAGTTGCTTCCGAAATATCGATATTTGCAAAATAAATACAAATGATTAGTGAAAGGAAACTCGACTTTTATTCCATAAATCTAAACATATCACTAAAAACAAATCTGAATATCAAAAACAATTAAAATGATTTTAATTCTTGTTGTTTTTTTTTTTTGTTTTTGCTTTTATATCACATACATACATATAGTGTAGTAGTGGCAATGAGGTAAGGTTGTGTATGTCGTATCAAATACACACTTGTTGGGTAAAGGTAGAGTATACCAATAATATAAAATGCATGGTGTCGGGACAAAATTTCAAAGACACAATTACATATTTAAAAAAAATTAAATCCCAATTTAAATTTTTATAAAAAATTTGAAATTATTTGGTTTTTTAATAAAGGTACTTTTTTTTCTTAAAAAAAAGTAAGAATACTAAGTGCTTATGCTGAGGTCCGAAGCGGAATATCCCCGAAAAAAAATTCCGATCCGAATACGAAAAAATCGGTATTCTAAAATATATTCGACTGCCAAGTCTGTGCACAAATCAAAATCAAATGTTTCGAAATTTTTTTTTATTTCAAATAAAAAAGGCGGCGTTGACAGTTTGAGTAGTAGCTACATAACGTATATACATAAATTAAAAGTAAAAGTTCTAAACTTTTAATTACATACATATGTATATACAAATTAAAATTTAATAGTAATTTTTTGTTACACATTACATTTTGTTAGATTAAAAACGATAAAATATATTATTCTAACAATAGCGTAACGAGTATAATTATTGACACCCCTGATTTTGCATCCAATTATTGACACTGCTATTTTCATAAGCAATTTCTCGACATGTTTTGAAATTTTTTTCATTTTAAATTAATTTTTATTAAATATTTATCGTTTTATTTTGAATTTACACTTTTTTTTTTTTTTTTTTTCTCCTATTACTCCGCGTGGTAGCATAGGGCTTCGATAGTGAACCTCCATTCCTCTCTGTTGAGTACTACTTCCTTAATATCGTCCCAGGTATAATTGTTGACTGTTAATTCTTGATCGATTGTGCGTCTCCATGTGTTGTATGGTCTGCCGGGTCTCCTTTGTCCTTGTGGATTCCACTCTAGAGCTCTTCTTGCTATATCACTTTCTGATTTCCTTAGTGTATGACCTATCCATTTCCATTTTTTCCTATTTATCTGTCTGTTGATAGGTTCTTCTCCAGTTATCATCCATAAATCCTCGTTGCTAATTCTTGCCGGCCAGAATATTCTGCATATAATTCTCAAGCACTTGTTGATGAATACTTGTAGCTTCTGTTTGATTCTGACCGAAGTGAGCCATGTTTCACTGCCATATATTAATGTTGACTTAACACATGCTCTGAATATTGTTAGCTTTGTTGTTCTCGATATTTGGTTGCTCCGCCATATCTTCATTAGGCTCCCAAATGTTCTTCTTGCCTTATTTATACGGCTGTTGACATCTTCTGTTGCACCTCCTCTTGATGTTATAATGCTCCCCAGGTAGTTGAATTCTTCTACGTATTCTATCTGTTGTCCACTCACTGTTATTGGCTCACTGTAACTATTGTTTATCCTCATTGCTTTGGTTTTCTCGATATTTAATTCCAGTCCCGATTTCTTTGCTTCTTCCTGTAATCTGTTGACTTTGTTCTGTAGGTCCCTTTGATTTTTTGATATGAGGCATACATCATCTGCGTAATCTAAGTCTTCTAAGTTTCCGAAGAGATCCCATTCTATTCCGTTTATTCCAGTGCAAACCTCTCTTAGAATGTCGTCTAGTAATGTGTTGAAGAGAAGTGGAGATAGTGGACATCCTTGTCTAACTCCTATATTGGTGTAGAATGGATCACTGATCTTACCTCTGTGTTGAACTGTTGTCTCTGCATCTTCATACATCGCTTTGATGATGTTGATGATTTTTTCAGGAACTCCCTTCTTTGTAAGTGTTCTCCATATTGCGCATCTCTTGACTGTGTCGAATGCTTTCTTAAAATCTATGAATAGTAGATATAGTGCGGCATTCCATTCTACTGATTGTTCAACTATGACCCGTAAAGTATTTGCCTGGTCAACACAGCTTCGGTTTGGTCTGAAACCTGCCTGTGCTTTCCGTAGTATTGGTTCTAGTACTTCTTCTAATCTTTTCTTTATAATAATTGCTATTATCTTATGAATAGTATTTAGAACCGTGATTCCTCTCCAGTTGCTGCAATTTGGTAAGTTAAGTTCTTGATTATGCGATGCAATTCTCTCAGGTTATGTTGCTGTGCTGCTTTTTCTGCTTCTCCGGCTAAATTTTGTAGAAATTTCCTTTTATCTCTTCTTGCTGCTCTTTTCACTGTTTTCGCTATTTCTTCATATTCTCTTCTTGATGCCATCCTGTTGTTTATCATTTTCTTCATATCACCTCTTCTTTTAATCAAGGCCCATGTGTTATCGGTTATCCAGATTTTTCTTTGTGGTTGTGAAATTCCAAGATTTTGTTCGCTTGTTTGGTTGTAAATTTCCAGAATCTCTTCCCAAGTGTATTCTCTATTATTTCTAATATTTTCTCGTAACGCCGTAACTATGTCAGCTCTTACTTGCGGATTTTTTAAGTTGTTTATATTTATTTTCTTCTTTCTATATCTTCTGCCTCTTCCTTGTTGGCTTAGTTTCATTCTGAAGTCCTCAGTTAGTAATTCATGATCGCTGTGTATATCTGCTCCCCTTCTATTTCTCACATCTAACATTGATTGTTTCCACTTCTTGCTGATGCATATGTGATCTATCTGATTTCTTAAGTCGAAAGTCTGACACAACTCTATCAATCTTTCCCCGTTGTTGTTTCTTTCTCTTCCTAACCCGTGTTTGCCCATTATCTCCTCAAGTCCATTGTTGTTAGATCCTATTTTCGCATTCCAGTCACCCATTAATATTATGATATCTCCCCTATTTATGAGTGCTAGCGTTGTTTCTATTTGTTCGTAGAAGTCATCCTTAATATGGTCTTCAGCGACATCTGTTGGTGCATAGCATTGAATTATTGTTACATGTCTTGTCATATTTCGAAATCGCCCATAACAATTCTATCCGAGACTGCCTTCCAGGAAACCAATGTTTGTCTCAATTTCTTTGATATTAGTATTCCGACTCCACTTTCACCCCCTGTTTCCCTTCCACTGTAAATTACCATGTTTCCATTCTCCGTGTTGATTTCTCCGTGTTGAGGATGTCTATGTTGTAAGTAGCCATTTGAGCTTCCAATTGCGAGAGTCTTGAAGCTTCTCTAAGTGTTCTTACATTCCATTGTGCAATTCGTGCAATTCGGGTCCTTTTTTGAGTGCCAAAGGTCGTTATCAAGTGGTCATTCGTGTATCCGAGGCTCCTTCTTCTATTATTTCGAATCCATTGATTTACCGATTATGCGGGTGATTGGCCTACAGTAACCGGTCCTAGGAGATGGAGTAACCATCTACCGATGCCTAGAAACAACGTGGCGCTACCTTATTACTCGTTCGATCTCAATTAATGATTTTCATTCGATTAATCTCGAATTTTCAATTAACAAATTAATGATGGATTTTTTTTTTATAAATCGCCACCAACCAGGTTCGAACCGGGGTACCCTCGGTCATGGATCCTGTTACATAACCACTGCGCCACCGAGGGGGTTAATTTACACTTACTGCGGATTAATTTAAAGTTTAGTTGTGTTTGAATTTGAAAAAAGTAAAAAACAGTTTTTAGTGATAAAATTTTTGGTGGAAAATTTGCAGAATTTGATAAGGAGCCAGTGAAGTAAATATTTGTTTTTTGTAATTTATTTGGAAAAGTTTGAATATATTGTGCATTAATTTAAAAGAAAATAGTGTTTTTAATCATTTTTATAAAAAGGAATTAAGTTTTTTTAATTAAATACCTATAATAGGGATAGTTTCAATAGCTGGTTTATTTTTTAGGTCTGTCTTATTATTGACATAGGGTGTCAATAAATGTATTATATGGAAGTACAATTATTGTACCCATGACAATAATTGTATATTTTGCAGGTGTCAATAAATGTATAATAATTCCTAGATAGTACTTAACGCCAAGAAAAACTGGAAAATATGATGACAAATGTATTCAGAAAGCTAAAGATGCGTTGCAATATATGAAATATCGCGATCGACCTTGATTTTTCGGCTAAGTTCCAGATTTTTTAAATCTCGGCCTGGACTCCCAACGATACTGTTAGATAACAAAGAAACGGAAACCGAAGATTTTTGAACCAGCAAATTTGTTTAAGAACTCCTGATCTAATAACAGCAGCCAGCGCAACAGTTTCATTCCAAAATATTACATTATGGTTTGACAATATTGAACAATATTTACAAAAAAATAATTATATATATATTGGAAGATCCAACCAGACTATTTAATGGGAACGAAACATTTGATTTCTCTGTACAAAAACAAAAACGGCATTAGCAAAAAAAGGATGCAAAAATACTTATGAAGTTGATAGAGGCACTGCTAAATCAAATTTAACAGTGATGTTTTCATTTTCTGCTTCTGGAAATGTCGTGCTCATGGTCATTTATCCTTACAAAGGTTTGCCCGCAGAAATTAGGAAATTAATGCCGAAAAAGCGGGGTCTTGGTTTAAGTGACAATGGGTGGATGACCAAAGAAGTTTTTTATGAATACATATCCTAGCTTTTCTCTCCATTTTTAGTCAGCATGGGAATGAAGTTTCCTATAATTTATTTAATTTACACAAAATTTGTATAAGCTATATGCTACGTTCCTGAACGAAATAGTATAATACACATTATGTGCTTCCAATGCTGAAAATCTTAATATGGATAGGTTACCTATACAACTACTAGATCTGTCTGTGAGTTTTAATAATCGACCAATCATTTATTTTTATATCTAAAATTATTTTTGCGGTATCTAGTGTACTTGAAAAAACACTACCAATTTGGCATACAATCAAGTACGACCAGGTAATTTAGTACGATGTTTCCGAACACACTAGAAATTTCAGGTTTTTTATTAGAAATAAATTCAGTGAAAAACTGCTAGTATATAGTGCGAAGTGCGATAGGTTCGGACTCAACCTAAGAATTACAATATGAAATAAATGTTTTTATTTCTTCTCTTGTTATACATAAAACCGATCGATAAAACTGATATGAGATTGAACAGATAAATTTTCTAATTATAAATAATTTCTATCACAAAAGATGTTCAACATAACTGGAGATTACTGTGCAATAGAGCTTTTGGAAATCAATTTTAATAAATACAATTAATAAAAATTCTGTTAGATTTTGCCTTCGTAAATTTAATTGGTAAGTTAGCCTCACCAACTACATAGCAAAATGTCAATCCATTGATATTCAAACCCTTGAATCTAGACCCAATATTGCTTCAGTAATGTTTTCTTATGTTTTATCAGTTAGAATAAACTGCCCATTTATTTTAAATTTGTACAATTTAAATGCTTCAATGCGCAATATACGATCTTGGCGATTTTTATATCTCGAATCTCATAAAACTAATTTATTGTCTGTCTGAGCCTATAATTAACTCTCAACGTAAACAGTTCTTCAAGAGAAAAGTTATTAATTTTTTTTTTAAATTAATTTTATTGTGTACTTTGAGTTATTGTCTTAGTTTAAGCAAAATCTGGTAAGGGATATTCCCAGTAGATTGAATAGATTGTGTTGTCTATTGGGTTGAGTTGTGTAAGAGACAACTCAACTAAATATACTGTTGTTAATGGCAATAGCGAACCCTAAGTTTATTCTAAATTATTAAGTCAGGTTAGCCTAAATAAGTATAAATCAAAGGTGTAAATATTCTAGTAATAGATTTTATTTTTTTCAATTAAAATATATGCAATTAAACAGTACAAATACATTAAAGGTAATATAAATAAAATAATAATAATAATTTTGATACTGTATAATTTGATATTAATATAAATGAAATGAAATTGTTGGCTTGATAAACTTCAATACCTAAAATAAACCCTTTTAAAAAAAAAATATGAAAAAATAAAATGGAGTTATTCTATTTAAGAAACCCTTATTCCAGATAATAATGGTATAGTTTTACACATTTAATTAGAGTTGATTTATACAGCTGAAAATGTATATATATATATATACATATATATATAAAATAAATATACTCGTTGATAAATATTACTCATTCCACTTTATCTAATAAATTGAATTGCATTGCAGTGCAGTGCACGAAAAGGTCTTCTAGTTACTACAATACTGAAAGTAAGATAAAAAAAAATATAGAAAAATGAAAGAAACACGTGATGATTTTTTTGTCATTTACCTTTTTTTTATGTTTTAGGCTTAAATTCTTACCTAAGTGGTTCAAGGTAGAAAACGTGATAACTTTATGTCATTTGTTTTTTTTTGCTGTTTTTTTTTTTTATGTTGTATGCTTACCTACTTCATAATGTTTGGTTGTGTTTTTTATGCTTTAAGCCAATATTTTCAAGTGTTACATAACATCTTAAAGAATATTTTGAATAATAAATAAATAAATAACTGACATAAGATGATGTACGATAAAAAAAAACTTTGATTCCGTTACTGCAGAAATTAAGCCTTGCCATAATATTTTTACAAACAAAAATATTTTAATAAATTTTATTTTTCTAATACGGCAACCAAACTCTATAATATATTCTTTATTATGCCATCTAGGGCAATCTCAGGGTGAATCAATTTAATATGAAAAACCTTTTCTGGTATTTGGTAAAATATTTTGGGGGAAACATTTTTAAATTCGACGATCAACGAGGGAGGGGGTTCAAGAAAATCGAATTATCCACTAGAGAATCGGATATTCCCCAGAATACAGAAGATATACAAGTTAAAGCAAAGCATTTTTCATAATTTTTTTTTTTTTAAATTGATATAACTACCTAACTATTGCTAATTCTGATTGACCGGATATTTTGAGTAAAAACTATTTAAGGTTAATATTTTGGTATAAAAAACTGTAATTTTTGTTAACTTTGGTTATCTCGAAAAAGTTAGATGACCTTTTTTTTTTAATTATTAATTAGTATGATGAAATTTGACTTACAATAATTTGAAATTAATCTTGATCTACAAGTTTAAATAAAATGGCCAACATGTTTAAGTTGAATTGTGTATTAAATAGTACAATTAAATACAATAACAGTTAGGTAGATTTTGCTATTATGAATGGAAACTAACCCGGCTTTCGGTAATGCTGAATTGACGATCAATCAATCAACATTTGATGCGACCGACTGACTGTCAAATCGACAAATGCATACTTTTGACGTCGCCGTCTTTGATATTACCAAACATAAATTTTTGATTTGTGAATTCTTATTTATTGTGGGTATTTTTGGTTTTTATTTCATTTTTTTTTTAAATCCGGTTTTTATAAAGACATGTAATAAAAATTACAAAAAATATTGACTGCCATTTTACATAACCGAAGGCATGACGATCGTCAATTGTCGTCAGTTGCATAACCGAAAGCGTGATGACAGTTGATTTTTTTTACAGTGGCAGCGCAGATGACATTATCGAAAGCAGAGTTGTATATAGTTGTTAATTATTGTTTGGCTCTCAAGCTATTAGTTATCTTTAAAATTCACTGCATGTTATTGGTCCGCTCCTCGAAATTCGAGGAAGTTTTATAACAAATTGTACTCAATATTTCGTTATGAATTGTTTTTCATCATTTCAAAATTATCGCACGAATACTATAAACCTAATACTTTATTTAACAAAAAAAAAAATTTAAATTTAATTATGGGGAGTAATAGAAGCAATTGTACTTTGGTGAATTTAGGGATTGATAGTGTATAACTATACATGGGGTGAAATTTATATGAATTGAAATTTATAATTGAAAATTAAATAAAAATTTAAAAAACATATTTATAATTTAAAAGAATAATAATAAAAATCGGTTGTGAAATGATTCAAATTAAATTACAGATTAAATACGATGACGATTTAGGACATTAATTAATATTATTAATAGATAAAGATAACATCTAGTATTAAGCAGTTGTTGTTAAGATTTTAGAATGCTATTTCATTAAAAATACATTTTAGTTGAGTTGTGTATTACAAAGTAATAGACAATACAACCAAACTAAAAAAAATATTTGGAAAAACTTAACGATGATTGATTTCCTGGACCAGATAATGTACCAGAAATTATCTTAAAAAAGTGTTCTGAATCGTCACATATTCGACATTAATAACTATAATAGCTTTTATTTTGTTATTTACAGTTCTAATGTTTTGATAATGTTTAAATAATATTTTATTTATATATTGAATTGTGTAGAACTGTTTTGGACAATAACAATTAAATGCTAAACACTTTAGCAAAATGTGCAAAAAAGTTTTTTTAGTCTTTTTTGAACTTTTTCGTTCTAGCTTTGTTTACTTTCAACTTTTTTTGTTTAACTTTCAAATTTTAGTTGTCCAAAACTGTTCTAAAAATAAATTCAGAACAAAAAAGATCAAGTTTGGAAAACTGTTTTGGAAAATCTACAGGACACTTTTGGACAAAAAAGTTCAACTAACGGAAACTACTGAACACAAAAATAGGTCATTTTAGATTAGCTTTAGAACACTTTACTGAACAAACTAAATATGTTGTTAAGTTTGACAAATAATTAAATTGTATTGCCAAACATATTAGAGTTTACAGCATATTAAATTGTAAATTACATTTTTTTTCCATTTGACTCTGCTGTGCTGTGATGAATCATGATACTAGCACCCTAAAATATGAGACGACGACATGACTTTTCAATAAATACAATCTTGTTTACAAACTACAAAATTATTTTTAATTAATTTTTATGGAAACCATAGTAAATAGTGCTGGTTGACTGGCAATTCTATTCAATCTACATATTATTGTTATTATGTGTATGCATAATTACAGGTTCATTTTCTCTTCTATATTATTTTATTTTTTTTCGTTTTTATTTTTGAAATTTTTTTTTTTTAATTCTTTTGCACAACAAAATTAAAAATTTTTGTATATTTTTAAATATAGATTTTATTTAAAATAAAGATACTTTTACTTATATTGTATATGCAAAGGAATCTATACAATGTAAATAAATATTTATATTGTATTATGTACATTATGTAGATATAGGTACAATAATATGAATATGAAAAACTGTTATTATTGTTTTTAAATTTTTGCAAAAATAAAATAAAAATCTAAATAAAAAAAAATAAAAAAATAAAAATATTTTATTTTTTTTGTTTTGTAATTTTAAATTGAATTAATTAATTTTGTAATTTTAAATTAAATTAATTCGATTAATTTTGAATATCACAAAATAATATTTATTTTATTTGATTTTAAAAATTTACATTTTAGATTTAAATCTCTATTTGAAATTAGAGAATTTAAATGAATTTTTCATTTTCCATATTTTTTTAGTCATTAAAATTAAATTTTCTTTTTCACACACATGAAATATTAAACCATTATCTTGTTTGTTTTTTTTTCTCTTTTTATCTATTTATTTATTTATTTTCTTATAATTTTTTTTTCTTTTTGATGATTTTTTTTATTACTTTTTTGTATATTACACTTTAATTTATTATCGCTTTTTTCACGTTCAGTCTTGATAATTCGTTTTTTATTTATTTATTCATTTTTTTTTTAATCTACTTTCTTTATTATTCCTCTGTGTGCATTTTATGATAATTATATATATATATACATATATATATAACTATATATTTATATACCTTTTGAGCATATTAATGAATGAGTATGAATATATACATATATATATATATATATATATATATATATATATATATATATAGTATTACACGGTCTGGTTTTTTTTTATATTGTTTAATAATAATATAACTGTCGAGGAACACCTTCTTGAACGCGATTTACAACACACTACTAGAGCAATTCTCATATCCCATAAAAAAAGTATTAAAAAAAAATGTTCATATTTTTTTTTGTTTGCTTGTTTTTTTTTTTTATTCATCTCGTTTTGTTTTTTGCTTTTTGTTGTTATTGTTGTTCCTTTTTGTTGGTAATAATGAGCATAATAAAATATATTATGCATGCATATCCATATATATATATATCTATATATATATATATATATTAAAAAATAATATATATATAAATCTGTAATACACCGAGCACGATTAGTGAAGGAAGCCACACTTTTCGTGGTGTTTCGTGTGCCTTCGTTTTTTTCTCCATTCAATCAATCAATGATGTAGAAAATCAAAATAAATTCTTATTTTATATCTGTATTTTGGTGAAATTATAGTAATTAGACGTTAGCTCAGATGGTTAAAGCGTCAAGCGTTAACATGAGAAATTTTTGTGAGTTCGATTCTCTTTTGAGTCAAATTTTTTTTAAAATTATTTTCCTGATTTCGACTCTCTTTTGAATCGTATTTTTATTGTTTTTATTTTTGAATTAACGCATTTGGATTTTTGCTTTTTAGTAGGAAAAAAAATATTTAGTAGGATACCATTTATACACAAAATTTATAGGAACATTTTAAAGAAACGTATTCACCAATACAAAAAAGAGATAACTGAAATGATGTGATATATTATTATATTTTATCGAACCTACAGATTGTATTATAGTTAATTTTAATAAAAAGCCAACATCTCTTAATTTATAACTAAAAAGTAAATAATACAAATTAAAAAATATTTTTTTTAAAAACTTCATTTTTCCAAGGGTTAAACAATTTTTATAATTACATTAAATGAACTAAAAATGAGGAAAAAAATTAAAGGTAAAAAAGGTAGTTCAAACTCTGTTAAAAAATGCTATGTGTGTAATTCTAACATTTGACATATTCATGTTCGATAAAATATTTGTACGAAAAAGGCAAATATATGAACTTGCCATGAATAGAAGCAAGGAGCGTAAATCAAAACTATGTGCTGATATTTTAAACAGCTATCAGAACTGAAGCATCATAGTTTTAGTGGTGAATATAAATACTAATGCGTTGAATGTTCTGTATGTACTTTCGTTAATGTCAATCAAAGAAAGTATGTATTTTCTTTAATGTCATTTGGAATTACATCATTTATATTCAATTTGTAAAATTATATATTTCTTATCCATTTGTCGGCAAATAGAAAAGAAAAATTGAAAGTACAATAAAAAAATTAAATATATTACATTAGCTAAATTGTTAATATTTCAATAAAATATTAGATTTATTTTTTGTCCAAAAGAGTTTTGATTGTTGTGGAATAGGTTCATAAAGGAATTATTAACTATTAAAAGTATTAAGAATAAAATGATTCTAAATTGATTTTTTTTGTTTTGAATTTTTTTTAGAGCAGTTTCTGACAACAACTATATTCTGAGCAAAAACTTTGTAGGTAGTTACACATATATATTTTTTTAATTTAAGGACTTGAATAGTCACATCAAAAAAATGTACTCCGAACTGTTATACCAGTATACCAGAGTTCTTTATGAGTAGTTCTTATTTGAAAAGGAATTTTTATTTGACCAAGCAACACATTTTAAAATTTATTTTAAATACCAATAATTAAAATTAAACCCACCTATTAATTATTCAAACATTTTAAAAATATAAATAAATAGCGGATCTTTGATTTGATGATTATATGTATATACATACTAGAAAACCCCCTTGTAAATATTCGGCCGGGAAAAAAAGGATTTTTTCTGTGAAACGGCACAATAAAATGAATTTTAATAAATTTTAACATTTGATATGCTTAAAGTATCTGAAAACAATGTATAGAATAGTAATATTAATAGCGAACCACAAAAAAAAAATTGTTCAAAGTTTTAATTTAAGTTTAAAAATAAAAGAAAATTTCTTTCATTAATTTTATTTAATAAAACACCTTATTTTGAATTTACTTTTTTTATTTATTTATAAAAAACTTTTTTATTTCTTATATATATAGTGAATGCATTTCTATGCTATCGTATCACAATATATATTTTATTAAAAAATTAATATTATTTTGTGGTATTCAAAATTTAATTTAAAATAATTACAAAAAAAAAAATATAAGTTAATCTTTATAAATTTAAAAGAGAACAAAAAAAATATCAGATAGAATGAAACTTTTTTTATAAGATTTTATTTGACATCAATTTTCAGTAAGTCTTGTATATGTAATATCAATCAATAAATAACAAGGTCAAACATTTTCAAAAAGTTGGAATTTATCTCCCTGAACTTGCCTTCACCCATGGTCAGCTCTAAACAGCAATGTCAAGAACAACACAATCCACTGCTCTAAAAATTAAAATTCTTGAAGGACCAGGACAGGGGAAAACTGAGACAGGGACACTATAAATGTTGCATACACTAGGAGGTTTTCTAGAATATTCCATATTATTGAATTTTTTCTATATGATAAATTTTAGAACTTGCTCATAATAATTGGGAAACGGTAACGGTACTAAGTCATAGTTATGATTAATTGTTTAATAAAATTTTCGGAAACTATTTCTATTAAAAAATAATTTTCCAATTAATTTGAGAAACGGTAGTTTTATAAATATTCCAACACATTACGTTTTCCCAATCAACGCGAAAAATCAATTAATCGTTCAATAGTATCAATTATGGTAAAGGGTTTCGGTGGTCTTAGTTGTTTAGTATTTTTCGAGACTTTCATCTTGCATCGAGAAATAAAAAAATAATTAAAACAAATTAAATCTTATAAAAAAAAGTTTAATTCTATCTGATATTTTTTTTAATTTATAAATATTAACGTAAAACTTTGAACATTTTTCATTTTTTTGTGGTTTGTTATTAATATTACTATTCTATACCTTGTTGTCAGATACTTTCAAAATGTCAAATGTTTAATTTTATTAAAAAAATTATTTTATTGTGTCGTTTCACAGAAAAAATCCTTTCTTTTCCTCGGCCGGGTATGTACCCGGGGGTTTCTTCTAATTATACATAAAAGTATATGCACAATAAAAATCTAAAATACTCTTTTTATATACAACCTTATATATCGGTAAATTTAATTTATATCTTTATATAGTTAGATTCTAATTATATGTGCAGATGTATAATATGGGGGGCATCATTTATACAAAGACAAAATTTTCCTATTTATTGGTTTTTCTTTTTTTTTCTTCTTGAATTTTATAATGCTCGTATCTATAACTCGGTATAGAAAAATGTACAATTATATATATATATATATATATATACTTATTATGCATAGAACTTTACACACTATGAAAATATATTTCAATACACACCCTGTTTACATACATAAATAAATATAAATATAGTATAATAGATTTGTTTCATCGTTTGTAATTCTTCAAACCCCCCATTTCTATTTAAAAAAAAAATATGAAAATAATAATATGTAAGTGTGTGCATATATATACATTTAGTGATTTATTTTATTTTATTTTTTTTTATTGTTCTTCTTACTCTTGGGATAATATAGCGAGCTTATTGCTTCATTCATTTATATTGTGTCATTTACTTTCGGTCGGTATACAAATTATTATAGTCATTATATCATACTGTATTTTCTACTGACTCTTATCTTTTCGTACTGCTTACGTCACATTTACCCTTCAATTTTCAAATATAAGGGTGCTGTTAACTGCTCTACTTTGCATTCATTTTTTCTGACATAGATATATGTTTCCATTTTTCAAATTTTTTCATTTTAAATAAATGGAGATAAAGTAAAAAAAATGTTAAATAAATGAAAAATTGAATGTCAAAAAAATGGCAATAAATTTTTATCCCGAAAAAGTCCATTCCAAAATCCCAATATATAAGTACAATATTAAAAAACTCATGAGTACATTACACAAAAGTTACTAACTGTCATAACCTTTATTTATCCCTTTCAGTATACATCTCTAACCCGTTCGAAAACTGTGGGAGGGTTCAATAGGCGAAGTATACTGTATACACCTCGACTTTCGAAACGTCTAAAAAATAGTTAAAACACAAAGTCTTGTGTTTACATTCGTCAAATCTATGACGAATATATAACAACCCGTCTCACAATCGTATTTTTTGACGATCCGAATGTCACGGACAGTTTTTCAGACTTTTCCAGATCAAACCAAATTTGTTTTTTGAATTTCAGAAATTGAATAAAGTTGTTTTTCAACCATATATTAATATATATATATATATATATATATATATATATATACCCTTACGAGTATATAATAAATGAGTATGAATATATATATATATAGAGACGACTAAATGAATTTTCTGGTCAATAATAATGATTATGATGATGATGATACTTACCATATGAGCTTAGTACCGAACTTACTATAAATTTAAATGAAATTACAATTATTATAGGATCTCTGTACATTGGTATTTTCACTGACTGTTAAATTATGCTGTTCTTTGCCTCACACACCTTTCAATCTACAAAACATTACAGCTTTTTTGAAACGAACAGTTTTACGTGTTGCTTTAAAAAAATAACAAAATTTTTGGCAATTCTCGAGCAGTTTTTTCCTAAACTAATCCACTCAAAAAGGCAATAAAAAATTTTGGGTATACATTATGGCTTATGAGGATGTTTTTCTCTTGAAAACAGAAACTCTTACTTCTAACATTTCATAATTTATTTTGTTTTTATACCCAAGATAATTTAAAAAAAAAAAAAAGAAATAACAAGCTCATAATAAATCGCGTTCTTTTCAACTCAATTTTTCATTAGAAATAATGCTTATACTTATGTATAATATAATAATATATATTTTTTATTCTACATACTATTATTCTCAACAACAATAAAATAGCTATTTCTTTCTCCCACTGCATCTTCAAAATGAATGAATACTTTATACTCGTATAATGTAATAATTCTAATATTTATAATACCATTAATATTTAAATCGAATACCAAATGGCATAATGACTGACATAACACTGTAATGAAAGAGTGTCAGGCTGCCCAATGAACTGTGCTGCAAAAAAAACTTAAAAGAAGGCAAAATAATTTATCATTAATGGATCTTTTATACGAGGATTAGTTTTCTGCTATATTCATTTTTAAATTCTATCCAATTACAACAACTTGGCCTTTATATGGGTACTTTTTTTAATACCATAAAAAAATTTAAAATACCAAACACAATTAAAAGGCGTTAACAGAAAAAATATTTACCAAAAAAAAAAACATGTCAATGAATTGGTTTCACAACAGTGAGAAGCATTTTATTTTCAGCTGAAAAAAGTCTACAAAATAATGCGAGCGTAGAGTTTTTCCCTTACGTCTATTACCTCTTTCCTAAAGGCAAAAACTGTACAGCAGAAAAATAATACTCGTTAAAAATCCCTAATAATCTTTACACTATTAATCTGTAAATTGAAAAATGTATGGTACTTAATATCTGAACGATTTTTATTATCATTATTAAATCATATAAATTTAAATGAAGGGAAATATAATATTAATTTAAAATCTTTATTTAATTTTCAATTATTATAAATTTAAATTTAAAATTTCACCCCATGTGTATAAGTAATTTTAACATACAAAAAATTTCAATTTAACAAAGGCAAATGAACAAAAAAACAATTATGTAGTAGCAAATATATATTGAAATTATGGAAAGCAATTCATACGGAAATGATTACGATTTTTATCAAACTTGGCCAAATACTAGTATCATTTATAACGGACAAACAAAACAAAAAAAAAACTAAAATTAAATAAAAGGATTATCCGAAATTCAATCAACACAAAAAGACTTAATGAACTGGAACTTTCACTTTGCAACAATTGATGAAACGTTGGCCAAAAAATGTGAAAGTCAAATTTTTTATGCTCCAGTACGAACTTAATAACCAGTTTGAATTTGGAAATGTTGAAAATAATGTCAAATATACAAATAATACAAAGGAACTGAATAATTCACATTCGATTGATTATTAAAATATGTCTGCAAAAATTATGAAAATATGTAATAATAATTTATGTATCAACCTGTATAAATACAATTTAACTGGCTAAAACTGTAACAATTCTAAATCAATTCGTTTAGCTCCAGTTGTGTCCAAAATAATGGAGAAAGTAGGAAATAATCAATTCTGACGAGATATTAAGATCTTCTCTAAACAAACGACAATATATGGGCTTAAAACACAGAAATAGCTATCATTGACATGTCAAAAACCATGTTCAAAAGTTTAAAGCAAAAGTTTCTCTTTTATTTATGGATTTCACTAAAACCATATTTGAAACGATGGGATGACGAACCTATGGCACGCGTGCCCAAAGTGGCACGCAAATCAATTTCGATTGGCACATACATGTACATTCTTTCATTCATATGTACTAAACCAAATGCATTTTTAATTTTGAATAAAATTGAACTCTATTCAATGCTTATAATACTTTACAAAACAAAACAAAGAATTTTCACAGATTTCTGGCGCCTTTATTTCAACGTTATATTATTTGTATATGTAGGTGTACATATGTATACATTTGAAAATTTAAAGCATTTCAATGTTCAAAACATAAACCAAATTTGGTCAATTACGAAGTCTGGATTGGCAGCATTTGATGATATATTGAGCATTGTTTTCAAAATAATAAAAAATTAAAAAAAATTAAATGAAGAAGAATACGAAAACATGGACAATATGTGTTGTATGTTTTTGGTGTTTGCTTCCAGAGATATTTAATGCAATGAAGAAATTGTCTTTATCTATTCATAAACTTTTTCCATTAATATATAGCTGTAAAAACTTATTTTTGATAATGAATCACACAAAATGTGATGTACGAAACAGACTTAAAGACGAATTTGGCGAGGTTTGTATTTCCTTAAAATTATCAAACTATCATCCTGATATTGATGCATTAAAAATCATTATGCCAGTACTGAAAGAGATTTAAAATACATCCAAACAAGATATGAACCAACTTTTTTGCAATAGAGTCGTACACTGAAACAATTATTGATCTTAAAGCAGAAATTTACTTATTTACAGACACGATATTAGCAGACACATCGCACATTTATTATTAAGTGTCGATTATAATCAATTCGAAACGTCATTTCGAATAGGTGATTATAATCGTTCAGATCTGATTCGAATATTGGCAGTTTTTTAACGCTTTTGTTTACATTTTTGGCATTTCAAAAATTCAAAGTTCAAGAAATACAAAAAGTTAATAAAACAAAAGTAAAAAATAAAGTTAATAAAAAAAACAGAGAACTTTAAATAAGGTCAGAACTACAAATTAAGTTTTTGTAAAGTTTTTTTTTATTTTATATTAGTTTTATTAGAAGATAAGTATTTACAATCTACTTAATAGATATTTACTAATATTCAAATTTTTTCACTTGAAATATTATCTATAACAAAAATTATTTTATTTTTTTTACATTACTTATTGCTTCTTCTATCCATAACTCTTCTATATTTGATAAATAAAAAAATTATATTTATAAAATTGTAATTATAGAAAATATTTACCTAATTTAGTATTTTCACAAATATTATTTGTGTTCTCCATTTTTATTCTTGTTTTGTTATTAATGTTCTTTTCACTATTTTTAGGTTATGTTTTTCGAAAAATTTGAAATTTGCTCAACCTTTTCGATCCGATTCGATTTAATTTAATTAATATAACCGATTATAAAATGCCATAAGAGCAAATTTGACAGCTGTTCGAATCGGATCGGATCTAATTGATTATAATCGGCACTTTACTCTGCGAATGTGACAAACTTCACACGGTATAAAGACTATAATAGTACGTTTTCAAGCTCATGTTTATGGATAAACAACTAGCTCATAAACCAGTCAAATGTCAAGTGTTCACAAGGTTTTTTGGAAAACAATCAGCTGTTTCACATATTTATTATTATATAAAAAAAATAATCATTTTAATTTATTATCTCTTTTTCCATTTGATTTTTTTACTTATATATAAAGCCTTATTATATATACACTTTTAATATATAAAACAGATTAAATTAAGTGAATTAAAAATAAAAATGCATCTTTTACAATATCCTTTGTTTTAATTCTTCTGTTAACTTTCCATGTTAGTCTTGTAATTTCTCAATCATTTCTATAACTCTATAGAATTTTTCTTCACTTTTTTCTATTAAAGTTATACAAGATTGTCCAATTCATCGTGCTGATGATAATTGAGAATTTATACTAGATTTTTCGTTTTTTTGATGATCATTAATTGAAGCTAAACTAATTTCACACAAATTCACAAGAATTTCATCTATTCTTGGTATTTTGCAACGAATTAGAATTTCTAATTCGTTGGTATTTTGATTTCTTTTTGTTTTTGTTTTTTTTTGACAAAATGACAAAATGAATTTATGACAAAAAAATCAAGGGTCATGCAAAAAAAAATTTAAAATCGACAAAAAATCGAAATTTCATGGATGGGTTACATGTTTTTGAAGTGGTTTATGATATAAACACCTCGCTACTTGTTTATAATTTTCAGCAAATTTGTATGGGAAAACCACTACGTAAACAACCAGTTTATCATAAACAACATGTTTATCCATAAACATGAGCTTGAAAACGTACTATAAGGTGTAGACTTAATAATAAATAGACTGGCAATCTAATATTTCTTTCTCTTTTCTTCTAATTTGATTTCCTATCTAGAGACTTTCAGCCAAAAATATTATTATGCAATTTCTAATTTGTATACGTTTGGTGCACTCAGCTGTTATTTTCTGAAATTACTTTGACTAAAAACCAAAGATGAGCAGAGCAGTTTATTTTACTTTAGTAGAACATTTTTTTAACAACTAAAATGAAGTAAAGTTTTTAGTTTTTATTTAAAAATGTTATTCTTTTTTCCATACCACCCATGTGTGTGTTTTTTTTCTGTGGTTTCCTCAGGAGGCTAAATATAAATATTTTTATAAAGCTAGCTTTAACATAACAATAAGCATAAATAACAAATATAAGAACATATTTACATTAAATAGAAGTATAAAAAAAATAATTTAAGACATGCACAAATTAACATGAAAAACAAATAAAATTTACAAATTATTAGAAACATTCATTATCATAAAATAAAATAACGAACATAAGCAATTATTGTTACCTTACAGACCAGCAAAAAAAAAATTCATTTATTATATTTTTAATTTATTTAATAAGGTTTCGGTTTTTGTTTTACCAGTGTGGAATAGTTTAACTGTTAAATATTTTTCGACAATCAATTTTATTAGTTGCATTCTAAAACATGATCGGATATATTATTAAAAACACTATCCGGAATATTGCTTAATATAATATTAACTAATTTATAATAAAAAAATTTTCACTCAATATATGTCAATCATAATTTTTCCACATCCTTTTACGCAGCATTTACGTCCAATTTGTCAATATATTTTTTTATATTTTTAATAAATTTTAAAAAAATGTCCCTACTCTATATACTAAACAGAAAAAACTCTCACCAAATTTTCATATTTTCCCGGAATTATGGCTGAAGAAACTATTACTAATCCATATGCATGGTACACTCAGCTGTTTTTAATTTTGGGCTAAAAATTTTTGCTCGATTGACAGTCTATGATATAAGGTAATATCACAGATAAGTAATTATACAGATGAAGCAGTTCTAACAAAATATTCGAGACATAAAAAATTAATAGCAGACATCTAACAGCGGACAATTTTAGCAAACAGCTTTTGAAAAACAAAAATAGTGAAAATAAAAGATAAAAAACAAAAGCCTTTTTAAAAGTTTTTTGCAGCGATAAACAGTTTTTTTTCTTTTTATATGGTTTATTCCTTATTGTTAATTTACAGGAATGTTTTCTTCTTTTATTAAATTAAATTTACTTAAATATAATTTATAAAAAACAGTTGTTCTTGCGGATTTTAAGTTTTAATTTTTAATGAATTTATTTCAGTTTTATTATTTGTTTTTAAATTTTTTTAAAAATTTATTCACTATAAAATTTATAATATTGAAAAACGTAAAATTGATAAACAGGTCAAAATAATCGTGTTAAGATTTTCAGTGAACAGGTAGAACTTAAAGTATCGTTCAAATATGACGAAATATATCGAAATATATAGCATTTGGGAGTCAAATTTAGGGTTTTTCTAAATATATTCAATTATTTGCTACGCCAATTCCAATATTTGCTAAATCAATTCAGGTTTTTTTTAAGTACAGAATTTTGCTAAATAAATTCAGGTAACTTTAATTTTAATTTAGATTTTTACGAAATAAATTCAAGTATTTTTTTTTAAATTTAGGAATTTATATTTTAATCAAGGTTAAGAAAAAAAACACATATTTTTTATAAATAAAAAATCAAAATTATTTAAAATCAACATTGTTTTGTCATCAGTACAATAGCCCTTAAATGTGATGAAGACAATTCGGTTTAGCAAGTACCTGAATATATTTAGAAAAAAAATCTCAATTTGACTCACAAATGCTACACAATATTTACAATAGTCTCTTAGATACATACATACATAGCAATTTATTAACGTGTTTCAGGCTTTTTTCTATTATAGAAAAAACAAAAAATTTTATATTCCAAATATTGTTTTACAAGATAGGTACTGAATATTATTACATAATTTAAAAACAAATAAAAATAATTATTCAATTTAACAAATCTAACAAATTTTAAAAAAGTTGTATATTTTGTATAAATTAATATATATTTAATATATAATATATATTATAAAAAAAATATATATTTTGTTGTATAAATTAATCATGCAACTATATATATATTCACTTAATTATTAGGTTTTAAAGTACATACATATTATAAGTTGAAATTCCATTTCATTACACCGTTGTATTAAATAAAAACTCTTCATAGTTCTTGTGCAACAAATACAAAATCAGCAAATTATTCCAATTCCTCCATACTAACCGGTATATTCTCAAATCTCAAGAATATGAACCAAACAAATTCAATAAATTTTTCTGTTTGCAACCTGCAAAATCAACACTGCCCAATAGCTTTCTAATTTTGTTCATTTTGTTTTTTATTATTCTTATTTTGTAAAAGCTGGTTTTGTTTGCAGCGCAATAGTTGTCTCATTTTTTTGGCGAATTAAGAGATCTGTATATAATTACTTATCTGTTGTAATATATTCCGAGTTGAAATTTTGAAATCTTCTGAGCATGTACGTGATCAACGACAACAAACAATCTGACAGCTGATATCAGTATTTTGTAAACCAATGAATTTTTGAATTCAATGTTTTTAGAGCGAAGTTAATATTGTGATAAATTTTGTGATATTAAAAATAAAAAATAAATAATAAAATTTGAGATATTAATTCAAACTTAGTTTGCAACAAGTTTCAAAAATGGTAATGTGTGCAGTGTTTGATTGCTTTAACAACAACAACAAAAGACTTAAATTAATTTTCAAAATTAAATTGATATGAGCTATTTGTGTTTTCCTAAAAATAATATTTCACAAATATGGAAAAATAAGTGTAAAAGAAAGGATAACTTTAATATAAAAACTATATTTACTCTAAGCATTTCAAAGAGAAAGGTTTTGCAAGAAACTTACAGCACAAATTGCTAAATTACACAAAACGGCAAAACAAACCAAGAGCAGGTCCTTCAGAAAATTTACCATCTGTTTCTGGATCTGTTCCGTTAAATGTTCTATCTGTAAAACACCAAGAACTGATAGAGCAAAAAAAAATCTTACACGATTTATTAAATTATATATTAAATTATTTTTAATTCTTATAATAATGGAAGTGAAATGTTAGTAGGAAAAAATTATGTCAAAAATTTATTAGATTTAGCTGGAAATATTGATAAACATAGAAATAAAAAAACAAACTGTTGTATGTAAAATGTTATATGTAAAATGTATTTTGAAATCAAAATTTTAAACGCAAAAATTATAAATTATTAATAAAACTATTATTTAAATAAACTTTGTAGATTACAAATGTAGAAAAAAACTGAAAATAAAATGTACATATATGAAATGTCACCACTGTTTTATGGACCAAATTTTTATATGTTCCAGGTAGAAACTTTTAATATTCTTTTATAAATTTTCAGGATTTTTTTTTATTTCATATTTTTATAATTTTACCTGTTTACATTTTAAAAAAAATTTAAAAAATTTGCTTTATAATACACCAAAATAAAAATAATATGAAGTTGTCATTGGTGTAGTCATTTTGTTAAAAAGAGACAGCACCACATATGCGCATTATATATTATATAGTTTGTATATCGCGCCTTTATATTTAAAAAGCCACTAAACAAATTTTTGCTTCGTTAAAAAAAGATTTTATTTCATGGAAAAACGAAGTCAAATTAATTTTCGTAAATTTAAATAATTTAAAACAACTAAATATATTAAAGATAATTTTAATTAGACATATTTTTACTAAATTGTATGCTTAGTTATATTGTAAATAAAGAGATGTTTTAAATATAATAATAATAATAAGAATAATAATGCGCAGACGATATAAGTTCGAAAGTTGAATTAAATCGAATTTATGCTGTTTTTAATTTTAATAATTTTTTCGAACCGAACTGATCTCATATGTAAAAATTTTTGCAAATGTAATTTTTTGTATCGAAATTTTTACGTTTGAACTTATGACACGGAGCCGCAGTAGACAGGATAACATCGAATTCGAATAGATCTCCCGATTGACGAAAAGACAAAATAAAAAACAAATGGTCAGTTGTAAAATAAGTCGGAAATAATACCCTAGTATTGTTAATATAAAGATTTATATTTTGATGTCGCTTTTGTATTATATTTATTACTGATTATTATTTGTTTTTGTTTTTTATTGTTTTTTTGTCTGCGCTGTACTCTTTATTTTGGTACAAATACATTTATTTTATTTGTTTGTTTGTTATTTTTTGATTTTTATTTTTTTTTCATTTTACAGTTTTTCTAATTTTTTTTTTTTTAATCTCGTTTTCGTTCTGTTTGTTTGTATTTATTTTAATTTAAAAATAAGACTGAATTTAAAGGAAGCTCAGTAAATTAAGGTCTTTGAAAAATACAAAAAAAAAAAAAAATCAAAACATTCAATGTAATGTATATTAGCTATAATGTCCCCTAAATCTAGTGTACCTAATATAGGAGAATTTACCGTATGTTGGCGCCGCAATAAAATTCGAGCTCAAAATTCAAAAAGTTCTTAAGATTTAATTTTTTTTTTCTGTTTTGATTATTATTTTTATTTATTTTTTTATTTATTTTAATTTTTATTCAATTTGAATTAAGGTACTTACATATTATTACTTTTTATGATTTTGAAACTTAAAATATATTTGTTTTCACTATAAAATATTATATACTAAATAAAAAAAATAAAAATAGAAAATAAACTAAAAAAAAAAAAACAAAAAAAAAAACAAAAACAAATAATACAAAATATATATTATCAGAACAATATTATTATATACATGTGCAGCCTACATAGTATGTATGTACATATTTTATTATTTTTGGTTTTTGTAAATCCGGTTTGTCAAAATTATATACAACAAAATTTAATATAATTTCGTTTATAATACAAATTTTTATTCAAAAAATAATTAAAATTATTATTATTGTTATTGACACTATAGGCGACCTGTATGATATTAGTATTATTATAGTGATTACCTTCTCCACGTCACATAAACGAACTGAATCCTGAACCGATTATATATTCTTCAGGCAAAATTATAGCTATAAAAAATATCTGGATGGTCTCTGAAAATAGAATTTATAAAATTTCTATCAGATTATTGATACCAGACTATGTGAGCGTATCATATGATGATCCACTTCATCATATCACAAACACAAACGGGGTCAATCATGATAGTCTACTGGGTTTTGACCTTTTCAATTTTAGAAAAAAAGTCAATTTTTGCTAACATGAAAGTTTAGTGAGTTGTTATAAGTCAACTGGGTTGACAATTTCAAGTCAACCAAAATTTTGCTGTTGACTTTGAAGAATTAAGCATATATATTTTTTTTTTTACTTCTATGAAATTTATTACTTAATTTGATAATTAATAAAACATTTTTAAGAAAATTTTTAGCAACAAAGGCAGCTGGAAAAACTGGTCAAAACTTATTATTTAAATATACAAAATTTAACAAAAAATTTTTAAAAAAGTATTTAAAACACATTTTATAATATTAAAATAAATTCAATCAAATCATATGTTTTAACAGCATTTTTATCAAGTCAATTTTATGATTGCGTGACTTATTTTTGTTGACGTTTTTTTTTATTAGAAAAAAAGTCTAATGTCATTAGAATTTCATAATTGACCACTTATATAGTTTCCAGGCAGACTATAGCTATTGAAAAGAATTTATAAGATTTCTATCAGATAATTGATTCTATACAAGGCGACATGTGGGTAACATAACCACAATTTCAGCTCACCATATTAAACACGAACTGATGGATCATTACATATTCATCAGACAGACCCATAGCTATGAAAAATCTATGATCCGAAAAAATACTCTTTCAAATTTCTATTAGGTTATCAAACAAGTAAACCTATAGATGGTACAGTGTCATTTGACTACAGTAATCAGAAGGTTTCGAGGTCTCGAACTCTGCTCAGTTCATGAATGTTGAAATTTAAAATTTTTGTTTTTTATTCTTAAAATTTAATAAATAAAAAAATACAAATCAGCTGTAGTAAAGATAATTAGATATCTGTATCTAAGTAAACAGTTTTAAAAGAGATAATTGTACAATTTATGGAGTATAAAAATAAATAAATAAAATAAAAATAAACCTATGAGGCAAAATACCAAAAATTTTGCTGAAATCTGTATAAATTGCATCTGCTTGCAGAGGGCATCCTCCATATTTGTAATAAAGGCAGACGTTGATTCTACAAAGTTAGATACCACGGAATTACTTTTTATAAATCCACGCTAGTTATGTAGAGTCGAATTCAAACACCTTAGGAATTGCGGATAATTTAGGATGGAAACGGCAATTAATTACGTCATTTTTATCGTTTTTTGTGGGTGGGTCTTATGAAAGATTTTCTTCAAATTAAAAGAAAAATACCAGATTAAAGGGAAATGTATTGAAGAGTTGAGTGAATTAGAACAGTTTTTTTCAGATAAATTCAAGAACTCCATCAGAGCCAGAGAACGTATTATTATAAAGTTTTGATAAGTATTTCTCTACATGGACTAATCTCGCATTTTATGAAAGTCGTTTTGGAATAATTATCCAAATGGTCAAAATAGCTGTCATTATGTGTAAAAATTTCACCTAAATAAGAGGTAGCAAAAATTACAGAAAAACTCAGATATACTTCGCATCGCTAATGGATTTAACATTAAATTTCATAATTGAAATTGATCACTTTTTCGTATTGAGTTGACATAGTTCCAAAATGTTTTAGGATTTGTTATGATTTGATTTGCCTGGCTTTGTTTTTTTATTTCTTAGTTCTTTAATATAAACATTGAACCATCGCGGACCAGTATTAATGTCCTTGTTTTTACCATGGCTAGCTAAGCCCGTTATCAATGATTTCCCAAAATTTGATAATCCTCGTTTCTAAATCATAATTTCCCAAGATTTCGAAATCGTGTGGTGTGGTTGAAAATAGCTATTATGACCATAATAACCATAAATATTTGTGTGGTTAAAATTGTAGTGGTAGGAAATAATATTTTATTATAATGCATAAACGAAAAATACATATTAGACCTTGATAAGACCTCCAACGTTTTTTTTTTGTCAAACCTTGACCATGTGCAAAAATTCAACTATCAAAACAATTAAAGTTCATTCTAGAACACATTAAATGCGACTATCAATTCCAACTCCTCTCAATTCAATAAAATCTCAATTTTGAGGTTATTTTTTTTTGCCTAAATTGGGATTTTATTTGTGAAGATTCAATTATTTTAACTAAAGCTTCAAGAATTTTTGTAATTTTTTTTTATATTATAATCGAAACTTTGATTATGTACCTTTGAGTACTTTGAGTACTTGGTACGTTGACTATTTACAAAAGGAATAGTTAAAGGAAGAAGAAAAATTAAGTGGAAAATAGCAAACAATGTTGTTAATATTCGTTTTAAACTTCTGCAAATTATAATTAAAAAATATTTCTCTTATTTAAATTGTTGCTTTGGAGATATTCTAACTATAATAAAAGAATTTCCATTACCGGACTTAAACAATTAATGAAAAAGATAGGAACTTCATGTTTCTCGTGTTATACAACAGAATCGCTTGAGAGGAGGAAGAAATGATATTTTGTTCCTCGGAAAAAATACCAACACCAAGTACATATCTATAAAATAGAATAAAACTGCTTCAATACTACAACGATTACCAAGTGGTATAAGGGATATGGTCGCATCATTTATATCGCCTATAAGACGAATGGCGCATTACGTTAAAAAAAAAACGCCGCAGTGAATAAAAAAAAACAAAGGTGGTTGATAGACATTAGAATTTTTAGTTATAGTCAGGCTGCCTTAAAAGCTGTTATCTGCTATCCTTAAAAGCTGTTAGCTGAAATCTGGATACCGAGTCATAGTGGCATGACTGGAAATGAGAATGAGATTGACTAGCCAGGTCATCAGCGGGTAACATTTATGGACCCGAATCGGCAATAGGTATATCCATTGGTAATATTAAGCTATCGATAGAAAACAGCCTGAAGAGAGAAGCAAACATTCTATGAGAGTCTGCAAAACATATGACATATTAAAGTCACCTCCGTACGGTAAAAAAAGGTAGTCGAATGTGGGTCACTTTCTTATTTTAAACAAAATTGCTTAAAACATTTTTCGTGAAAGTTTGTTATTTTTTATTATCACCATTGCACAGAATTATTAAAGTTTAGAGGTTCAATATTTTTTTTTTTTTTTTGGAAATTAGAGAATACATTTTCCCAGTATTAGGAATAGTCTGAAAAATTATATTTCGTATTAAAATGAAACTACAAGTAAAGAAATAATAAGAATTGGTTATCATAATAATAATAGTAATAATAATTAAAATTATAAAAACAACAACAACAGTAATAACAATAATACTAATGATGAAAATAATAGTAAATAATAATAATAAATATAATAATAATAAATAATAAATAATAAATAATAAATAATAAATAATAAATAATAAATAATAAATAATAAATAATAAATAATAAATAAAAAATAAAAAATAAAAAATAAAAAATAATAAATAATAAATCATAAATCGAAATCATAAATCATAAATAATAAATAAATAATAGTAATAATAATAATAATAATAGTTATAACATTATTATTAATATACTGGAAGATCACTTATAAATAATCGATTTTCTCATTGCTTGTACCCAGCTTGAAACTTTGTCTAATAAATACAAATAAATCTATATGTGTGATTTATTTATATATCTACGAAACAAGGTAGGTTTATTTTATTTTAATTTTTGTTTAATTTTTTCTATTTTTTATACATACTTTAATTTCTCATTTTTACTTTAATTTTGTGGAATGTGCAACAATGTTTAATAGTTTAAAAAATATTGATTTACCATTTGGCTATCTGTAAAATTTCGTCACGGAAAACTTATCAAAATATTCAATAATAATTTGGATAAAAGTTATTCAAAAAAAAAAATCTACAGTTTAGTTAAATATTTCCAATTTTCAATTTAATTTTGTGAATGAAATTAAAATGGAATGCACTTTTAAAAACAAAAAAAAAACAATTCAATTACAATAAGATGTCAAGCCGTTAAAATCGACTTTAGCTAAAAGTGATAAAATCGTTTTTTTCTTACTATTTATCTCTGCTGGTACATTAATATACAATTACCTGTCCAATAGAAACCAAGCTGTTTATTGTGATAATTATAGAGCAACATCAGGGAATAAATCTATATGGAGGTGATATTTATATATGAAAGCTATGAGCTTATGGAATAAATATCCGTAGTTGTCAAATTAAGAAAAGCTAAGAGCTTATAAGATATTTGACTTTCTAGTATTAGCTAAGAGCAGTATTAGGAAGGAATGCAATTGATTGAGACGACTATCTTCGAATTCAAATCTTGATTGATTTTATTCTGGCAAATTCTTGCCTTTATATACAAAAAATATTGTTAATTCTAAGTAAAACAATGTTATAAATCTTGACATTAATAATTCTTAAACTACCTAAGACTATGTCATATTTCTCAATCCCATTTTAGTGAAATAAATATGATTAATACTAAGATATGTTCATTATAAGTAAACGGGGATGGATTTAAGCCTCATGGAACTAAAATATGGTATAGCGCAAGGCTTACTAGGGCCTTTCATTCAAAAATTTAATTTGATGCAATATACTTTTCTGGTAAAAAATTTATGACCTGAATCCGAATGCATGTATTTGAATCCCAAGCAAAAAAATTAACACATCATACCTTAAAAAAAAATAACATATCATAACCGAAAATTTGATTTTTTAAAATTAGACAGCTATTACTTGAAAATGATAAGCCTCTGATTTCCGTTCAGTAAATACTTACCATCAGTTAGGTACATCAATTCTATCTCGTAAGAAAAAACTGGTGAAGAACGCTATGCACTCCAGCTTAAATATCTTCGGAGCTGTAAAATTTAATATAGATCTATCGTATCTATTTAAATGCTTATTTCACATATTTTTTAAACAGGGTGGTCTAACCTGAGAATTGTTTAAGGGGTGATTTCATACAACATTTTAGGAAAAAGTCTATATTTTAAGTCTAATTTTAGTTAGGTAAATCAATTCTAAAAACAAAAAAAAATGCATTGTACTCCAACCTGCATCTTCGGAACTGTAATGGATATATTTTAAACATTATAAGTTTTGTATTATCCATTTTTATACCTAAAACTTTATTTTAAAAAAGTGATTCATAATTTAAAAAAATATTTCTAAATAAATACGAAAAAATATTTTTGTCTACTTACCCATTTAAAAAAAAAATATAAAATAATGACAATGAAATAGTTTTTTTTTTTCATAAAAAAAAAAATCATAAATCCATTGCATTGCAACTTTTCCGTTGTGATATTATGTTATGCAAGATTTCATTCGTTTTGAATTAAAAAAATGGCTTGAAAATCTGGCATAAATAGCAAAATTCTGCAACAGTAAATTATGCGCCAACTATAATGATATTACCAAGAACCATGACATATGTGTCATGTAATATTCCAACAATTTTTGTTGAACAAATTTCGGCATAGTTGACCCCATTTGTCAGAGTATAGATGACAATTTTGTGATCAAATTTGCCAATAATTTGTGAACAATTTGTCATCAATTTGTGGGTAATTTTGTGATCAATTTTGATTATTTTGTAAGGACTTCTAATAAATGAAAAGAAGTGATTTTTGCATACCTCACGTAAGTAAGTCAAGGGATAAAGTAAAAACAAACAAACAGCTGCTGAGAGCAGGCTGCTATAAGCAATCCATTTAGAGAACATTTTTTTTGTAATTGTGAATTAAGTTTTGTTTGAAAAAAAAAACAAAACAAAATAAAATTTTGTTATTTCAAAACAGGAACAAATATTATTTTAATATTAAATACTTTATTTTTAAATTAAAATGATACATAATGTTGTATTAATTATTTTTATTTATTTATTTTTTTTTTTTTTAAATATATTTTTATCAATTTTATAATATAAATATTAATTATTAATTTATATATATGTATGTATATGTATATACACACATTATTATATATATATATATATATATGCAATTTATATATACATACATATATATATATATATATATATATATTTATATACATAATTTTTGTAGATATATATTTGTTTGCATTTCTAATCTTCTAAATTCTCTTGTTATTATTTTTTTTCTATTTTGCTTTATATTTTTTCTTTGATAGTTTTTATTACATCTTTTTTGTTTCATCATTTTTTTACTATATGTTGTAATAAATAAACTTAAGCTACAATTTAACAAAGTATACAATATTTTTCTATTTTTTTTTTAATTAATATTTATTATATAAGTTATATAATGGTTTTTAGTTTTTTTGTTCTAATTAAATTTAATTTAATTTTAGTTTCTCAAAATATTTTCTTATGGTAAAATTTAATTACCGAAGTTAAATATAATTTTTAAACTACTACTATTTATTTATTTTTTTTTTCTTCTTGTTTCTTTTCCAAGTACAAATAATATTCTAATATTGTGTATATATATATATATGAATATGTATATATATGTACATATATATATATATATATATATATATAATTTTATTTAATATTTACTACATTAACATTTTTTTCTGCATTAATATTTATTTAATTAATTTATTTCATTTTATTTTATTTTCATTTTTTTTTCTTCTATTCATTTGACATTTATAATATTTAATAATAGTTTTTTTTTTTTTTTTTATTATTTTCTTAATATTTTTTTAATAGTTTTTAAAAACACAAAAGCCAAAGTATTCCTATACATACATGTATAATTTTAATATTACATATTCAGAAAATAAAAATTTATACTATATATATATATATATATATATGAATTTATTATTATTGTTATATGTTGTTGTATATAAAATTTAACTTTTACTAATTAAATAATTTATTTCCTTTTTCAAATAAAAAAACGATAACTTCTTACCTATATTTTTATTTTTAAATAATTTTTTTTAGAATTAAAATTTATTCATTATTTTTTTGTTTTTTGATTTAAAAGTTTATTTTTTAATTTCATTAATTAATTAATTTTGTTTTTCTTGTTTAATAGTTGTCGATTAACTCTTAATTATATAAATAAATTTCATAATGAAAAGAAATTTTACCTAAAAATAATTATTAAGTTGTAAATATAAAAAAAAACAACAACAAAAAACAATAAAAAATTTCACATATTTTTTTTTTTGCCTTTTGTTGCAATTCGAATAATAACAAACAATGTTTTGGAAATAATGATTTAACTTTAAATATAGAATTAATAGAAAGGTGAAATTGCAAAAGTAGAATCTAATTAATTCTAAATACAGGTGGTATCACACGTGAGTCTTTGTTTAAAATAAAATAAAGGATTTAGTTAATTTTTAAATACAGGTTGCGCCACCTGAGTTTAGAAAAAATAAAAAAAATAATTATAAAAAATTCAGTTATATTTTAAATACAGGTGGTATCACCTTAATTTTTATTTAAATTAAACAACGAAAAAAAAAATTACAAATATGAGATAACTTAAAACTTTTAATTATTATTATAAAATTTTTAATTATTATTATAAAATATTTACTATTATTATAATTTTTAATTATTATTATTAGTATTATTATTTATTGTAAATTAAGTTGTATAATAACTTAAAATATTAATCTTATTTTTATTATATATATATATATATATATATTTTAATATGATTTATTGTGGCGCGGCGGTATCCTAAAATTACATCTTTCGAATATGTCCAAATAATGTGATGCGAGAAAAAAAACAAGATCTTCAACCGTAAATTAGTATATTTATAACTGGGTTTTTTTAAATCCAAAAATAGCTTTTTTAAAAGTATCAGTAGTTTCAATTGACTTCCGCGATACCAAAATTTGTTTAAATAGACTGTTAGAAAGTCAATTATATTGAATATATTCAATAAACTTCTACGACTGACCCCAACACTTTCAGATCACTTCGGTTAAAAAATATAACAAAACATTGTCCGAATAATGCAGATGGAAACGTAAAAACTTTGCGATTATTGCCAATTTAACCCAATAAAAGTCATTAATATGTTTAACATAAAATTAAAGCTGAAACAAATTTAACAAGAAGAATAAAACCACAATAAAGAAAATTAAACAAACTTTCATAAATAAAGGAAAGGTTTCTTTTTGGTTTACGATGGAGAAGTCTACGTAGACGAGACTTTTTTCACATTTATTACATTTCCCCCGATTGATTGTTCAAAATTGCAGGTCTATGTTCTTGGCTATATTAGCCTATTATCGTCTTAATGTAATTTTCTGAAAGGTAAAGTTTATGGCAATAAGGGAAATCCCCCATAAATAAAACTAGATGCAGCTAGTAAAAATAAAAAAATAATAATTTAAATGATGTGAAAAAAATTCAACTAGAAAAAAATCAAAGCTTTTCTGATTCTACAAGAAAGGTAAAAGGCGAAAATATGCCTGACCAAAGACTTTGCAATCTGATCAATCTGCGATTAGAATAAAAAACAGTCATCAGATCAAATTATTTTAAGTAAAAATACAAAAAAAAAAAAAAAAAACAGTTTCAGATCACTTTGATCAGATTTGAATTGATCAGATTAATCTTAAAGCGAGAATAAAAAACACAACTATAGTTTAGACATTTTAATACTTTTAATTAGGTATGCCTTTCTAAATCTACTCAAAAATAGATAAAATGTTTCAACATTATGAAATTTTTTTTTTTGTTAGATGGATGTTAAAAATAATATCCGTGACATTCAAATTATAAATATATATAATTTGCTTATATGTATATACGTTCTGTAAATGAGAGTTGAAACAAAATTATGTGGCCCAGGCACAGCTACAAAAACAAACAAATCACACCAATATATATATCATCAAAGTATTTGACCTCAATTATTGGTCCCTAAAAATGATTGTAATGTTAAAATAAATTTAATGGGTTCATAACAAAATTACGATTTTTATAATTCAGATGGTTCAAAATTCAGACAAATTATTTAGATAAATCAAAAGTCAGACAATTTAAAATTCTTGATAAATCAAATTTCAGAGTATCAGAACTCAGTGTTTCATAGTTCTTACTTTTTTGGTATTTTATTAAAGTAAAATAGTAGTTTAATAGTTGGTTATAAAAACAGTGCTTTGATTATTTACCTTATTAATCGAGGATTTGAGGTGATGGTTCTCTCCTTTTAAGTATGTATGAAATCAAATTAGTTCCGGATTTTAAAACATTGTTTAAGAACAATGTTTTTTCCCTGCCGTCAGCAAAATCAGGGTTTTAATAATATGGAGCGGCGGTTTAGGGAGGCAGTCCCCGACAAAAACAAAATAATGGATTTAAATTTTGCAACTTAAAAACAAAATTTGACTTAAATTGTTTAAAAATAATGTTATATTAATGAATAATAATAATGTGTTAGTAACATTAGAAAAATTCAAATAAAAATTTTTTTCTGAATTTGTAATATATGATTCTTGAGTTGTGTGAATTTTGATTGTCAGAAATATGATTTACTGGATTTTGATTTTGTGAATATCGTAGTAAACCAGAATTAAATAATGAAAAACCAACAAATTCGGATGATTGTTTAGTGTTTAAATATATTCTATCAAAACTGAAAGCTCCTGTGAGATTCGAAATAAATATAAAAAAAACAAAATATGAAAATCGGAAATTTACAAAATTTACAAATTAAGCCTAGTCGTAATCTATATGGTCAGAATCTATAAGATCACTATATTTTGTATAAAGCTATTGTGATTTACGTATAGCATCATAAAACTTGTTTTTTTTTAGATCATTGCTGAGATTAGTTGAAGTGATACTTTCTAGTCACTTCTATATAATGTCATATTTGTATATTTGTTTGGAACAAGGCATGATAAAAAAAAAATTTATATTTCATTTCATTTACAGAAGAATCAATACAAGAGAATAAAATACCAACATGATCCAATGTTCAAATATTAGATTTAATTATATAATTATTTTTGATAATCATATTTGGTTTTACTGATAATTTAATTGTTGCCAGGATTCCGTTTACTAATAATTTTTTAATATTTGATTGCAATATTTCGAAAGCAACACACTTCCTTATCAGTGATTGTCTAACTAATAATATTTAGACTTCAATACGACATAAACCATTATAGAAAATATTTTAACAATAAATTTATAAACTTAATAATAAAAAAGTAAATTTTACACATATGGAACCATATTGTCTGAATCGTTTTTTTTTTATACTTTTAGTAAATACATATTTGTAATAATAATTTAATTCCTCTCTAATGAAATAAATTTTATGCTTTACAAAAAATTTAATTTTTTTTTTAGTTTTTTTTTATGAAACTTAAGAGAATTTATGACAATTTCACAAAAATATTAAAATAAATGAGCATAATCGTTATCGTCAATGTCATCAATTCGTTCCAAAGTCTTGGAACCCCAGACCTCTTCTTTTCAGCATGTGTGAGCACCATTATGCTAAAAACTAGATACGAATTTTTTTTGGAAGACTTTGCGGGAGGCCGTTCTTCTTTATAATTTTTTTTTTCGCCACCAATAAATGTACAGTGATTACCAATTTAAA